>OZ001651.1:27343507-27943507 GCA_963924145.1 Pyrausta purpuralis | reverse complement strand
CGAACACAGTTGCGGGGACTGTTAGTAGATATGTATATTCTAAATGCAACCTCACTTCACACACACTACACAGGTGTTTGCTAGCGTAACCTATAATAAGCAGGAAGTTATACTGACATAGTTAAAACAGTACAGTCTATTACTAGCAACCTGTGATTAACAAGCTGAACGGTGGCCGACAGGGCTCGGTGCGGGAAGGCATTACCGAGGTGCACGTAGTACTCGCAAGCCGGGTCGTCCTCGCTGCAGATATCGTAATCTTTCTCATGCGCCTGGTGAAGGAAATATAAATCGAAAGGTGGAATGCAAAATGCGCACAGTCATTGATGTAATACATCATCATCGTTATAATAATTTAAGAGCTACGTTCTTGGCGGTGGAGTTTTTTCCATTCTCTACGCTCTTCCGCCATTCTCTTGATCTAAGCAACATTTAACTTTTGTTTTATTTGATGCATATAGCTTATTCTTGGTCTTCTTGGTTAAGCATCAGCGAGGATATAAAAATGAAATTTTATTATATATTGTAGTTTCTTATCTCAATCATTAGACTACAGCAAAAAGCTAGTCCCGTATCAGAATTGCTTAAAACAGGAGCGAAAATATCAATTATAACAAGCAATATAAATTGCACCTACTATTCTCTACAACCGGAATCGCTTTAGAGTGATGTACAGTACTTAAATTCGTAGCAATTTAAAAAAAAATGGCGTGCGTATAAAACGCATGCACGAGGCGGCATGAATGAAAACGAGTGTGTAGCCATGACTCCAGCGGCTAAGAAACACAAGGTGTTTGCAAGTATTTGCAAAGCGCTAACGATAGCAAGGGATGCACTCTTCTATTCTAGTGAAAGGGAGTGCCTGTATTATAAATGTATGAAGCTGGTGCAGCAAGGCTCACCTCAAGCGTTATATGCTTAGGCGAGAAATGTAAAGAGTCAGCAAGTATATGCAAGGGGCGAGCAACAGCCGTAGATGCAAGAATACGCAATGCAGCCGCGTGTAAGCCAGCATTGGGTGCGCGACACCACGCACTGCCTCGCACCGCTCCGCCGCCGCGCCACCACGCGGGGCTGATCGTGAATGGACCAGCTATTACTGCTCCATCACGTGTCAAGGTCTGTAACAATGAGGAAAGAGTTATAGAACAAAATATAGACAGTAACAAAAGTTACTCACTTACTCACTCACTTAACAGTTGCGCCAGGGATGTCAACGTTGGCTTATACGCAAAAGAACTATTGTAGTCATCGCACACATGTCCAGTCGTTTGATGTTTAATTGAGAATAAAAAAGAAGAACATAAATTATAAACAAAAAAACTAAGCTTACACATCTATATATCAAAAATAACACTGCACAACCAAATCATATAAACCGTCTTAACGGTTTAATGTTGACCTTGGATGAATTAACCACTGGATATGAAACGCATGAGCGAATGTATGAAAACATTATTAGCCAATTTCTGCGGGGCGGGGGGAGCTTGTCCTGTCAATTTTTGACATTTAGTGCATGAAAGTGTCGATATTTTTTTATCGATATGTGTGGAACGAATGAATTAACGAATCTTTTGTAAAAAGACATGATTTTCATCACGAAAACAATAAATTACATTATGGACATGTTTAATGCACAAACCAATGATGAACTAAAACATATAACGTTTATATGAACGATCTGGCAAGAAACACTAACTAGAACTTCCTAAGACATTGTGAAACCACCCTTAAATATAGTCGACAGCACATCAGGTTACCCACTTTTGTTGCAAACTATCCCTTATTACAACTGCATAAGATCTCGCGGTGTTAACCTTGTTGTGCTGTTGTCCGTACATACAGCCCAGCACCATTTAAATCCTCCTATGGGATAATTAAGCAGCAGATTTTTGCGTTGGCATCAAATCACACTGGTGTTAAATGGAATCTACATATTCGGTGAAATTTTGTGTGGATCCATTTTGTCTCCCTTCGACTCCTAATTATTTCCTTAATGGATCCACAGGAAATCTGAAATTATATTTTAAGGATTTATTGTCATAAAATATGAAGTTTAAAATTTTAAAGCAAACTGTTGCATTTTTAAGATTGTCTTAATCTACTCTCTAGAGAAACATTTTGAAAGATTTATTTATTTTAAAGTATTCATATTTATAATTTAATAATAGTACGTTTATCGATATGATTTATCGACAATTGTCAAGCACAATTAAAACTAAACTGACAAGGAAACGAATGATGAACGTACGACAATCCTACCATGTTAAGTATACGTTATCTTGTTGATTTTGTAGTAACTGACCAGTACTTTTTCAATGGCAATGTAACTTTTCTCTTGGAAAACACATTTCACTATTTTTAAGAATAATTAACAGCTTTATGGGGATAAAAAGTTACTCACGGATGAAAATAAATATTTTTTGTGTTGCCGCTATAATTTTTACACAAAAATATGGCACATTTATCCATTTTTTCCGACAATGTTTCTCACTGAGCTCTATCACCATACTGACAAGACGTCACCTGTAAGTGAGGTCAAAAAGCCCGCTTCGTGGCTAAGGGGCCACAAGTGAAATTGCCCGTCATTGCGCGTCCAGTGGTTTATTCGTCCAAGATGTTGACAGAATAACTTGAATTGGAAAAAGTCAACTTGAATTGTTGATGTTTTAAAAAAGTCTAGCTACAAGGCTGGTGGTTTTAAGTTGATTTTAAAGTGAGGTTATTGAGCAATGGTCCTAGCGATTATTCTAGTTATGGTTATATACAGGGTGAAATTTTAATCGGTGACCAAATTTTAAACAATAGTGAAATCGAGAGAAAAAAATGCTATTCCATACATTTTGACCGCTGATTTTTTTTCTTGATTTAACTGCTGCTCCCGTAGTATAAGTTGTTCATATTCATCAGTGGACTCTTCACACAAAATTGGTCACTGATTAAAATTTCACCCTGTATACATATACATTAATGTTTATTTAAAAGTAGCGGTCCCTCGCGACTTCGTCCGCGCGTTTTGAATTTGCTCTCTCCTCTCTCATCACAGCTTGATGTTTTATAGCCTCAAGCCCTCCTCAACATGTAAACTATCCAATACAATCTTTTTTTTGTCCAGTAGTTCCAGAGAATATCGCGTTCAAATAAACTTTTCATCTTTATAATGTCTAGTAACATCATAATTTTAGTCTGACAACACTGCGCCCCCTGTCTGCAAAATTTGAAAATCATCGTGTGTCCGCCATCTTACAACTACTTCTATTGAACACGAAACCACTGTATCCAACTTTATTTATTATACGCAAGATTTTCTCAAGACTCAAGACTTTTAATGATATTAACACTCCTCGGACCTCACATCTACTACGCGTGTACATTTGCTGTTCCTTCTCCGCCATATACAACGCAAAACGGACTGGACGACCTTTGGACTCCACGTCAACGGCCCCAATCGCAAGGGAAATTCTACTTCAAACCGAGCAAAGAGGACGAAGACAGGGGAAAGGTGCATGGTTAAGACGATTGGAAAGAAAACTGCAGCCTATCTATCATCATCAAAGCGCATCTTGGTACGGCCAGCCATTCTTTCCCTAACCACCCTTCCCGGCTTCACTGTGTTAATATTGTGTCTTGTTTCGCTATTACAGTGCTTGTGCTCAGCTTGCTAATCATCTCGTGTCGCTACTAGCATCACCAGTTCATCCTCACTAGGACAAAACCGTAAGTGTTCCCATAAATCTCCATAATGACTGGCAGTGAAAAATCACCTTTTAAACTGGCTTTAACTGGCTCAAATGACGAAGAATCCCTTAAGGAACTAGTTAAGACTAGGGGTATATTGAAAGGCAGGCTTACTAAGCTTTCTAATTATGTCAATAACTTAGTAAATCAGGATTTACCAACTCAAAAACGCATAGATTAAACGCATGAAGGGCACAGAGACCTTGCTCACTGAATTTAACAGTGTTCAAACTGAAATAGAAAAGGCTGTGCCAGATGCAGAGTTAGATCAACAGTTAAATCAAAGAGAACAGTTTGAGGATTGTTACTACAGTGTGCTGGCTCGAGCTGAATGCATTTTAAACTCATATGCAGGGGTCATTGAGGCTTCTAGTGCACCTAATAACCATTTGCAATCTATTAAGCTGCCTACAATTAATATGCCTACCTTTGACGGTGTGTATGAGCATTGGCTCGAGTTTCGAGACACTTTTCTTTCCTTAGTTCACAATTCCAACGAGATTTCTAGCATCCAGAAGTTCCACTACCTGAAGTCTTCATTAAAAGGTAGTGCAGAACTAGTAATAGATTCTTTGGAGTTCTCTGCAGCCAATTATTCTGTGGCATGGGAACTATTGCTAAACAGGTACAATAACAATCGTTTGCTCGTGCACAATCATGTAAAATCGTTATTTTCAGTAGCCAAAATATCTAAAGAATCACCACACACACTTAGACGTCTTATAGACACCATTCTCAAAAACCTACGCGCATTAAAAATCCTAGGTGAACCTACGGAACACTGGGATACCTTGGTGATCTACATTATCACTACTAAACTAGACGAAACCACCGAGCGTGAGTGGGAATCATATAAAGGCACTTGTTTAAATCAGTCAGATTTGAAGAAAAGCATAAAGGTAAGTGATTTAATTAAATTCTTAAAGGATCGTGCTGACATGCTGGAAACATTGTTAGTATCACACAGTCCTAGTAATAAATTTAACAACGATAATAAAAAACAAAGCTACGCGTCACAAAACAATAAAGTTCACTGCAATGTTTCCACCAATAAGCCGCAACAGCGTAATAACAAGTGTCCTATGTGCACTGGTGATCACCCACTGTACTCGTGTGAAAGGTTTCTAGGTTCTGATTTAGACACTAAACTAAAACTAATCTCTTAACATAAGCTATGTGAAAACTGTTTACGCTCAGGGCATACGCTAGGTACATGTCGGTTTGGCCCGTGTCGCAGGTGCAATAAGAAACATAACACATTAATACATGACGACTCAACGGGCACTGATCAAGCAGTGTCTCTTCACGCGAATAGTACTGAAAGCTCGCCCCCCGCGTCCCTGACGCCGCCTGCAGGCGCCATACCCATGCAAATTCCTTTCTCACAGGTAAACAGTGCACACATAGATAACGCATTATGTGATTCTAATCAATCTGCAAGTATGGATACGGTAATTTTATCGACAGCGCTAGTCGAAATAGCTGATGCACACAACCACTATCATCTAGCTCGCGCGCTCCTTGATAGTGGCAGTCAACATTGTTTTATAACACAACAATTATGTAACAAACTAAACGCAAATATAATACAGTCCACGTACGAAATTCGAGGGATAGGCAACTCGGTCACACAATCTTCGCAAATATGTGAGGTCGAGATTAAGTCGCGCATTAGAGACTTTTCGAAACAAATACGTTGTTTTGTTTTGCCTAATATTACTTCTACGTTAACAGCTGCATGTGAACATAACGCACACAAGTTCAGGATCCCTAACAACATACAGCTGGCTGATCCGCAATATTTTAAATCTCAAAGTATAGACCTGCTCCTAGGAGCAGACATATTCTGGGAATTATTATGCGACGGCAAAATGAGGCTGCCTAACGGCCCCTTCTTACATGACACAATGTTAGGTTGGATTGTGTCAGGCCCAGTTAGTACGCGCAATAACAATAGGTCTGTTCTCTGCAATTTCAGCCAGTCTATTGACAGTATTGACGCGCAACTTCGTCAGTTTTGGGAGCTGGAGGAGCTGCCCAAGGCTGGTAAGGTGCTCTCCGATGAGGAACACGCGTGCGAGGATCATTTCGTGACAACAACTACGCGTGATAGTGACGGAAGATTCTGCGTACGTATTCCTTTCAAAGAATCTCCCGATACGCTAGGTGACTCATTTTCTCAAGCTGAACGTCGGTTCATAGCCTTAGAAAAACGATTAGCTCGCAACCCTAGCTATAAACAATTATACGCAGATTTTATTCACGAGTACATAAACCAAGGTCATATGACACGCGTACATTCATACAAAACACCTCACTACTTTATGCCTCATCACGGCGTATTTCGTGAACACAGCACTACCACCAAGCTGCGTGCTGTATTCGATGCCAGCGCAGCAACCACTACTGGAAAGTCACTAAACGACCTTCAACTTGTAGGACCACCCATTCAAAGTGACCTTGTTTCCATACTCTTACGCTTTAGGCAGCATAGGTACACTGCATGCGCTGACATCGAAAAGATGTATCGGCAATGTTTAGTGCATGAGTCACAGCGCGATCTACAGCTGATTTTGTGGCGCGACGATCCGTCCGAGGAGTTAGGTATTTATCGATTGAACACAGTGACCTACGGGACGGCGTCCGCGCCATTTCTTAGTGTTAGGTGTCTAATGCAGCTCGCGCATGATTGTGTGGACCCTGATGTAAAACGAATAATTAGTGACCATTTTTACGTTGATGATATGATTTTGAGCCTAGAAAATAAATGCGAGTTATTAAATTTATGCGAAAAAACTAAAAATGTTTTAAAATCAGGGTGTTTTCCACTACGAAAGTGGGTTTTTAACTTTGAATATGACAAATCCTCACAGTGTTTTAGCGAGTCTAAAAACTTATCGTTGGGTGAAAACGTACACAGCAAAACACTAGGTTTAGGTTTGTTTCACGATACTGACGAATTTCATTTCCAAACTCAGTTCAAATGTGACTCATCGTCAATTACTAAACGCACAATATTATCGCATGTGTCACAGATTTTTGACCCACTGGGCTTATTAAGCCCTTCTATAATGATTGCAAAGGTTTTATTGCAAAGACTTTGGCTTTTACATTTAGATTGGGACGATGAAGTCCCGACCGACATCTCACGCGCATGGAGTCGTTTTGTTAGCAGTTTATCTGCGCTCACCACGATTCGTATTCCACGTCAGGCTATAGCTAGCGATGCTATACATACAGAACTACACATATTTACCGATGCGTCGCAAACTGCGTACGGCGCTTGTATTTACGTACGCACTGTTACGAATCACGGCGTTACGGTTAGGCTGTTATGTTCTAAGGGCAAAGTCGCACCTTTAAAGCCAGTTAGCATACCTAGGCTCGAGTTGTGTGGAGCATTACTTGGCGCAAGACTATATGACAAAGTAGTTAACTCTCTTCGGTGTAAATTCGATCATGTTTTGTTTTGGTCTGATTCGACAATAGTATTAGGCTGGCTGCATATGTCTCCTAACTTGCAGAAAACATTCGTACAAAACAGAACAGCTGAAATACAAGAGTTGACGAAGGAACTCCCGTGGCGGCATGTCAGTGGAAAGGAGAATCCAGCTGATCTTGTTTCACGTGGCGTCAGCCTGGATGATCTTTCTTCCTCATCATTGTGGTGGGAAGGCCCTGGTTTCCTTCGTGAACCATGTTTTAACTGCGCGGACTTACCTATACAATTACATGATACACTCGACGGATTGCCAGAATTGAAGTCAAGTGCTACACATTCTTTTGTTTCCGAACAAGAAAGGCCTTCTTCTTTTTTCCCTTTTGTGAGATTCTCTCAGTTCGCTCGTATGAGACGTGCTATGGCGTATGTGCACCGCTTTATTTATAACACGCGTAATAAAGTTAGGCGTACTGACGACCTCACTGTTGACGAATTGAGGGAAGCTGACATGACTTTGGTTAGACTGGCTCAACTGGAATCGTTTCCAGATGAGTACACGTCGCTGTCAAAGAACCGGTCGCTAGTTAGCAAACACAGTTTAGCCAAATTAAATTTGTTTATTGACGACTGCAAAATTATTCGCGTTGGTGGCCGTATTGGAAACTCGCCTGACTTCAATTTTGACAAGAAGCATCCAATTTTACTCCCGCAGAAACATCATTTTACAGTTTTATTATTTCGTCATGAGCATAAACAATTACTTCACTCTGGGCCGCAAGCTCTTTTATTTCACATTCGAGAACTGTGGTGGCCTATAGCTGGCAGGAATCTTGCTAGAAAGGTTGTACATGATTGTGTCACGTGCAGACGTTTGAGAGGCAAGACCCTCACTCCACTCATGGGGAACTTACCTGAGGAGCGCATAACTCCTAGTTTTCCATTTATGCGCTGCGGAGTCGACTACGCGGGTCCAATGCTCATACTCAACCGAAAGGGTAGAGGTTCTAGGGCAATTAAATGTTACATCTGTTTATTTATCTGCTTTGTTACTCGTGCAATACACCTAGAAGCTGTCAGTGACCTCTCCACAGATGCATATTTGTTGGCATTAAAGCGGTTTATCTCCAGACGTGGTAAACCAGCACAAATATTCTCTGATAATGGGAGAAATTTCATTGGGCTAGCTAACGAGTTCGCAAAATTTTTAAGTAACTGTTCGCCTGATATTGTTCAATTTGCTACAAGCCAGAACATTAAATTTAGTTTTATCCCCCCTCTTTCTAGTCATTTTGGAGGTTTTTGGGAGGCTGGGGTTAAGTCCTGCAAGTACCACTTACGTCGCGTCATAGGAAACTCGCATTTGACGTTCGAGGAGTTTAGCACAGTGTTGGCACAGGTAGAAGCCATCCTCAACTCTCGTCCCTTGAGTCCTATGTCCTCAGATCCGCAAGACCTTAATCCTTTAAGTCCAGGTCACTTCTTGGTTGGTCGTCCACTCACTGCGCCTGTATTCGATGATATCGTGGATGAACCTAGACATCGGCTCAACCGCTACCAGCGAGTAGAACAAATTCGCCAACAATTCTGGACTCGATGGGCTAAAGAGTATATATCCGAGCTACAGACCAGGACCAAATGGAGAGACAACAACACGAGTCTACAACCTGATACACTCGTCGTTATCAAGGATGATAGACTGCCCCCTCTCAAGTGGCAACTGGGACGCATCATCAAGACCATACCTGGAAAAGACGGCATTTGCAGAGTGGCTGATATCCGGACAACTTCAGGCATCATACGTCGACCCTACGTCAAGATCTGTCCCTTGTTTGATTGTGTGTAATGTCCCTGTCCCTGGGTGTAGATTAGGTTGAAAGTGGGTACTTTCAAGGCCGGGGGTATGTCTAGTAACATCATAATTTTAGTCTGACAACACTGCGCCCCCTGTCTGCAAAATTTGAAAATCATCGTGTGTCCGCCATCTTACAACTACTTCTATTGAACACGAAACCACTGTATCCAACTTTATTTATTATACGCAAGATTTTCTCAAGACTCAAGACTTTTAATGATATTAACACTCCTCGGACCTCACATCTACTACGCGTGTACAATAATATTAGTATAGATACTCATCATCATTATCAGCCAAAGGACGCCCACTGCTGAACATAGGCCTCCCCCACGGCTTTCCATAGCGACCGATCACTAGCGGTCTGCATCCAGTTTGATCCTGTGATCTTTTTAAGGTCGTCTGTCCATTTTGTTGTTGGACGTCCTACGCTGCGTCTTTGGTCGAAGGGTCTCCAATCTAGAACTTTCCTGCCCCAACGGCCATCACTTCTTCGCGCTATGTGCCCGGCCCACTGCCACTTAAGCTTACTTATTCTCAAGGCTATGTCCGTTACCTTGGTTTTTATACGTATCTCCTCGTTTCTGATTCGATCTCGTAGAGAAACACCGAGCATAGCCCGCTCCATCGCTCGTTGTGTAGTTTTGAACTTCTTTATGAGGCCCATAGTTAGAGACCACGTTTCGGATCCGTATGTCATCACTGGTAACACACACTGGTAGTGTCGGGTCACGATAGCTCGTGGGTCTCTGATCGAGCTATCAAGTAAAGTACAGATACTACTATTGTGCTAATTGTGTATCATAAATAAAATACTACTACTACTAAAAATATCGGAATGGTAAAATACTGCTGCAAACAGAAAACTGACTTTACGTTTATTTATGTTTCAAACGTATGTGACCCAACAAAAACAATACGTCTTTTTTTCATTCCTCATAGCCCCGCGTAAAAAAGGATAACAATAAATCGTGCAAACCTCATCACTCTTGAACAAAAGCCTTATCAGTTCCAGCGTCTAGGCAACACACAATAAGCGTAAAATGTGTCACGAGAAGACGAGAGTGCCTCTTCCTAAATGAGGGATTGTGTGACACGGCTTAGCGTCGCCAAGTGGACACTCGCGGTGTAATGCGTTCGAGTGCGATTAAACTGTGTCTTGGGTTAGCGAGCGCTTTCTTTTGTTTTCATTCTTGCCATATTTCTTACGAATAGAAGCTCGTTTTAGTTTATTGCAACTTTCATTTATTAAAGAGTATGTTACGAGCGCAAGCCTCGTCTACATCACGCTAACGTTATACATACGTCACTCATTTTCCATGTGTTGGTGGTAATAACAGAAATGTGTTTAGTATATACGGATTTTGTGAGTGAGAAACCTTCAGACAGTTTTTCGGAGCATTTAGCGCGTTGCGCGGTTGTTGCGGAATCGTTAAAACGTTAATTATAAGTTAGTTCTAACTAACGTCTTAACAATTCCAAATCATTGTGATCACCTAGTTAAGTCACTATTGTAAAAAATCTTCCATAAATACATATAAACTTTTTATATACTATCTGACGGCTCTATTTGATAATTAGTACCTTCACAGTATTATCGCTACATCGAACTTGTATTATTTGACGACCCGTCTGGTGTAGTGGACGAGAAATCGCCTACTACGCAGCGGGTTGCGGGTTCGATCCCCGCACAATACAAACATTTGTGTACATGAACACGTCTGTTTGTATTGGTCTGGGTGTTTTCTATGTATATCATATATGTATTTACCAACAAAAAGTATTTAAGTATTATATCCGTTTTCTGGCACCTATATAACAAGCTTTGTTTGCTCAGTAGCTTACTTTTCTCAGTAGCTTACTTTTCTCAGTAGCTTACTTTGGGACTAGATGGCGATTTGTGGGAATGTCCAAAGGATTATAATATTTATTAAGGATTATGAAAGTAAAAGTAAAAGGAGAGCGTCATCGTGATCCCGTTTCCGTAATAACTACCTGCATCTACAGGGTTCTTTTTTTAATATGTGAAGCACTATAGCTATTCAGCGATAACTTGTTCATAAGCCACTAAGCGCCTGCAAAAAGATTACGAGCAATTATTTTGACATAAAAATCGTAAATTATGTGCAGGCGTTTTAATGGATTTTATTGATAACTTTTTAAAGAAGCTTCCCAGAATTATGTAAAAAAGACATGTTAAAGTAGCACTTAGGTAGTGAATATCTACATTAACAAAGTAGTAAATACAACGCTAATACTATGAAAACTCATCAGTGGCCAGTCAACCTGACGTCAGAATGACTGGCCATTTAATTTATTTAATAATGATATTAACACAAAGGTAGCAAATGTTTTATGAATGGTATCAAATAGTAGAAATTAGTTTTTAAATAGTGCACATGGTCCCATCTAAATGTTTCGTTTTGTCCAGTCATCCTGACGGGCACTTGGGCTTCGATTACCATCTAGGGATTTAGTAAATTATTGCTCGATACTGTAAGTGGAGCTCAACTGAGTACGAAAGTGTTTAGTCATTTCTTTTTAATTTATGTTTGATGTTAAGTCATTTTGAAGAACGAAGTTGTTAGATTTTCTTATTAAATGCGATTAAAGATGAAGTTGACTTTTAAAAATAAAAATAGCGAACTAATGTTTTCTTGAAGATACGTCCGCCATTTTAATTGCAAATGCTAAAACTATATTCCGCGATATACACACGAAATAAAATCAAGACAATACACCTGTCAATCTAAAGGCTCTGCCTATTTATTCAGCTCGTGGAGGTAAAGAAAGCCAAAAATTTTTGTAATTGCATCCCTCGTTGATGAAAAATGATAACTAGCCTTTAATGTTACGGCAGGCTTCTCAACGATGTTGTTATAGTTAGGTAGGCGAGGTAGCTAAATGGCGTAATTCAACGGCGCCGTCGAGACCTATCAAAATCGAAAGATAAAATAATTTCGAAAAGAAAAGCTCGTATGGTAGAAACCTTTTTAGCGGTAGGTTTGGCGTGTACGGTTTTTCAAAAATGAAAAAAAAAACAGTTACTTGGGCATTCTCGAGCGCGTCAGATATTCATACTACGTATGCCCCAAGTGCCTCTGATAACAACGGTATACTAATCTGCCGGTTTGCGTGGTGGGGGTAGGCATATAAAGTAGTCAAAAATGCAAAAATAAAATTACTCGAGCGCGTCAGATTTCTGGAAGGGGTGTTAAGTAGGCCCCAAGGAAGCTCCCTTATAAAAAACTGACGATTTTGGCGTGACCATAAGTTACGATGAATTTTTGAAAATGCAAAAAAAATAGTTTTTTGAAATACTCGAGCGCGTCAGATTTTCATAGGGGAGGTTCATCTCGGTATCCTGAAAGCATATTTTCTTAATCTGACAAAAATGTTGGTGGGTTTTAATCTGACCGGAAAAGTTTTTTGGTTTCTTGTTTTTTCCTTTCTTCTTTCTTTTTAATAATTCTTCACTTCGTTTTGCTGACGGTACGTCCAAAAAACAATTTGAGGATCAACAGGCTATTAAATAATATACATACATGAAACTGTACATGTTAATAATACTTTTATATACAGATACGCGTAACCTTTTCCAAGTCCACGAAAATTGTCGAGAAGCTTTAAAAAAAATTTTGAGATTAAAGTAACATAATTTAATCATCGTTATTTCATATCATTTTTTTTAACACCCTTAGTTTTCAAGATAATCTCAAAATACCGGGAGTTTGAGTTTATATGATGCTTCAAGTCAAAAAGGTTTAACTTTGGACAAAAATGTAAAGAGACCTTTTTTGTGTAAAATAAAATTACCTTTTTTGTTTATTTAAACTTTTTTTTGTAAAATGTATCGTTCGCAACTTATATGTCGCAACGCGTTTTTCGGAAGACGAAATGGCTCCTCCACACTCCTGGTCATGCGGAAACCGGCAGATTTTGTATTTTTAGTACGTTTTAGATTATATTCTTCAAAAAAAAGAAACGCGCTCGAGAATGCCGGATTAACGTTTTTTTTTACAAGTTCGCGACCCTATAACTCGGCGGCGTCAAGGACTTATCGTCAGATTAGTTAAATTTAGTCTTAAAACACTAAAATCAACCCCCAATATCTTAATCTGACGCGCTCGAGTATTTCAGACTATCGATTTTTTTTTACTAATCTGATCGTCTATCCTAGGCGCGCGTCACTAAATATAGAGCTAAATACTTTACAAGGTTGTTCTATTAGGTCCAAGGTATCTCTCATATCTTACACTGCCACGCTCGAGTATTACCGAAAATTCCCCTATTCGCCTCCCTAACTATTATGCATACGTCGCGACAGCGATTAGAAGCCGTCAATATGTCCGCATAGTTACTTATCAGCGTGTTATCAACTTAGTCGCGTCAGTGTCATGTATGTCTCGCTTGCACATACTTGAAAGTGGCGTTTTGCATATCCTATCTCTATTGAAATTACGGTATCAATACTCAGTTACTAACCCGCCAACAATAGGTTCCCTAACAGTACGTCGGTCTTCAGTCGACGTCATCTGCAATTTTATCAGCCAGTGTCAAGTGCCGTTCATATGTCAGAGCGCACAATATGATACTCAGTACTCACGTCAATACAGAAGGTAGCCCACGCGTCCTCAGTGAGCACGAAGAAGGCCGCGTGCTGCGCGTCGCAGTGCAGCAGAAGCTTCGCGCAATGCACGTCACCCAACAGTCGAGCGCCTAGTTCGAGCACGTCGTGCCCGCCGCGCACGTTGGCACTAGAGCCGCTACAAACTGATGTCCAGCTCAGGTGCGGCACCAGGACTGCCAGATAGAAAAAGTATAACATAGTGAGAATTAACATGTCTTAGTTAGTTCTAGTATGTTCAACTAAGCTGTAGGGTTTCAGGATTGCAGACCTTTTCTTTGTTCAGGCTCAAACTTTTATTTTGGAGGTAGAATAAAAATATAAGGTTTTTTTTAAAAGAATGGAAGTTAGATCGTACTAAGCCGTAGTCGTTATTAAACATATTTTTTACTTTCTAAATACTTAAAATTTTAAATAACACTACTTTCTGAATGTCACATGAATGTTAGTGAATAGAAATATCACACTACGTACACTTCTAACTGAATTGAGTGATGAAAGACAGATCAAAAGCTGTTAACCACTTTTGATAAGTCTCAAGTTTTAAAATTATCATTCACTTTAGTATTGGCAATTTCTATTGCCTCATTTACCTTATTCCTTTTTGTTTATTTCAAAACATGAAGCGTGCACTTTGTTTTAAATAAGACGTCTTCAAAGGACATGAAATAAGATTGAAAACATCAAGTGTCTTGTCTTGTTTGTCTGTGAACGTACTCTGATTATTGGCAATTTGCTGTATTCAAAGAAGAAATACCAATAAAATACTCTAATTGGAATTCACTTTAATACCAACATTCAAAGTAGAATTGACAAGTGGATCAATACACAATCTATTCAATTACAAATTTCCCCAATTTATGCCCAATTATCTCGTTAACCAATATATTGTACGATCAATTTCTTTTTCAACCTAAATGCTTTGCAAAATATAAGTTTTAAAACTTGATGTAAAATACTTTAAAAATAGAGCTATAGAATGTAGCTTACATATACTATAGCTCTATTTTTTAAGTTCCTTTGACGTTGAATAAAATAAAAGAAAGGCGTTGAAGAAAACTATCGCCCTAAAAACACCAAGGGTATATTTTTAATTATCATTAATTCTTATTTCACAGCTGAACGGGTCCGTCTTCGGCAAATTCATTTCAATATCGGGTCTCGTTTAATAATCTGTACAATCATTATAGAACTGATTCTCTGAAGACATTTTCTTGAATGCTGTTATTTATAAACAATAGCGGTTTTTATTTCAATAAACTATTCTTATAGGTATATTTGTAGTCTCAAGCTAAACCAAAAAACAAAATGCTGGAAATCTTATATATAAAATTCTCGTGTTACAATGTTCGTTCCCGTACTCCTTCGAAACGGCTTGACCTATTCTTACCAAATTTCATGCGTCAATATGCGTATGCAGCAGGTCTGAGAAACGTTTCTTTTTCATTTATTCATTGGAACACATAACAAATTACAGTCATAAATATACAATATTTCGAATCATCTATTCTATACAGTGGTACAGGACACAAATTAATTAATTGACTTAAGTGGAGATATGCTATGCAGAATGGAAATTAAAATTACAGGTAAAAAAAAGTAATTACATTAACACATTTAAATCAAAATTCAAATCACTAAAACAAAAATAAAAATTAGAGCAATAAAAATTACCATATTAATAATATTGCAATCACAAAAAAAACAAAACACAATAATAATATTACAAATTAATTAATAATGATATAAAATATTAATTAAACTAATCTATACTATAATATTATGAAGCTGAAGAGTTTGTTTGTTTGTTTGAACGCACTAATCTCAAAAACTACTGGCCCGATTTGAAAAATATTTTTTACGTTGGATAGTCCATTTATCGAGAAAGGTTTTAGTCTATATAACATAAAGATACAACTGAAAAGACCACAGCAGAAATGAAAAATGTTGCGATAACGGGAGAAAGATATTCCTTTTGAGAGCTTCCGCTGCATACGCTGCGGAAACCGCTTAAGTTACACAAAAAATATGTATGACAGGATTGTTCAACATTAAGAGTTCTATAATAAAGTCCGCGACAGCATACATCTATCTTTTATGGTTGACTTACTACAACCTTTTTTATGTTGATAAATTTGTAAAAAAATAATGCATTATTTTTAGAGGTGTATCATACACACAGGTATTTATTCTTATCAAAATAAATACATTCATCATCACGAGCATTTCATTTAGAACCAAGTTGCCCTTTATATCATTTGATTTCAATAAATATCTTAGGAGCTATCACAGTTTTAACATAACTCCGCACCAAAATAATGTTCGCAGCTTAAGTACAACGTGCGCTTGCGCTAATATATTATAAAGCTGAAGAGTTTGTTTGTTTGAACGCGCTTATCTCAGGAACTGCTGGACCGATTTGAAAAAATATTTCTGTGTTTGATAGCTTATTTATCGAGAAAGGCTTTAGGATATAAAACATGATGCTGCGACGGGAGGGGAGGGAGCAAACTCAAAACGCGCGGACGAAGTCGCGGGGGACCGCTAGTATATTATATTTTAAAAAAGTAAATAAATAAAATAACAATTAATTTCATAACCAAATTTCATAATTTCAATAGTTCAATTAAATTAAATACAATTTCACACTATATCAAGTACATGTCTCTTAAATCTATATAAGCTGAGGTGGTGAATATCGAGAGAGCTATGTTTCTTCGCTACTTCATTAAATGTTCGGCTCATTCTGAAAATTGGGTTGTAATAAGATGTATTGTTTGAATAAACTTGAAGGTCAAAGCAATTGGGATTACGAGTCCGGAATCTAATGTTGAAGGAGAGCAATGACAGGAGAGACGGGGAATTAACTATTTTGTAGAGGCACATCAGGTCCTTATATGTGCGGCGTGATTCTAGAGTCATCAGATGAAATTCACGCAGCCTATGATCGTAGGTTGCCAAACTTCTCCTGCACCCGTGTCTATAGCATAAAAAGCTGAGGAACCTTGCTAGGACGCGTTCAATACGTTGTGTGTGGAATTTGTAAAATGGAGACCATATGACTGTATTAAATTCTAAGACACATCTTACTACCGCTCTGTAGAGGTAGATCAGACTGCCAGGGTTTCTAAACTCTTTAGTACAACGTAAGATGAACTCCAGCATACCGTTGCATTTATTTATAATGTGATCGTAGTGAGCGTGAAATGTGAGTTTTGCATCAAAAAGTACCCCCAAGTCGTTAGAGACTTCATTTCGCAACAATTTATAACCCCGTATTGTATAGTTATAAATGATTTGTTTTTTTTTTACATGTGAACGAGATAACACTGCATTTATTAACATTAAATTGCATTAAGTTTTCAGCACACCAATTCACCAAGACATCTAGATCGCTTTGGAGTGCCCAAGCATCTTTTACACTATTTATTCTCGTGAATATTTTATGGTCATCAGCGATCTTAAGGCAATCGGTTAGGTCACTAATAAATAAAATAAAAAGTAGTGGCCCCAAGTGGGAGCCCTGAGGGAGGCCGGAGGTGACCGTAGCCGGTGCAGATAAAAAACCTTTTATAGTAACGAGTTGACTTCTACGAGTAAAATAAGACACAACCCAACGGTGCAGGCTGCCACGAATGCCATAAGCTTTCAATTTTTCACAGAGAACAGAATGGTTAACCTTATCAAAAGCTTTAGCAAAATCTGTATAAATTAAGTCCTCTTGATCTCTTTTTGCGAAAGCAGAGCAGAGGTAATTTTTATACTCCAACAGGTTGCTAGTGGTTGATCTGTTTGCGACAAAACCATGGTTCACGGATATATATTGTTTGACAAGACTGTAAAGAGAGTCATATACCACCAACTCAAAAAGCTAAGCACTGCAGGATAAGATGCTAATTGGCCCAAAGTTTTCGCACCACGACTTATCACCCCCTTTGTGAATAGGGACAATATGAGCTTCCTTCCATTTGTCCGGGAAAATACCCTGTGCTAAAGATGAATTAAAAATGATTGATAAAGGTACACACAATTCCCTACCACAATTCTTTATAAAAGATGGAGGTATACCATCTGGACTGGGACCCTTGTTGGCATTGATTTTATCAATCTTTGCAAGAACATCTTCAGCGGATATGACTAAATTGCCTATGCCAGCAACGCAACGCTCTTTCAAAGGTGTGATGCTGGAGTGACTGATATCATTGCTTTCATAAACGCTGTTGAAGTAGTGAGAGAATAACTCGCACGTGCTTTTAGCATCATTTGGCACTGCTTAGCCATATCTCATGTTCAGTGGTACTGAAGGACTGCCTTTTTTTGAATTTACATATCTATAATTTATATAAATTTACTTGCACTGCCTGTATATTTATTTTTCTCTGTCCTGACCTATGGTTGACTGGTAGAGAATGCTTTTGGCATTAAGTCAGCCATATATACATACAATTTTATTTTGTGTGCATGAAGTTTTTAAATAAATAAATAAATATCTCCAAAAAGATTTGACGACCTTTTGTAGAGATTCCTGAACAGACAACAAGTACTTTTCGTGACACTGTTTCATAAGAAGTTTGCACCTAGATCGTAATAAACTAAAAGTGTCATAATCTCTAGGATTACCATATTTTTTTAACCGTTTGTGAAACTTGTTTTTTTCTTTGAGAAATTTAATAAGTGAGGGGCTAAACCAAAAGGGTGGACCAGTCTGATCACGTGGTTTTGCTAGCGGAGCGTGTTGAGCTATTATATTGTTCAGTCTACTATAGAATTCCTCGACAGCAACGTAAATGTCTTTTATTGGGTCCAGAATAGCCAACCAATTTAAAGACCCTAGTTCGGCTTTAGTTTTCTCGTAATCACATTTACGGAAATTTATTCTATTAAACTTAGGTTGTATACATTTGGTAACATTTCTTCTGTCCTGAACATTTACAACAATTGGAGGATGATGGCCTTCTTCAAGTCCGGGGGTATAACAAGTTGCCTTTAGTTTTTTTTGTTGCAATGGCAATGCCACCTTCTTCTTTTTTTCTTATACTAGTGGAAGAGCGATCTCTACGGAAAATATCATATCGATTATCGATAAATTCGCCATCAAATACAGTATTGTTTAAATTAGTCTCAGCAAAACATATAATGTAGTTACAATTCAAGATATTTAAGAGACACAACATGCAATTTACTTCGCATTCGGTTAACGTTCTGATAGTAAATCAACATTATTCTAAAATAAGGTACCAACTACTTAAAATAAAATAATATTAAATAACAAAGTACAAGACTGCAAAATTATCAGCCACATTCACTGCAACTTAGACAAAGCGCTACTATCTTTTATAATAATGCACCCACTTTCTTCATTTTTACGCACATAAATTCTACCGTATTTAACCCATATAAATTTGTAATCCTTTTCTTTCGCCACATTACGTGTCTCCGCGTATAGGGCTTTACAGTCAGGAGAGAGATGTTCCGTGACGTAGATTTTACGTGTTTCTCCAGCAATTCCTAGATTGATTGAGTTTAGGGTATCTTTTGCGTGGGCCTTGTTGTAGCGGTGTACAGCAGACAATACGGTGTCACGTAGACGAGATGAAGACAGAGTAACTAATATGTTTCTAGGGCGCTTTGATTTTGCACCCATCTTTGCAACTCGACGACAAGCTTGCACGTTCGAGTCCTCCAAAGTGACTTTTACAGTGTCACACAGTTCCTTAAAAAGAGTCATAACGTTTTCGTTACGACTCTCAGGCACAGATTGAATTTCAAGATTGTGACAATTTTTCAAAGATTTGTATTCGGTTGTTTAATTTTGAGATTACATGTTGCAATTTTATATTCTCCGCCTCTAAAGTTTTTATTGATTCATTCTTATTCTTTAACTGGGCGTGCAGTGACGCCTGTTTATCACTGATAAAGTTAATACTTGCATTAAAATCATCCTTCAATTCATTAATGTTAATGATAATTATGTTGTTACTGAAAATCTATCTGATGACTGTGACATAGAACGTGAGAGGAGGGCGTTAGCGGTCCGATGTAACATGCTCGCTCGCAGGTTTGCCAGGTGTACAAGAGATGTCAAGTATACTCTCTTTAAGGCATTTTGCCAGACATTTTACACCTGCAGCCTGTGGTGTACTTACACGCAGAGGACTTATAACGCTCTCCGTGTCCAGTACAATAATGCCTTCAGGATGCTGATGGGGCTACCTAGGTTCTGCAGTGCGTCGTCGATGTTCGCCGAGGCTCATGTGGATGACTTCTACGCTATCATTCGGAAGCGGACGTCGTCGATGCTTGCTAGGATACGGCGGAGCCCCAACAGCATTCTGATGGTTACCAGAGATAGGCCATCATGTTCCATCTTTAGGCACTGGATAAAAATACATGTGCAGGGATCCAGGAACCGGTTTTTTGACTGAGAACTTTGTAGTTTTATTTTGTATGTGGTTGTTTTTAGTTGTAGTAAATAGGTAGTACTAACAATAATTTTAAGTTATATGTTACTAACAACTATCTGTAAATATGGATCCTTGATTGGTCTGAAATAAACGTTTATTATTATTATTATTATTATTATTAACCTTGTGATTCATCTCTGGCTGAACTATTTCTTTAACCTGTTCTCGAAAGGACAGGCGGAATTTTTCAAACATTGCCGTCATGGTTGATTCTAATTTCTCGTCAAAAATATTGCTGATTTTTTCCATAGTAACGCTGTCATCGAATCCGGCAGGCCTTGATATGATGCTTTGACGAGATGATACCACGCTTGTGGCTGCTGCCTGGGCCTGCTCTGAGTCAAGAGACATGTTAACGGACTCATCAAACGAGAACTGGCTTTGTCGCACAGGGGTGTTGAAGGTGCATCTTGTGCGGCGTGTTACGTTTACGCATGACGGACACGTCCATGATGCTTTCGTTTCCGAGCTTAGGGTTAGGAACTGCTCCGCGCTAAAGTTCAAGCAGCCTTGGTGGTATGAACCCTTGCAATGGTAATATTGCAGGAAAAACTGGGAGCCGATAGCTTGTCCACACGCATCACAGTTATTGTTTGTCATATTGGAAAAAAAGACAAATCAAAGGCTTCAAGCAAACGAAAAAGTTTAAAACGCAAAAAGAAGAAATCTATAGCAGGATACGAAGCTGGAGCTTAGGCGATGTGTGCGGTAAGGCTGTGCGCAGCGAACTGCTGCGCCACGGGCCCGTGTGCCGTGATTTATGCAGCTAAGTTCAGCTGTTTCCTAATGAGGTCAAAGTCCAGTACGTTGCAAAAACTGTTGAATGATTAGCATTTTTGAGTTCAAAACACGCACTGTTTACACTGTTTTTCTAGATTATCTCAATAATTTGAACATTGATTTTAGTAAAAACTCACCACGTAATTCACTGTAATTTTCTCCATCGTTTGATGTGTGTAAAAATGTTATTTATGCACTATTTCCACTACTTTCGATTATTTAGCCAGGGAGAAACGAACTACACGTCTTTCTTCACAGAGTACTCACAGATAGATCGGCTACTATCTATTTTTTATACCCTAAGTGATAAGGGTTGTTCACTCATTTTTTTTATTCTTTGACGTTTTTTTTTTGTTTTTATTTTTTTATAATGTGGCATGAAAAACATACACAACCCTAAATTTTTACTTTTTTATCACCAACCCCTATTTTTTACAGCTATTTTAGTAATTTTATCATTTTTCACCCCGTCATTTAATTAGTTATCCTCATGAGTAAACAATACGGAGTAGAGATGAGAATGAAGCCGGTCTCCTGTTTCTCTCATAGAGCCATTTCCTTTGGGGTCAGAGCAATATAATCGAGGTTCTATTTTTTTATAAAAAAAGTCATGTAATTTACACTATTTATAATTCAAGAACGGCCTAACCAATTTGGCTGTAAATTGGTAAGGAGGTAGCTTAGGACTAGAAGAAGGACATAGGATTCTTTTTATCTCGTGCGACAGGGCCAGAGTTGGGGTGGGATTGGACCGGGGCGAAGCGGTGGGATGGTAGCTTAGAACTTGGAGAAGGATATAGGATACTTTTTATCCCGTTCGATGGGGCTGGGGCTGGGGCAGGACGGGGTCGGGGTGAAATAATAATCGTTGGGACGGCTTAACATTTGAAATTACGGGGTCGGGGCGGGATGAGGACGGGGGCGAAACAAAGAAACGATGTCCGCTAGTAACATATATTATGAAGTAAATTTCTAAGCAAAATTTGCGTTTCATTGCTAGCAAAACAAGCAATGAAACGCAAATATGAAAAGTAAAGAGCACATGGATAGTAAAAAGAAACCTACAGTTTTTTTTATGACACACGCGCGCCATCAATCAGAACAAATCAAAAGCGAGCGCATTCAGTCAAAAATATGGTGGCTTACCTTAGCACTAAACTATGTGTATGCTATTAATCTACATTGCGCATGCAGCAAAATTGTATACAAGATCACATACATTGCTCGATCTCAAGCTAAGTAGCTAAAGCACTTGTGTTATGGAAAATCGGAAACAACGGTGGTATCACAACACCTATACCCGAGACAATATAGAAAATATCGTTTTCGACATTAACCCGACCGGGAATCGAACCCGGAACCTCACGAGATGGCGACGCTTGAAACCAGCGTGCTAGCCACTCGACCACGGAGGTCGTCAATACTTATATTTTTTGGTGAGCTTGCGGCAATTGTCACTGCACGCGTATTTAAGGAGTAAGATCATTGGGATCTTGACTTACTGTCCAGTATCGGTGGCTGCATATAGCACAGTATCGGCACGCTAACATCCTTGCCCGCAGACACGCGCACGAGCAGCGTGTCGCGGATCGCGCGCGCGTCGCGCGGCGTGAAGCGCACGCGCAGCTCGGCCGCAGCGCCGGACGACACGGCGAGGCCGCGCGCCGCACAGAGCAGCACGGCGAGCTCGCGCCGGGACGGTGGGCGCACGGAGAGACGTATGTCGAGCTTGGACACGTTGACTAGACGGATAGATTGCTGCGAGACAAAAGAGATGTTGAAAATTAGTCTGCAGGAATTTATGATACTTGGTTCTTACTGGCTAAGGCATTGACTTACGAGGCTGCCTTGCTATACTCAACCGGCGTGGACGTGACTAATATTGTAAATTGCATTCTGCAAACAGTTATCCAGTCCGTAGCATTTGAAAAGCTACAACAGGTAGATCACAAAATTGAGACCTCGCCTGTGGCGAGAGCGGGTTACGTGAGGAGTGCGGGTGGCGCGGATACACCCGCCCGCGCCTGATAGTTATAATAATAACTGTATTGAGTTAGAAACAGTATAAAACTGGCCAAGTGCGAGTCGGAATCGCACACTAATAGTTCCTTGCCAATTTTGTTGACTTGTTAACTTGATTCAAATTGATAACATTACTATATTTTTATTGGAATGGTATAACAAAGCTGAAGAGTTTATTTAAATGAACGTGTTCAAAACGTGAACAAAAGATCTGATTTGAACAATAACTCCAAAATAGTGCTCATAGCTCATGTAGGTACGCACGACGCTCGCTTCTGCGAGGAGCTATCACCGGTCACCGCCGCCCAACCTACAGAACAAAAATCGCTTGCACCACGCGTCGTCTCTTGCTTGAAGTGACGCCCGCTTCTGTTTGGTGAGTGCAAACGATTTTAAAATACCTCGGCCGCGGGGAATCGCTACTTTTCGGTCGATACATTTGATCAAAGTAGGTATCTATGTTGGACACAAGCAGATAAAAGGGATTTTGTCATGAACCCTGTCTTATCTACCTCCATAACGTAACTTAGAAGATGAAATATGACACTGTGAGTATCAAACATTCTAAACCATTGTAACTCAGTAGAATTTTTAGTAGCAGGGTTTTTAAGTGTTTTGCTTTTTTCAAGTGCAATTTATAAATTGTAGTACCGAACTCAGTAAAGTTGAAATAACCTACCGTATGCAAATGCCCAACGGTGAAGTTGACGAACTCCAGCTTTTGGGGCACGCAGATGATGTTCTCCGGCGGCGGCGGAGGCTGCGGCACCGACAGCGGCGGGGGAGGGGGGCGGAACACCACCGAACCTATACTGGAGTTAGAAAAACACTGGTTTATTGGTCTTGAAGTCTAGATATAGTAGGTTGAGTGTAGGCTACCCCATAAAAGAGGAGGTGGCAACTGTAACTCACAAAGTTTCAATTTCCAGTTCAGCAAATAAACCAAGCCTCTCCGGAACTCGGATTCAATAACTTTAAATTTACAACAATTAAGGTTATACGTACAAAAAACACATATTTTGCCTTTTTTCGATCAACAATGGATACAACACCTCAGGAAGCAGCTAAAGCTGTAGCTCTACTTCAAGCAAGCATTCGCAGCGTAATGTCGCTCGGAGACTTCGAAGCCGCACAACGGGTCTACATACGATTCCTAGAGACTGGAGTATTCGATTGCCGAACAGTTACATGCCGACTAATGGCTTCATCAGCAGCAAATGATCTTTATATTTAACTTACTGTTTTCGAAATCACCGCCTGAACCCCGTTCAAGTCCAAAGAAGTCTGCGTGACGAACGCCAAGTGGTTATATGTTGAGATACCGTTCAGAACACTTGCTGAAAGAAACCCGACTTCAATTCGAGCTGCAATAGGCCTAAAATAACAGTAACCCACTGTCAAGCATGACTTGAATTTGCTCAAGAACATAGGCATCGAAGGTAGACCAGTGGGCTAAATATGCACTCTACACTGATGAGTCCAGGATGAGTCTGCATGGAAGTGGTCGACGTCAGAAAGAATATCGTCACCCTGGACTGGACACATGTATTTCTCAGTGTTGCATGGTTTCACCGCTACAGTACTGGAATTCTCGCAAATCATGTGGTATCTAACGCAGGATATATCGGGCAGGCCATACAGTTAATGCACGATCTCATGTTGCCCATTTTGAATGTTGAACTTGCCTTTGCTTTTGTGAATTAGTTTTATTAATTTAAGCGACAAATCGTTGATTTGCTACCGTTTCTTACTTTAACATTTTTGTTCTATCAGTGGAGACATGTAAATGGCCTTCTTTTTATTTATAGTTTTTCAGCAAACCAATCTTGTTCTAGCTGTAAGTCTTCCAAAAATTGTAAAATAAAACAATAATTAAAAAAAATGACCCAGTACCTGCGCAACGTCGGTATTCCTACAATGGACAGGCCAGCTTGAAGCTCGGACTTAATCTGATAGAACACTTATGGGATGAGATGAAACGTCGGGCTCGAGCCCGGGTACCTGCTCTAACAAGCCTTCACAAGCTGTATATTGCATTGCTGACTGCTGTATTCTAAGCAAATACATATTTAATTGATTGATTGCAAATCGCAATTGAAGAGGAGTGGAATACAATGCCTTAAGATTTCAAGCACTCGAATACACCGAAAGATGTTCCTTCTACCCAACATAAAGCAAAAAATAAAAAGTACGACGCATACAATAAAGCAGTAAAAAGCGATAAAAGGCAATAGAATCATTAATTTTTCATTGCCACGACATCGATGACATAGATTGCACTCACAACTTCGGCGCTATGATATCTCACAGTAAACAGGACTCTGTTATCTCAGAAATAGAGTGTGATTTAGCATAGCTCGTCTTTTACGGCGCATTTCTTATTGTATATATAAATTTTCATGTGCAGATCGCCGGGTGGTAAATAGCTTTTCCATTCCTAGGGTGAAAAGTAAGATCAGACATGTAGTCAAAGATACTTTGGTCATATCATAGTATTAAAATTAAAGAGCTTTTAATAATTTGTTATTTAACTAAACAATAAAAAACGTGTATATTATTTAATTGTTAATCGTTGTTTAAAAAAATAAACAATTACTCTAATTTTTAACAATTGAAAAATCAACCATAAAAATATTCGTCATCATGACACTTATTTTTCATTTAACATTGTTACTTTTTTGACAAATTTTATGTATGCATATATTATGGACCAATAGATCGCTTTCTCCATGACATATCTATGGACATGGAGTCAAAGATACTTGGGTCATATCATAGTATTAAAATAAAAGAGCTATCAATAATTTGTTACTTAACTAAACAATAAAAAACGTGTATATTATTTATAATAATTGTTTAATAAAATAAACAATTACTCTAATTTTTAACAATTAAAAAAATCAACCATTAAAATATTCGTCATCATGACACTTATTTTTCATTTTACATTGTAACTTTTTTGACAAGTTATATGTATGCATATAATATGGACCAATAGATCGCTTTCTCCCCTTGTATAACAATCTACTATTTCATTACATAACTATTTCATTATATATGTATAATTTTCGTCGCCTCGTTTACTCACTTCGTGGCCGCGGGACGCGATGTATCATGTGAGTTTGCTGGATCTTGAATGCCGTTACATTTACCAGAAGATAGCATCTTATCAGTGCTTCATACTTTGACGACCTCCGTGGTGCGATTGCTAAGCACTCATGTGCCTTATAGTTAGGGAGGCGAATAGGGGAATTTTCGGTAATACTCGAGCGTGGCAGTTTAAGATATGAGAGATACCTTGGACCTAATAGAACAACCTTGTAAAGTATTTAGCTCTATATTTAGTGACGCGCGCCTAGGATAGACGATCAGATTAGTAAAAAAAAATCGATAGTCTGAAATACTCGAGCGCGTCAGATTAAGATATTGGGGGTTGATTTTAGTGTTTTAAGACTAAATTTAACTAATCTGTCGGTAATATTTTAATAGATGTCATCAATATCTTGACTTCCCTATCTGTAGCTTATTTTTTATTAAATATATGTATTCTATGTAAGTTTATTAATCCAATGCTTATATATTCACAAATATTTTTGTTTATCTATGTATTTTTTGTATGTATGTTTATGTTAATGCATTTTAAATTTTTGTCCCTCTCAGTACTTTTAAATATTCCGCCACTGATTTAACTCTCTGCATTTCCCAAGCGGTTGACTGGTAGAGAATGCCATAAGGCATTAAGTCCGCCAATTGTACCATTAACAGTGCAATAAAGTTTAAATAAATAAATAAATAAATAATCTGACGATAAGTCCTTGACGCCGCCGAGTTATAGGGTCGCGAACTTGTAAAAAAA
Source organism: Pyrausta purpuralis (assembly GCA_963924145.1). Lineage (NCBI taxonomy): Eukaryota > Metazoa > Arthropoda > Insecta > Lepidoptera > Crambidae > Pyrausta > Pyrausta purpuralis. The sequence continues at coordinate 27,916,726 of OZ001651.1, read as the reverse complement.
AACACGTTAATCCGGCGCGATACATACGATACACGCGAAAAAAACGGTAATTCTCGAGCGCGATTTTTTTATATTTTATTTTGAAGAATATAATCTAAAACGTACTAAAAATACAAAATCTGCCGGTTTCCGCATGACCGGGAGTGTGGAGGAGCCATTTCGTCTTCCGAAAAACGCGTTGCGGCATATAAGTCGCGAACGATACATTTTACAAAAAAAAAGTTTAAATAAACAAAAAAGGTAATTTTATTTTACACAAAAACGGTCTCTTTACATTTTTGTACAAAGTTAAAACTTTTTGACTTGAAGCATCATAAAAACTCAAACTTCCGGATTTTTGAGTATATCTTGAAAACTGAGGGTGTTAAAAAAATTGATATGAAATAACGATGATTATTTTATTTTATTTTATTTGGAAAACGATACAGGTATTATTCAATACATTTACAAAAAAAGCGAATTACTGATTTAACTAGAGTAATACCCTAAAATAGTTTTCACAACATGATTTTCATGCAGTAGTATTTTAAGTAAATGTGAGAAAGAATTACACCTTAAATGTGTTTGTTTTCTTAAATTTTTACAAAATTAAATGAGACTAAATACAATAATAAAATAAAAATAATTTCAGTCCAATGTAGTTTTAAATTAAATTATGTTACTTTTATTATATCTCAAAAAAAATTTTTTTCTAAAGATTCTCGACAATTTTTGTGGACTCGGAAAAGTTACGCGTATCTGTATACAAAAGTATTATTAACATGTACAGTTTCATGTATGTATATTATTTAATAGCCTGTTGATCCGCAAATGGTTTTTTTGACGTACCGTAAGCAAAACGAAGTGAAGAATTATTAAAAAGAATGAAGAAAGGAAAAAAAAAGAAACCAAAAAACCTTTCCGGTCAGATTAAGAGAACCCACCAACATTTTTGTCAGATTAAGAAAATATGCTTTCAGGATACCGAGATAAACCTCCCCTATGAAAATCTGACGCGCTCGAGTATTTCAAAAAAACTTTTTTTTTGCATTTTCAAAAATTCATCGTAACTTATGGTCACGTCGAAATCGTCAGTTTTTTTAAAGGGAGCTTCCTTGGGGCCTACTTAACACCCCTTCCGAAAATCTGACGCGCTTTTTACAATTTTGAAAAACCGTACACGCCAAACCCACCGCTAAAATGGTTTTTACCATACGAGCTTTTCTTTTCGAAATTATTTTATCTTTTGATTTTGATAGGTCTCGACGGCGCCGTTGAATTACGCCATTTAGCTACCTCGCCTCCCTAACTATTAAGACCCAGCTTAAGGTGTCGCGTCGCTGCCTGAGATCCCGGGTTCAATTCCCGGTCGGGTTAATATAAAAACATATTTTTATCATATTGTCTCGGGTCTCGGTATTGTGGTACCACCGTTGTGTCTAAATTCCATAACACAAGCGCATAAGCTACTTTTTTGGGATCAGAGCAATGTATGTGATTGGTGTCCAATATAATTCAATTGTGGCGATGCCGTGTTTTGTATGCTGCCGTTGTTTTATATGCTAAGCCTTTGCTGAATCGTTGGAGTAAATATCCTCTTTTTATGATAAAGTTTTTGGGTTTGCCTTTTCAGATTTCTGGGTTTTATTGAACTTTTCTCACCTTAAAGATTGAACAGTGCCTTCATCAGGAGGTGGAAAATGCAACGGTAGATGCAGCTTCGACCCTTGCATTTCAATGCAGCTGACGTCACACGAGCTCCTGTTAAGGATATTTTGGACCCAGAGACTTGCTTCGCCTGGCAAATAAAGCATTTACTAATAAAAGTATACCGTCATCATCATAATCATCAGCCGCAGGACGGGCATGCTAAACAAAACCTACTACATTAGGTCAACATTTTAATTGTCTTTGTATACATCATAGGAACATGACCTGTTTTTTTTTTTAAATTATTGTGTCGATATTCAGACTGATCTTCGTTCGAAAGTTTGATATTGACTTTGAATTCATTTTCAAACAAAAAGCATACGCATTATTGACGCATGTAATTAAAAACTGAGCACCAGGACACTGATTATTGTTTGGATAATCAAGATGTAGTTTTTGATATATTCTCTTGGAAAGACTTTTTTTAAAGAGAATCCTGACAACTTAAAAATTATGAAATCGGCAAGTCAATGCCAAAAAACCTTAATCTCTAACATTCTCAAAAACTGATGGATAGAAATCCAAAGTGTTTTCTACTTAAAATGTTTCATTTACTGTGCTGAGTCGGCCCTCATATATCACTTTAAACGAGGTGACTTTATAGTCTCAATAGCGACCAGTTGTTAGCATCATGTGTTCGTTTTTAACATAAATTAATATCACTTTACATTTCTTCTCCGTGTAGGCACAAGCATGACGGGTCTTAGATTAAATGAAATATGCTTTGATGATTTGATGAAAAGGAATCTTGCTTATTTGTAAAGTCGCGATACGAGAATAAATGAGAAAGTTTTGCTACAATTTAAACAATTATTTTTATGTTTTGTGTTACGTACACGTCATGATCAAAAGGATGATATTAACTCGCAAGTTTTGTGATACAACGATTCATTTAAAACTAACTGCTTGCTAACAGTGTTTTAAATAATATCCTTTGTTGTAATATTTCAAGGTTTCAACACGACTAAACGTTTAAATTTTATTCAACTTTATACGAAATAAATACCCTAAAATATCAATTTTAGGATTCTGTAGCCGAATGGCAAAACGGACCCCTTATCGTTTCGTCAAGTCTGTCTGTCCGTCCGCATGTCACAGCCACTTTATTCTGAACTTATTCGCAATATATAGATAAAACTTGGAAGTATTTTGATAACCGCTTTACGATTATCATAGAAATAATAAAATAAAACGACATTTGAGGGGGGCTACCTTATATGGAACTAAAAAAAATGCCTATGCATGTGGGGTGTCTCTTAAATGACATCGAGGTTCCTAGAACCATTTTTTCTTTGTCCTTCACACAAATACTATAAAAAACAAAGTTATTTTTGCTGTCAACAAAGTATTGTGGTATTTTAGCTGAGTGAAAGTAAGTGGAACTCTAATTTAGTTAAAGTTGGCACGGAACCCTCAGTGCGCGAGTCCGACTCACAGTTGGTTAGTTTTTTTAAATACTCACGGCCAGCATTTTGATCTACGGTAGGCATCAGATTTTTCCTCGATACGATGCCATGGTCCTCCCTCCGAGAGGACACGTCACTATCGGGACGAGGTGACGATAATTTGTAGATGTTTGGAAGCGGTCCTTTTGAAATCCGCTTCGCTTGGTCCTGTTTTAGTTTGTACTCTCGATTGTAAATGTCTTTGCATTCTTTGGAGTATTTGTCAATCTGAAAGATATAATTTGATTCGCTATACATGCGTTTGCAGTACGCCCTATGTTATTATAACTAACGCTGGAAGAATATGTGAAAGTGTGAAAGAAGATTTTAGCTTAGCAATCGGTAAATATAAATATTACATAAAAAAATATATGAAGTATATTATTGGGACATTCAATAAATAAAAATTGAATTTCATTTCCAAAATAACGCGCGTTAATGTGAAAAAAGGACCATATCAAAAACGAAACATATCGATTGAGCCAAATGATTTGAGTTATTTACGCAAAATACGAAGTAAAACATTTACAATTTTTTCACTACATAAATTCATTGCCGATTTTACTAACATCAGATAAAACTTATCTGACTCGATTAGTATAAAACGACCAATGTTAAAAATCATTTATGAAAATGAAATGAAATGAAATGACTTTATTCGACACAAAGTACTTACAATGAAACTGGTATTCTGCGCGAACCCTTTCGATCAAGTGTATACATATAAATTGATTGATGAGTAAAACATAAAAAATAAAATAAAAGACAAAAAATAGTAATTATATAACAATCATAATTATCAGTCATAACCCTAAGAATAACAATAAATGACAGTCCACATTAAAAATAAGAATAAAAGAATATAAAAATTATATAAATACGAAAATTATATGGATTATTTGATTCGAAAATCGCAATGCAGAGGCACTGCCGCTGCATTACGATTCATGATTCAAACGAACCGTGCCACACAGCGCTGCCAACCTATCGACAGAAAAATAATAATAATAAAAAACCTATTGTCTCTGGCCTGCACCTGTCCTGACGAGCGCCGGTCGGCCATTTTGGTGATATTTGACAATCAGTGATCGCAACTCGGGATATAACATCATCGCTGGTTGGTCATTCGGGATTGGCAATTTTGAAAAATCAAAACTGATAAAATCAAAAAACCACGCTCTGCCTTCCGATCATCCACGTGGACTAAAAAATTATGTTGAAAGATGAAACATATGCGGGGCGTAGTGTTCCAGTGTAGGGTGCGAGACTCGCCGCGTGCTTATTGTGTCCATTTACGCCGCACGTATTTTCTTGGAGGTTGTCCCCCTAGGCATGACGTGCAGGAACCTGAGGTGAGTAAAGGCGTGTAGTACTGAACTTTTATGGTTATTCCAGAGAGTTTACGGGTCATTTATTTTACTATTAATATTTTTAGTCAGGAAACAGGTCTTTTCCCTCTTAATGACCTCAACTACAATGCGCTTCATTTCCTTATAGTTGTTTTTATTAGACTCTGAGCCATCCCGCTTATGTTTCCTGTGGTAGTCATTTCTGATACGAATCATTGCCTTAACAGTGTCTGTTATCCAAGGATGAGGAGGTTGTTTGAATTTGAGGGTTTTCATTGGAGCATGCAAGTCCATTAAGCCACGTACACAGAAGGTAAAAGCTCTGTTCAATTGGTTGACATCTGGCGCATTATAAAAGTTCTCCCACTGTATGGAGTCCAGTTCAACTTTAAGTTAGTCTGGTAAAATAGCATTTACCAGACTAACTTAAAATTGAACTGTGGCTTTTCCTTCCTCATTCTCAGTTCTGCCGAAAGCATGGCATGCGCCCCTGTGTCAGGTGAATACTTTACTTTTGCCTCTATCAGCGGTATATCAGTGCATATTACATCAATGAGAGTACTGCTGTGACTAGTAAAGTGGGTAAAGTAGTAAATTTACACAAATGATTACTGGCAAATAGGATACGTTTTCAAATTAAGCGACTTGTATTTTATTCGACAAATATTCCTTATCTGACGTTAGAAACATCAGGAATCAGTTGGAAAAAAAGAAAGTTCATTAATTTACAAACAACCCTTTCATCCATTGAGTTTTCGTTTATCCTTCTCTAAGCTTTCATCCGATAATTTAACAAATTAGTATCTGTACGAATGAAGTTGTTGAGCCCCGAATAAAGACCAAAGGGTGAAAGAATTTGTACTGAGCAGGCTTAATATGGATAGTAGGAATAACAGAGAGTTTGTGAAATTACGCACTCTCGCGAATTGGAATCACTGCTTTCGAGTTGTGGAATTACGCGGAGCGCGGTGGTGGTGTTGAAGTAAGACAAGGTGGTTGTTGGGTGGTTGAAACTGAACTCTCTTTATTGTGCATTTTCCAGAGGTTTATATACACGATTTTCCTACTTAATTATACGTCACATGAAATTTCCTTAACCTGTGACCTTTCACTTATCTAGGAATATTTTACAAGATAATATAACAATGTTATTTACTAAAGGTCAGTTGACGTATGAGTGATGATGTGTGTCGTCACACACCACACCTTTCCCCTTAAAGAGACAAAAATTATACATTTTTGGCTTAAGTAAAATTATATAAAGTAAGAAAAATAATTTTGGTTTTCAGATATTGACCTACCATGTGCCTTCCTCTCACCCTTTTTAAAAAAAATACGATTATATATGTTTTTAATCGGATAAATGATTTACTTATATCTATGAATACATTTTTTTTAACGATAAGTTATATTTTACATGTCAATTTCAATTTGGTAAAAAAAATGGCTGTAATTTACTCAAATAGAAAAGTAATTTTTATATTGCAAATTGCAAAATTATTATGATTTGGTATAGGTTGAAACTAATTTCGGAACAAGAAACATCGCAAAGGTAACTTACAAGCTAAGATTATAATGCTGATTGATACGAAAGTAACATTTTAGAATCTAAATATATGACGTAACATTTCATACATATTTTTTTTCATACATTTTTCATTCATACTTAATGAGCTATAATAAATGACATCAATGAAATTTAGTACTTGGCTCAAATCAGATTTAAAAATATCATATAATAGCAACTGTTTCATTTAAAATAGGTTAAAGTTTTTATTTATCCAATGCATAATAATATATTATATTTGTATAGGTGTACAACGAACGATAAATAAACCTTTTAAGAAATAATTGGAAATATTGAATCTAATTACAAGTTGCATTAATACTCAATTTAAAACATACATTGGTATACTTAGTGGAAACCTTATATCTGTTTTAACTAAATATCATCTATTAATGTGTGAGCAAAGCCACAGACAAAAATTAGTCTCTGTAAACATTATTTAGCTACGTTAACGTCAACACATGTTTAAAGTGTATTTATTAATTAAGTGATATAAGTTCCATGACCTTCATCTCATTAAATTATACAATGATATGAATCATATAATTAGCATCAATTTACCGAACAAAACCTATATATTTTTTTTACATTATCAAAAATTGGCACATTAAATCTTCAATGTATTTTTTTTTAAATTGGCACATTACAAATACTCCATATTTTTCATTATTCATCAAACTCTTTAGGTACATTTATACTTACTTGGCGTATCTACCTATCTCTTACTTGCATACTTGCATATTTGGGTACTTATTATTTTACTGTGGCCAGCCGGCTCTACAATATTCATATACATATTATTTTTAGGTAACAGTCTTATTTATTTTATTTATAGTCGACTAATTATTTTAAGATCACTTAATCTTGAACTATTTTCACGGAGAGAAACTCGTCTGCACCATGATCAAATGAAGGATCTGATACCCTTGACTGTACCTTGTACCCTTATTACACCATTTTATGACGAGTCCTCTTATAAGATCTCTATTGACCTCCAACGGCTCACACGAAGAAACCTCGTTTACATGATTCGACATCGTTTTGTACCTCCTAATAAACGCGATTAGTACCTTAATCAATTACATATAGAACTCTTTCATATCTAAAAACTATCATTTCCAACTGTGACGTACAAACCAACAAAATGAATTCCTTAGCATAAATGTCTTTGCTTACTTATGGTTGATCAGGTCATTCGTGCTACAAAATATTTCTACTAAGTATTATCTGACTAACTATGCTATTACGTTTCCGTCATACAAACATAACCAACTTGAAATTTATTGCATTAATCCATCTATCTACATAAATAACAATTCCCTTTCGAGTGCAACTAATGTACTCTAGGTTTCAAAAGATTTTAATACATTCATACCGTCTCAAAACCCAATCTATAAAACACGTTGAATAAAATCTTAGTATTAGTTGTATTAAGTGAGTCACCCCGTAAGTGAAAAATATCGGCGAACTTTGTACAAATATTTGTATTTGAAGTTCTTTCTTCATTTAAGTTATTTAATTTAAACATTGTCATTAACAATTTAACTCTTTCCGCATTTTTTTTTGTTTCAAAAACGAAAAACAATTGAATTCTGACAAACTTTTAATTTCCAGTGTAAAATATTTTTAATTTGCTTCTTCATCACGAGTATTTAATATTTTTTTTTAAATAACATTGATACTTTTTGTTATAGTATTTACTTTGCTATAAATCCTCCTTCACAAATTTCGTTCGAATTTTAATAGCATAATCTCCTGTTACAGAAGTTGACAACCGTATGAATGATTCACAACGTGGTGGTAATTTGATACATGACGTACGATTGTTTTGGCTATCATGTGCACTCATATTTAATTGTAATGGTACAGTCACCATCAGATATATCGGAGCAGACAAAGTGACCAAATACTTCTGAATTACCATTACCATTAATATCAGAACATTCATTACGTCATAAATATCTGAGCAGACGTTAGTCAATAACTTCTATACACACAACTAACCAATAATATCTGAACACTCACTTGCCTGAATTTATTTACTGCCTGACACTTTCATGACAGTGATGACAATACTGAAAACTACAAAGCGTTACTAACTGCCAGCGTCATCTTACTATAATATAAACTATGAAAAGAGTTGCTATTATGAATAAGTATTTATGGTTAAGTTGGAAGCACTTCCTTCTGCAATTTGCCTCGATTGCTCAGATATTAAAGACCGACTGCGTAGATACATTTGACGTTTTGAGTGTTCAGATAATTTTGGTTAGTTGTGTGTATAGAAGTTATTAACTAGCTTCTGCTCAGATATTAATGATAATGAATGTTCTGATATTAATGGTAACTTGTAGTGTATGGAACTTATTGTCATTTTATACTGTTCAGAAGTATTTGGTCACTTGTCTGCTCCAATATATCTGACGGCGACTGTACTTGAATCTTATTGATAATGAAGGTTAATGTCAGAGTTCCAATTTCAAAGCTTAATTGTCATTTATATTTTGTTAAAAACTCTTGCCCTATAATACCGTCTACACTCAAAGGTAATGTTTTAGATACATGAAACTTATTGGTAAAATACGTATTATGTTTATTATACAGTTGTAAGTTTACGTACCCTTGTGACGTGATTTTACCTCCGATTCCATTGATGTGAGTGACCTTTGGTATGATGAACACGTTCATAGATAATGCAACGTCACACTTTATTGCACTTAGTGACGCACCTGTGTCGATTAGCCAAATGTATTGTTTTCCGTTCACAGTAAATTGTATGTTAAGACTGAATTAGTTTTCACGAAAAAAACTCTGGGTTAATGTAATCTTCTAGGTCTTCTTTTTCGTCGTTAATCTTTTGCACTACATTTATGTGCTGTTTTTGATTATGTGAATGATTATGTGGGTTGCTTCCGAATCGTCCTTTAGTTTGGAAGCTCGGTTTTCCTCTTCCTCTTGAGTTATTCCTTTGAGGCCATCCGTTTGACCTTGCGTTATTAGGTTGTACGGACATTCTAGTTTTTCTTCAATGATTTTTTCTGGCGTGTGTACCTCGGCCGCGTACGTAACTAACTTGTAGCACCACCTTGTCTCTGGGGACCACCCCCGCGCCGCACGTAATTATGCACGTAGAATACTTGTTCCGATGATGACGTCTTGGGAGTCATAGTAATATTTTCGTCCTTTGAACCTTGTATTGCCTCTCTTAATGACGTGTATTTACAGATATAGCACGGCGTTCAATTTTCTTGGACAGGCATTTGTTTAATTTCTTCCAAATAAGGTAGATAAATATCAAAATGATGATAATAGCTATGGCTTATGGTCACCAACGAGATGTTGTATAAAGATAAGATGTTGATGAAGTCACCTGAGTTGCACTTGCGCTGTTGCCTGCACCGTTCTGGGCAATGGTGATGTCTTCTCTCTGCGACTGGATTTTTGCCGAGTTGCTGCCCGTTGTTCACGTTAACTTTGAAAACTACGGTTCAACACTGTTTCTCGGGAAACAGTGGCTGGCAGGGTCGCCATGTGGAATTACGCGGAGCGCGGTGGTGGTGTTGAAGTAAGACAAGGTGGTTGTTGGGTGGTTGAAACTGAACTCTCTTTATTGTGCATTTTCCAGAGGTTTATATACACGATTTTCCTACTTAATTATACGTCACATGACATTTCCTTAACCTGTGACCTTTCACTTATCTAGGAATATTTTACAAGAAAATAAAACAATGTTATTTACAAAAGGTCAGTTAACGTATGAGTGATGATGTGTGTCGTCACACACCACAGAGTTTTGCACTAGTTTAGAATCGAGATGAGAAATAATTGTAATATTCGACTCGGGAAAGGATTCCCGGCTTTATGGATTAGGATTTGAAACGGTTCTTTGAAAATGTGAGCTGTGTTTTTTGGGGATTGAATTTTACTGTGACCGCTAATTTGGCTACATGGAATGGCAAATTCAAAAAGAAAATTCAGCATTATTTTGCAGAAAATATCTTACGGTTGTTTGTACACCAATTTTTGAGTTTTTTTTTTAATTACAACGATTATTTCTGGCAATTTCAACTCAAAGTTGACCCAATAGAGTTCAATATCGTTTAGGTTATTTTGCCAGACTAGAGCAATTGTAAAACTCTTCCATGTAAATGCACTCACTTACCCATTCTCCTGGTTTAACGAAAACTTCTTCATCTTCCCCTGGCGTTGGTTTGGTGGTTTTCTCCAAAGATAAAGGTGGAAGGTAGTCCTGCTCTCGGAACACCTCTCTGAGAACTGGTCGGACGTCTGCGCATACTGCTCTGTACAGAGACCACTTCAATTATTGGCAATAATAATTCCAATCCAATTCTAACAACCATGGAAGCTCACTCATAATGTACAAAATTGACTGCAAATAATAAGATAGATGGTCCATGGAATACCTATTATATTTAATGCCTTGTTTAAAAAAAACTAATTTGGAACAATAAATGATAACCTAACTCTTCATTATTTCTTAATACTAAGTTGTCTCGAATCGACTTCATCTTTTTATTACACTTGTATTCTGGAAAGTTAATCGAATACATTGTAAAACTATACCACACAGTAGTTATTATTACTTTACACAGTTTGCAAATATGATATTTAAACCCCTGAAACTGTAGAGCTAAATAAAACGTTTTTTTAATCAAATTTAATGTTTTAGTCAAAAGCTCAATAAAATGTTTATTTATTTCGCTTGCACGTTCTCGAGTGCATAAATAAAAATAACCAGATTAGCGTTTCAATTTTTACAAAGTTTGATAATAAATAAAATTACTTTAAGACTGGTATGTTTGGGATTTGGAAGCGTTTTCGGAGACTTCATAATACAGGAGATGAGTTTTCAATCTGCAGAGAGAGAAAGTCTATTTTGCAGTTTTTATTTAGAATAGGGATTGTAAATTTGACTTGATGTTAATATTACAATGTGTCTATCGAATAAAAGCCAGTGCTCTTAAACATAAACTTAAATAAAAAATAAATCTGATGTAATGTAAATAAATAAAAAACTGATGTAATGTAATCTCTGAGCTGGAATTGTGTAAAGCAATCGTATTCATTTGACAGTTCATAACGTACGGTTTGATCTGTCAAACCCTTTGTTCTTTACCGTTTGACAGATCATACCGTACGTTTTGAACTGTCAAATGAATCCGATTGCTTTACACAATCGCCCCCTGAATGCCCAAAACCGGAACCTTATAGTTTTGTCAAGTCTGTCTGTCTGTCTGCCCATATGTCACAGCTACATTATTCTGTCACTATCAGCATCACACTGATGAAATTTGGTAGGAAGAAATATTTTGTTATCTGCTTTACGATTCTTATACGAAAAATAAAATATAATGATACATATTTATCTCCCATGCATTGGAGGTTTCATGTATGGGAGCATGGGGTGGATAATCAAACTTATGGGTGTCTATGGATAAGTCTTTTAATTCGACACTTTATGATGATATGAGGTTCTTTAAACCATTTTTATTTAAAGTCTAACGTTTGAGAGATACAAGAAAAAAAGTATGTAGATTTTAACAAATACATTCAACGAAAATTGGTTTGGACGGGATGGAATAAGTAGTTTTTGAGATATAACACATTTTCAACAACAACAAACAGAACTTTTTTCTTCATACAAACACTATCAAGAACAAAATTATATTTGCTTTCGACAAAATATTGTGGTATTTTGGCTAAGTGGGAATAAGTGGATCTCTAATGTAGTTAAAGTTGACACGGAACTGTTATGTCTGATTTCCATAACACAAGTACATTGGCTACTTACTTTGGGATCAGAGCAATGTATACATATGTGATTGGTGTCCAAACATTTATTTATTTTATCTTTATATTTTCTACTGCTATATACCGCTTGTTACGTGGCTACTGCTCTATTAGAGAAAATCTCGTGTAAAATATGATAATATTGATAGCAAACAACATTCCCACGTGAGGCGATAGAATGAGCTAATTTTCTTATAAGTAAAAAGTTATCGTGTGTAAAAAAAATCATTACAATTAAAAAACTCCTTCAAAAACCACAAAGAACTGAAATGACGCTTATAGATGGACAAACATATAGGTCAAACGGAGATTTTTCTTTTTTTAGGTCGGTTAAAAAAGGTTAAAATGAAAATTTTACATATTTATTCAACTCAATATATTCGTATACAACCAAGTAATAAGAAGTATGTATGTTTATCATCGTATTTTTCTTTATTACGATTATCTTGTCTTTTCTTTCCTCTATAACTTTACTTGCACCGCCCGTATTTTTCTCTGTTCAGACCTATGATTGACTGGTAAACAATGCTTATGGCATTAAGTCCGCCATATGTACAATTTTATGTTTTGTGCATGAAGTTTTTAATAAATAAATAAATACGATCAGTGTGTATTTTACCTAATTTTAGAATTGGAAGTGCGTAAATTTCAGGTACGTGTTGATTGAAATCACTCATTATATTTCCTGTCTAATCACATAAATTCGTAATTGCTACATGACTGCTTACCCTTTGTTAGGTATTAACGGTAAATTGTCCACCATAGCTGTAGAAAACTCAAAATAAATAACTAATATAGTAGTAATATTATTCAGAACAGTAAATAATTAAACAATTTGACACTAGACCTATGACTATGACGTTTTCTTTTTTACCTGACATTGGTGTTGTAGACAGTTTTTTTTCTCGCCGAAGTATTTTGTGCGTAACCTCATTTTCTTTTCGCTATATGTCAACCGTGAAAGGAGTTTAATTTCCTGTTATTCGTCACTGACGTCCATTCTGTCGGGTAATCCAAATAAACCTATATATACCAGTATCTTTTTAGTGGCTTAAGGTCTATTTTACTAATCTCAGATAATTCTTAACCGCCAGAGAGACGACTTTACTAATGTCAGATAAGACTTACCCGACTGAATAAGTAAAAAACGACCGATTTTAAAATGACATTCACATTGCTGCAAAATAGGAGACGTTTTCAAATTAGACGTATTGTCATTTATTCGACGTATATTCCTTATCTGACGTTGGTAAAATCAGGCTTTTATGTTTGCACAGGGTGTAGGTTTACTAAAATGCAGGGCCAAATAGCTATTTATATTTATTGCTACGGTATTATAGTTCTCATTTATTGTTAATGATCATATTTCAGATACAACGCAAGTTATAGATTACATTTTTCAATATTTTGAAGATGGAAATAAAAACTTGTGTACGAACCTGCGCGTGGTAAATTCCTACTTCGGGGCAGTTACACAATGTACCTTAATAATTCAGCGTGTGACCTGTTATTCGGAGCAAAAATTTTAATCAATGGCTCTTCAGAGTATACGTACTCGTTGTTATCCTGGCGTGGTCGTAGTGCTCTAAAAGGCTTTAACTCAGAAATATAGTAATTCAGAAAAATAACCCACAATCAATGTACCATCGAATTCGTAACTCGTTGTAGTTAATGAGAATGTCAAGTTTTATGACTGGAGACGTAAGTTTGCGATACATTGCTGGTTCAATTTATTTTGTAATAAAAAATCAATAAATGTAGTATAACCATTTAGAAATTATAACTGGTTACATAAAGGGCTTGTACTTTAATTTCTTGCTCCTATTACAGGGGACACTCTGTATAATAAACGCAAAAGTTTGTGAGGATCTGTGTAAATGTGTGCTTGTTATTTCTTAACGCAAAATTGATTGAAATGCGGCATAGATTTTGATGAAACTTGACAATGATATACTGAAACCATTATTTGAAGCTCCTTGTTATAAATATTGTCGTTGGCTAAATATACAACTGAAATCTTTACATATAAAAGAAAGTCGAGTTAGTTACACTATTTAAAAATGGTTGAACCGATTTGGCTGAAAATTGGTGGGGAGGTAGCTAATAACCAGGAAAAGGACAAAAGATACTTGTTATCTCGTTAGTCGGGGCTGGGGCTGGGAAGGACGAGGCCGGGGTGAAACGGTGAGGACGAAGCTCAGAACCAGAAGAAGGACATAGGATACTTTTTATCCTGTTCGACGGGGCTGGAGCTGGGGCGGGACGGGGCCGGGGCGAAACAATATTCGATGGGACCGCTAGTAGCTTTCTAAAAGCACCACACAAGCGGGATTTCAAATAATGCTTCGTGTAAGTATACTTATATATTTTTAAACGCATCATGCTTATATGAAAATAAGCTACTTTAACAAAAAATCTTCCTGATACACAATAATATTCTGCATAAAATTTTGCAATTTTAGCACGTGCACTGAAATGAGTAAAATAATAATTTCTTTGCGCCACCAAATTAAATTTGGGGATTCATTTGTGAAATTAAATTCAGAGCGGAATGGAAAACAGATGCTGAGAGTTTGCGGAAGCGACTGTAGTTATACTTTGCGAGAGCGTTGCGACATTTTACATGAAAGGCTTTAGAGATGATATCACTTTGTCATCAAGAGAGAGACAGTACCAATAACCCATATCACTTTACTTTAAAACGTAACCGGGTTGAATGTTGAAAAAGTAGTCTGAAGCAAAATTTTTGACATTTTGCGTAGACAATGCTGAGACAAAATTAGTGTTTTCGTGTATTTATTGATTAGGAAGAATATTTAAATAAATGTGAAATGTGAAAAAAAACAATTTCCTTTCCGGTTGCTAAGGCAACCAGACCTGCGCATCCCTTGCTGTCAGCGTCCGTCATTCTAGTTTATTTACATAAAGTTTAATTTTAATTTTATATTTTTATATTTGATATTGTGTCATAAGTTTTAAATTATATGATAATGCTTCGAATTCCCACAATCCATCTCTTCCGTTCAGTTCGTCTGGTACGCTATCTTCCAAATTTAACGTTTATCTTAACCGTTGAGAACAAAGTTATGAACGGCGACCTGAAAAACGCAGCCCGAAACTTGTTCTCCGATGACACTCGCTCCCCTTAATCAGGAAACTCGAGAGCCTTCGTAGTGAGCATCTTTCACGTCCAGATTCTCCATCTTTACCTCTTCCTCCTAGACTTTGTGATGATGGTGGCATTCGCCCTATTGCTATTGGCTCAACCTTTCGTCGTCTTGCAGCCAAATTAGCCTGTCGTGATATTTTTTCTCCTTTGAAAGAGTATTTTCATCCCATCCAACTTGGTTTCGGCAGTAAGGGCGGTTGCGAGGCTGTGGTTCATTCCGCTCGCAATTTCCTCTCCTGTGACGAATCTGAAGTTTTTTTGAAAGTTGATGTGAAGAATGCTTTCAATGCTCTTGACAGGTCTGCCTTGCTGAATGAAGTTCAGACTCACACTCCTCAGATTTATCCCTTTGTTTTTACGTGTTACAATAATCAATCAAAATTGCTGTACAATGAACAGACAATTGTTTCTGCAGTCGGTGTTCAGCAAGGCGACCCTTTAGGTCCAGCCCTTTTTAGTTTAGGCATCCATCCTGTCATTTCATCCTTAAATTTTTAATTCAATGCCTGGTATCTGGATGACGGCTCCTTTGGAGGCAAAGCAGATGTTGTTTTCCAAGATCATGTCCTGGTTATAAGAGGATTTAAGAAATTTGGCTAAGAACTAAACCTTTCAAAATGTGAACTTTTTATTAATGATCACGTTTCGTCTAGTTCCCGTCAGGATATCATTGATAAATTTAATTCCCTGGCTCCTAACATTAAAATTCTTAATTCTGAATCGCTTTGCCTTTTAGGTGCCCCTCTTCTTGATCCCAGCATCGAACCTTTTCTTGACAAAAATTTGAATGATTTCACCCTATCAGCCCCCAGATTAGAACACATAAATTCACACATTGCTTTTACTATACTGAAATCGTGTCTTTTTGTGCCTAAATTTACATATTTCCTATGTGCTAGTCCTATCTGGAAAAAAAAATTTAAAACTATTTGACACTACTCTTAAAAATAGTTTGGAAACTAGTTCCGTTTTAGCCGGAAAAATCTTTGAGCATCCTCGCCAGCTTTCTGAGGTGAGAGAGGCGGAGGAGTTTTGGCAAGGTCTCTGTCCTAGAGAAGACATTCCAAAGGAACGTCACCAACAAAATCTTTGGGATGTCCCTCTTGCGAGAGAGACCTTCAATTATTTACTTCAAAATTACGTCAGTGACAGTAGTCGAGCAAGGCTCTTGGCGGTTTCCTGCAAAGATTCTGGTCACTGGCTTCATGCTTTACCGTCAAAAAATTTAGGCACTCTTTTCGATAGTGAGTCTTTCCGGGTGTGTGTGGGTCTCCGCCTTGGCACCCCTATATGTGAATTTTTTACGTGTCCCTGTGGCAAGGAGGTTGACAAATTTGGTCTCCACTGCCTTTGTTGCCAACAAAGCGCTGGGTGTCTCGCCCGTCACGCTACCCTTAATGACGCCATCAGAAGAGCTCTTACCACCATTAATGTTCCTTCCACGTTGGAACCACGTGGTTTGGTCCGTGACGATGGCAAGAGACCCGATGGCCTCACTTTTATTCCCTGGGAACGGGGTCGGGCCATAGTTTGGGACGCAACTTGTGTCGATACTTTGGCCCCCTCCCATCTCAGAGAATCAGCCCTTAAAGCTAGAGCAGCAGCGGAGTTGGCTGAAAACGCCAAGCGTCGCAAGTACATCTCACTTTCAAGTGATTATGTGTTTGCGCTGTTTGGTGTTGAAACATTTGGGCCGTGGGGCCTGTTAAATTGCTGTTCGGTAAAATTGCGCCAAAATTAAATTCTGTCACAGCCAATAATAAAGCTGGCTGGTTCCTAGCTCAAAGGATTAGCATAGCTATTCAACGCGGCAACGCAGCCAGCATCATAGCCTCCTTGCCTCAAGGAAATGGTTTCGTTTTTGAATAGGTAGACTTTAAGTTATTTTTTATGTAGCATGTTTTAGTTTTATTTCTTCTTGTTTGTTATTAATAAATTTCCTTTTGATCACTAAGAAGATATTAATTTTAGGCTGCCTAAAAAAATGTATCTACTTCATTTGTCTGTATAAAACTAGAAATTACAGATTTATTTCTTGATTTGAATTTCTTACAAATTTATGAAATCAGAAAAAAAAACTTTATTGAGCTAAGCCCAAAGAATATCAAAGATTACATTTCTAAAAGAAACTTTTGCCCAGGTTTGAACACATGAATCAAATTGGGACTGACAAGTTAATCTTTCGGAGAGCTTGTTTAAACTTTGCATAAAACATTCCATATTCTATTCTCATATATCTATTTCTGATTTATTCGTGTTTGTGGTAGACTAGGATATTAAAAGTAAAATTTTGTTCTCGTAACGTATTCCTTTGTTTTGGAAGGTCATGAGCACAGTGATAGATGGTCGTAACATTAAATGTTGATATGACTTTCCTTTCAGTCTGGTAGGTGGTGGTGATAGTGTTGCAAGTTTCATTTTATTACATCTTAGTTGTGTAGTTCTTTTAACCAATATGGTTTAATTCTTGTCCCAAGTATAATACACTGGTTACTTGTCTAATAGCATTACACTTCCATGTTGGAGAACATTTTATAGCAAAATGAAGTCAGTAAAATTGTTTCACACTTGACACAATTTTACTGAATTTTGATAAAATAAAATCACTATTTTGAATTTTGTTTTTTTTAAAATGTGCATGGAATATAAATCCTTAAAAAAACATTTAATATTTATTGTGAAGATTATTCAATACTTAAATTCATTTTTCTGCTAAACTGTGCAAAAGTTTGTCGGGAGTTGAAAATGAGGGTAATATTTCCTCCAAAGGCTGATCATCTTAAAACGACCAGCGTCGTACTGTCCATCAATTTTAGTGCTACATTTCTTCAGTTACAATTCTACAATCACTACTATGAGCTACCCTACACCTCTCAGTTATGAGCGTCTAATCCTGGCAAAACGCCAGCTTGCTTAAAAACTTGGGCACTAATAATTATTCTCTTCTGGCCAAAAAAATATGTTACGTCTGAGATTTATGTCAATGGGTGCTTGCTTATCTCTCTGAGACTAGATTTATAGTATTTATGACAAGCCTTTGGGAACTCTGTTCTTTCAAAGTTTTTTTTTTCAACTCAGCAATGGTGAATTTCTTGAATCTTTTAAAAAATACAAAAGGAAATGTTTGAAGAACAAAACAGAAATATAAATGCTTGCATTAAAATAAGTAAGGAAAATTACACACAACGTGGGAATCTAAAAAGAAGCTTCAAACCAACAAACAATATTTTTTTTGGAAATTAGAATAAATTAAGGAAATCTATTCAAATATATCATTTTATCAATAAATCAAGCCTCAAATTTAAACAAATAATTCTCACACACTGTTATCTAATAAACTGAACGATTGAAAATATAACTCTTACAGCCGTAGATATTCGCCGCAAATCCCCCATCGACACTTTTTTTTAAACACTTCATACACAAATAAAAGGTACATATGGCAGACTTAATGCTAAAAGCAATCTCTACCAGTCAACCATAGATCTATACCGAGAAAATGCTGGTGGCGCGAAGGAAGTGATAGAAGGGCACAAGTGAGAGCTTAAACATAAAACTTAAACATAAAAAAAATAAAAAAACAAGCCAACAGTCACTTCTCTCCTTTCAACTAAGGGCCTTTTCATACTGTGATCATTTTGATTGTTGGGAACGTCAAGTAGTTAGTTTACTTGGACGACGACGGTCGAGACGAGGGCAGCACTGTCTCAGTAAGATTTATAGTTCGGTCATGCATTCATTCGTGATTCGTGATTTATCAGGTCCGTTGCTCGTTCGTAGAGCTGCAGAGGGCAGACCATACATAAATATTAAAGACCGCAGGGAACGCACGACCAAACGGGTGTATTTTGAGAAGTAAGTCGCTGTATTGAACTTGCCACGTTCATCTACATAGTAATCCGAACCCATCCACTAGATAATTTGCTATTAGGTGGTGATTAGTAATTAATTATGAAAATAGACTTAAAAGGACTATTATTTTAAATCTACCGCCTTGACTAAACCATCTAATGGCAACACCTTGTCTTCCTACCCCATGGCCCATCTTGTGCTAGTCGTTAAATGTAATTTAAATTAAAAGCAGCGACACATACGCGATGCTCACGCCGGCTCTATTTAAGCAATTATCGCGTGTGTTTATTTTACTCCGTTCCTTTGAGTTTTGGCGTGATTTGTTAAAGCCTATTGCTACTCGATAACATTTTGAATATATATATAATAAACGATAGATAATTTGAAATCAAACGTTTCTGATATTAGCGTGTTCAAACAAACAAACACTTAAGTTTAAAATATTAGTGCGAGAATAGTAGAACGATCCCAATCGCACATTAACCATTATGTCCGAACATAAACCGCTTGTCTGAACAAAGTCTAACTTCCCGCGACCAAGCCCCACTAATAATTTCACATCTCTGTGAACGGATTAGAACGTATGTTTCCGCGCCGGCCGACGGACATAAATACAAATGGGAAAAAGGGAGCAATTCAAAAAATACCATTTAAAAATAAACACCTAAACACCGCAGAAGTTTAGATTTAAGACGGTTTAAGACAACGCTTCTCATTAACTCGTAGCTTGAAATGGAATGTTTGTACTATATATTTTGAAACATTTTTTGACCTGAGCAACAGAATGAAACATAATTGAATGATGTAATTGATATGTAAACGAAAATGAGTAAAATGTATGTAATTATTTAATAATAATGTCTGTTTGTATTGGTCTGGGTGTTTTCTATATATATCATGTACGTATTTACAAACAAAAAGTATTTAAGTATTACATCCGTTGTCTGGCACCCATAACACAAGCTTTGAGTAGATTACTTTGGGACTAGATCGCGATGTGTGGGAATGTCTAAAGGATATTTATTTATTATTATTTATTTATTATTATAATCATTCAATTGTTTTTACGAGTACAACCAAAAACATGTGTACTGAAAAAGAAATGTATATTTACCAAATAAATATATTTTTTCTTAAAATATTATAATTTAAAAAAAAATATTGAATGCTTTGCATCTATAAAAAGGAAATAATTATTTTTGGCCTTAATATTTAATTAACTAAATAAGAGGTTGTGAAAAAAAACTATTGTTACAGCATAATGTTGCGTGCTGGAAAAATTACAGCCGGCAATTCTGTAGAAATAACAAAAAAATGGTTTGTAACATTTGTGCACTAAGGACAAGGGCAGGTGAAATGATTGTCAATTCAGCCCTCGCGCTCACATAATAAGCCTCGTTAGCTCCGGTTCTTTCCCACAAGTTTACTCGGCTTCAATCAGCGGAAATTAATTTATTAATGTACAAGTTAGCGAAACCTTTTTCGTGTTACACTGACTAAGTTATCACACCGATACAATATTGATAAAGTTTTTATGTTAGTAAACGAAGCTTGACTTCGTAATGAATCTTGTCTAAGAAGCAAAATGAATTATTAAAGTAATAATGTTGGCTTGTTAGTAAACCCTTGTTTAGGAAGAACAGATACAGTTGTTCCACTTTGCAAAATATCCCGTTATGTCCTACTATTAAAGTGGGTAAACAAACTGTCACCTTGTGTGAAGCATATTTAAAACTAAAACTCGTTTAAAAATGATAAATTATCACGAATTAAATTTGAAAACCCAAAATAATAATATATGTTTCCAAAACCCCACTCAAGACAATCTTTATTTTCGAGTTCAATCAAACGAATAAAACCTCTGTATATTTCGAAGTTGCCGTTATTCAGAATAACTTTGGCAGACCTGAAAGTTTCCACATTTGATTGAGCCTTCGATGTTCAGTATTCAAAAGACTTTGATCAGTTCTAACTTCTTAATTAAATGTTCATTCTGTGGCTTTCACAGTTGTCTTGTTGCTGTCTTAGATATTCACAGATTCTTTGTGAATAACGTGAATGCCTTTAATTTGTATTTACTTAAGTTAAATTTGTTGTCAGACTTTGTTGATTCTAAATGTTGTGATTGTTATCACTAGAATTGTTTTAATCCATATAATTACAAAACATGATGGATGTTTATCATATGAATTAAATAGACTTTTTCAAAGACAAAGTGCATTGCATTAGGAACGAATTGGTAGCGTCAATAATTTTGATACCTAATGCAGGATAAGTATGAAATTGAATTTTTTAAAATTATTTAACTTTAAATTTAAATTTCCGCTAAGCGACGCCGGCTTAGGCAACTTACAACTCAAACTCCTTGAGTAGTCCTCCTAGTCTCCGCGTTGAGTATTTCTGATAGTTTGCAAAAAAGTGTAACTATTTCCCATTTCAAACGTGTAACATTTCGGGTAAATTGCACCGTAAAAGTTACGTTTTTCCGTCACGTGAGGACGTAACGATAATTTATTAACGCGGGATTTGAATTTAGTGCCGCGTTCGTCGCCGGGGGCTCTACATCTAGCACTTAACAGTTTGCGTGTTGCATCCCTTTATCGCCCTAACGGCTTATAAAGCGCTGCGCCTTGGTCCACATATCGAAAGTAATGTTCATTATAATTCACAAACTGTTTTGAAACCGGATACAGTGTGACATGTTTCTTCTGGCTTCAGATGTCGTTGACAGGGGATGCAAGCATTTAATAAGGGTAACCAATGCAAAAATCTCCATCTCCCTTGGTTTAAGTAGTTCAGGAAGCTGTTTAATGAATATTTTTTCCCAAAAATGGCAAAGTCAAAGAGAAGGGTACTGTTTTAAAGAAATATAAGCATGTATGTTTGCATAACTTATGTTATTTTGATTTAAAACACACAACAATTATATAAACAATAAATCCCGCGGTAGGCCAAGAAAATGATGGTGTGATGAGCAAGACTTTTTCAACAAAGACTGAAGAATAGCTTCTCGAAACCGTGGACAATAGAAAAAGGATAGGGAAGCCTTTCCCCTGCAGTGGGCCGCTGTATATGCTTACGAAACAAAAAAAAGTTTTGATATCGAGTGCACAGACAACACTACTTGTTGTTTTCCTGCTTTCAGTGACGACTGGAGTGCCCTCAGTTTTATGTGAAGTAGTTTTAGTGTTTGCTAAGTATTTCATGGCGGCTGTAGTCTGTCACTTCTATGGGTTTATTTTATCTTTACGAGTAGTTTAACTTTTATTGTTGTATTTGATGTTCTGAACCTTGTGAGCGTTTTCCCATTTTTTTTAAAGATTTTGACTTTAAAAATACTCCAGAAGCTATTATAAATTATTGAAAAAGTTAATGTCCAATTAGCTTTTCAATCATGGGCGATGGCTCGGTGAAATTAATCAGTTTGGAGAAAATGTTATTTTGTGCGACCTTTATATTAGTGGCATTTCATCAGTCATCACACACATGTTAGTATACACAAGTACCGAGTGATAAAAATTTAATAAACTAGTCGGAGTATCAGAGTTGCATACAAAGTTTGATCAATTTTTACTCAGTAGCATATAAGGAGTAGAAAAGAAGATAATCAATTAAATATTTAAGTATGTTATATGGTTAGAACTTGATAGTATTTTGGTTGATATATTAAGGCTTCTAAACAAATTTGTGCTTAATTACGTGTGTATGTATTCGTATGCTTGTACTCGGATTTCTTGAAAACAAGAAGGCGTGGCAAAATGATTATTTTTCAATTTAACCAGCAATATTTCAACTAAGGTTACAGTGTAATTGTTAGCAAATCGGCCCAGTAGTTTTTGAGCCAAAAACTAAAAAACATGAAAAAATAACACCTTCAGAAAACTGCTACATTGCCAAAAATATCACATTGGCCATGAAACAAATTCAATTGGAGTTTATACACGATGTGCGTAGATTGTTGGTGTACGTAAGTTTGGGATCATCTATTGCCTCGAAATGATTTAATCAGTTTTTGGAAGGCGGGTAAACTTTTTTAATTATTTTTAGACACCAGAAAGATAGATAGATAACTCTTTATTGCACATAATATTCATTGATTTACTTATTCTCATAAGTAATTAAAGAAATGTACAATTTAGGCGGTCTTATCGCTATAAGCGATCTCTTCCAGACAACCTTTGGGTAAAAAAATATGAGTTTTAAAGGAAAGAGTATTTTGTGCATAAAAGAAAATGAAGAGCTGAATGAGTGAAACATAAATACTATATCTGTATAATAGAATTATAATAAAATTAATTATATAAAAAACAAATAGGGAAGTGAAATTATGTAAAGAAATCGTATTCATTTGACAGTTCATAATGTACGGTTTGATCTGTCAAACCCTTTGTTCTTTGCCGTTTGACAGATCATACCGTACGTTTTGAATTGTCAAATGAATACGATTGCTTCACACAATCGTACCCCAGATAAAGAATAATACTAATAAATAATATACATATTTATAAAAAATATCAGATAAATATAGATATACAACACCATAATAATCATACACAAGCCAATATGAAATGTAAGGAAATTAACTGAGACTTATTTTTAGAGTCGGTTTCCTGACGGTTGATGCTTGAGATAGCAAATACAATGGAACCGACTGCAAAAAGAAATTGTTCGCCTTAGGGCTGATTTTTAGGGTTCCGTAGCCGAATGGCAAAAAACGGAACCCTTATAGTTTCGTCAAGTCTTTTTTTTTGGTTTTAGTTTCATGTATAGGAAACTAAAACCAAACCTTAAATATCATTATTTTTTATTTTTTGTATGAGAATCGTAAAGCGGTTAAGAGGATACATCTCCCTACCAAATTTCAGTAGTGTGATGCTTATAGTTTCAGAATAAATTGGGTGTGACATACGGACGGACAGACAGACAGACAGACAGACAGACAGACAGACTTGACGAAACTATAAGGGTTCCATTTTTTGCCATTCGGCTACGGAACCCTAAAAATATTTTCATAAAGTTTTATTAATCAGATATTTTAATGACTGTATGAAAATAATATTTTTTCTTAAAAAGAGAAAACTGCAAAGCAATTGATTAAAATTAAGAAACCTTAACAATGTCAAAACTATGACATCCAAACTGAAACTTAGCGCACAAAGCCCAAGAGTATGATTTTTTTGTGTAAAACGAAAAGCTAAATGGATGTAGGACTCCAGTCCATATTTTGGCATAGATATGATGGATGCTGACACTGACATTTGTCAAGTGTGACAGTTGCCGTTTTTCCGGTTCCGCACTGTTGGTCTTGCGTCGGAGTGGAACGTTTGTTATAATGTTTTTAATAACGGGGCACGCCCCAAATTATTTTGTAGTTTGATAGTTTTTCCTGACGCCGCCAACATGTCAATTTAGATGAATTAATTTCGAAAATGATTTGATATAATATAAATGACTGGAAAATGGTCTCAAATAGAAAAATTAGCATAAATGTTTAGTAATTAATTCAGAAATTATATGACGAGCCAGCTGTTGCAGGTTTTGCTTTTGATATGTGTCTGTAAGTTGAACAGTCACAATTTGGTGATCATGTTATAACCTCAGTGACCTTACTTAGACCTTATTTGGATATTTTTGAAGTCAGAACTTCCTTATGGATTGATTTGCTTCTTGTCTGCTGTTTTGAGGATGGATCGGTATCGGTGAAATTTTGGGGTAATGTTGCAGAGTTGTTTGTAGTTTGATGCAACAAAGATTTGAAATGGTAACCTTCGTGGAAATCCAAGGTTGGTTTTCCTTGTATTTACTTTCATTTTAGTGAAAAGTGGGATAATTTAGTTATTAATTTAAGCATAACTTAGGAATCCCTTTGAGGATCAATTTTGGAATCAATTAGGGAATTAAAAACTTAAATTGGTGGTTTATCTTTATTTAATTAGAAATTTGTGAACATCAAGATTTGTAATAGTATAGATATTGATAACTAATAGAGCCTAACCTAGTCTCTGACTGAATTCTGAGCTATTAAGTTTGTATTTGAAGGTGTTAAAAGGTAATTGTGAAATAGCAAATTTGAATAAACTTTTGTTGCCAAATGCTATACCCGGATTTCTTTATTTCATTCGAATATTAGTACCTTTTAAACACCCTTTGTCCACACTGGCCGGGAGTGACTGTGACATGTTAATCGAATATGCTGCTAGATGCTTTTAAAACATTGAGAAAGGTCAACATTAAGAGATTTAATCACATGATCATTTTATCTAAAATAGTTTTAATATATTTCAAAGTTCACAGTGAATAGATTTTCTGTATTACCGATGGGTATAATAAACAAACAATGTTTGAACCCGCTCAGCCAGACCAAGAAGATATTTCAGTCACTAAAATAAAACAGACTAACATACGGAAATTAACCAGAACTTTTAATGAAACTTACTTTATCAATACATCACCAAAATCATCACATCTTCATCTCTACAAAAAAAGAATCATGATAAATAGTTCCTTACCTTTGTTTAAACTACAAGCGGTCCCCTGTCACTTCATCAGCGCGTTTTGAATTTGCTCTACCCCTCCAGTCACAGCGTGATGTTTTATACCTTTAAGCCTTCCTCGATACCTAAATAAACTATCCAACGCAAAAATATTTTTTCAAATCGGTCCAGTAGTTCCTGAGATTAGTGCGTTCAAACAAACATACTCTTCAGTTTTACAATATTCAAATAGATTGATTGAAATCAATACCTGTGAGAATTAAACTATGCATTATTTTTTGTCAAATTTATTAACATAAAAAAGGTTGTTGTGAGTAAATCATATAAGATAGACATAAACTGTTCCAGTTATTGCAAAATTATCTCGTCAAACATGATTTTTGTGTTACTTAAACGGTTTTTGCAGCGGAAGTACTCAAAAAGAATACTTTCCTCCGTTTTCGCAACAAATTTCCGTTGCAATACTGAACTTATGAATCTTATATAATATTTTATAGACTAAAGTCTTGCGATAAATGAGCTAAAAAGAGTTTTTCAAATCAGTCCCGTAGTTTCTGAGAATAGCGCGTTCAAACAAACAAAAAAAATCTTCAGCTTTATGATATTTAAACTTTGCAAACAACGCATTGGTTACACAGGAGTTTAACATATAATTTTGATCCACTTTCTTGTTGAAGATTAAGGTAGATGCTTTTATAACATTAATGACAACATAAAAAAATGATTTTTTTTTCTAAATTATAATTTATTTCTAAGCTTTCTTTTTTTGACTGTGGTTAAGAGTCTAATACTGAAGCCATGTTTTAGCCAAACCGATTTATGCTGGCCAAAGCGAAGAAGGGCTTTACATGTGAAACTCAAAATTATACTGAAATTTTAATCTCATTCACGAGTAACAATTATATTGAATATTGAGCCGCTTAATAAACTGGGAAATTGAAGTAGGTAAGTACTATATTTCGTTAGCTAGGTAGTTTTGGGTTTGGTAAGCAGGTTTGCCAGGCGGAAATAGCTATTAAAACTGAGTCCACCATTAAAACATTTGAGCTGTTTAATTTTAAAGCCGTACTCTTGTTAGTTCATGACTGTGTCTGTCTAAGGCTTGATTTTACCAACGTCTGAAGTACGTACGTACTGATTTTAAAATGACAGTTACATAAATGATTGTCGACAAATAGATGGCGTTTTAAAATTAGGCGTATTGTATTTTATTTGACGAATATTATTTATCTGAAGTTATATAATGAGACCTAAGTGTTCTACAAGGTTAAACTGGCAGGGTCTGAAAATCAGAGGTCAGTTATTAATCAAACGCTCGTAAGACACTTACCAAGTTTGAACTTAGAACCGATTGTTTTCGATCAATAGTTCACTCAATAAAAACTTAAATGTACCACTTTTATATTGAATAATGTGGATTGTGTGTGTTTTGATCAAATATCACCTTCAGCAATAGTCACTAAAATAGAAATTTTGAAATTTGGTAAACTAAAGTATCCTACCTTCCGAACACGCTCACTTGTAATGATAATCATTAATTTAACCAATGCTGCAATGATTACAAATTTTAACCATACTATCGATCGTATAAACCGGCCCTATAAACGCAATTTTTCTAAAGAATAGTAGAATTAAATCAAACCCACCTTCGAGATTGAAATGATGACGTAAAAAAACGTGAGCCGGACTGTAATTGGGTTATCGTATCTATTTAATCCTGTATTCATGAAAGTAAATCGTGATAGGACTAACTAAAGGAGTATCTTTTATTCATCAAGTTTTTTTAAACTTTGTGAGAGCCTTAGATTACTTATTTGATTTATTCTGTTTAATACGTGGTTTGTAGAATATTGTTGCTGCTAATGAAACAAGATGTACACTCAATCGCCTTTATTTCCGAAGTGACAAGCCATAATACAATGACAGACGTTATTGATTTTGTGGGTATGAAAACCTAGAATTACCCTCAAAAATACATACATAACACCCCCCTTGTGAACTTATACATAATTGATAATTTAAGAACGACTTACATAATCTAGTTTTATAGTTTTACAATCGAATATACTAAGTACAGGCGTAATCAAACCTTTACTTATATAAAGTGAAATATGAATAATACTAAGTATCAATAAGGCTACCCAGAACAGATTAACCCCTACCTTAATTATAACAAACGCTGTACTTAAAACTAACGTTACATACTAAAAAGTTTCCGATTTATGTAGTTAAATAATCAATCTCAAAACCAAATCTCAATGGTGGTTTTCTAACGCGTTTTGAGTTAACTGGGCTGGCTGGTGGCAGTGCCGGTGCCCCGGACACAGCCGCCGGAGCCTGCGCGGCGTCTTCGGGCCCTGGGCAGTCTGCTGGCGACTGGCGCGCCGGCGGAGCCCCGGGTAACGGAGACTGAGGGAAAGTATCACCTGGTCGTGTGACGGTGGGGGCCAAGGATGATGGAACAGAATATGGAACATGAACAAATCTTTTCTTTAATTGATTAATATGCCTATTACTCGTGTTACCGTTTTCCCTTCTTACCTCATAGTTTCTTGTACCTTTTTCTTTTCCGACTATACCCGGAATCCATCTTTCCCTCCCGTTAAATTCTTGTATCCACACTGGATCTCCTTGTTTAAACTGTTCTCTATGATTTCCCCCTGCTTGTTCAATCTGTTTCCTTTGAGATCTGTGTACCCTCTCCTCCACAGCGTTCGTGTTCCTTAATAGATCTAATCGTGAGCGAAGAGGTCGTTTTTGTAAGAGCATTGCTGGACTTTCTCCGGTCGTGGCTTGCTCACAGTTTCGATAATTTAACAAAAATGTTTGTAAAGCCATCTCTAAATCTTGATTTTCTCTGATAGCTTTCTTAATGGCTCTTTTGCATAGTTTTACGGCGCCTTCAGCAGCCCCGTTTGACGCTGGGTGGTATGGTGCAGTAAAAATGTGTTTTATACCATTCAATCTATTGAAGTTATCTAATTCTTGACTGGTAAATGGCGGTCCGTTGTCTGATACGATTTCTTTTGGTAACCCAAATCTTGCAAATGTTTCTCTTAGAACTTTGATCACGGCTGTTGCAGTTGTCCTATGCATTAAACATGCCTCTATCCACTTTGTCGTCGAATCTATGATAACTAAAAAAGTCTTACCTTCATATGGCCCTAAAAAATCAATATGTAGTCTACTCCAAGGTTCTTTATAATATGGCCATGGTTGATAGTGTGATCTTGGTGGCGCTATCGCTTCCATTGCACAAATTACACAATCTCTACTTAGTTTCTCTATATCCTGATCTATTCTAGGCCACCAAACAAATCCTCTAGCGATACTTTTCATTTTTACCATTCCTTGGTGACTGGCATGTAATTCCTTTAGGATCTCTGACTGCAACCGTTTGGGGATGATAATGCGATATCCCCACATCACACATCCGCCTTCTATATACAGTTCTTGACTTCTATAAAAGTA
This sequence comes from Pyrausta purpuralis, assembly GCA_963924145.1. NCBI lineage: Eukaryota > Metazoa > Arthropoda > Insecta > Lepidoptera > Crambidae > Pyrausta > Pyrausta purpuralis. The sequence continues at coordinate 27,887,879 of OZ001651.1, read as the reverse complement.
TGGTTTCAACTCGTCATCAAAACATTTGTTTGGCCAACCGCGCTTTATATTTAGTATGACTTGTCGAAGCACTGCATCACGCTCCGTGTATTTTCTTATCTCTTCGCTAGTCAGCGGCATGAAATCTTGAACGAAATTTAGATATGTATATTCTTTTCGTGGGGTTTCTTCTACCATTTCCGGTGGTAGGCGTGAGAGAGCATCCGCACTGTTCTTAGAAGTTGAGACGTACTCTATATCGTATTGATATCCGGCCAAAACGATAGCCCATCGCTGCATACGTGACGCTGCCATCACCGGTATTCCTGCTTTATCTCCAAATATTGTGACTAGAGGTTTGTGATCAGTTCGTAGCACAAATCTACGGCCATATAGATATTGATGAAACTTTTTCACGCCATAAATAATAGCTAATGCCTCTTTTTCTATCTGTGAATATACCTTCTCTGCCTTGTTCAACACTCTTGAGGCATAAGCCACTGGTCGTTCGCTGCCATCTGGCATCACGTGTGCAATGACGGCGCCCAGTCCGACGCTGCTGGCGTCTGTTGTCAGTACCAGCGGCCGCTCCGGCGCGTAGTGTACTAATACTTTACTGGAACTAAGTAATTGTTTCACTGTATTAAAAGCCAACTCACACTCTTCCGACCACTTAAAGGTAACATCTTTTTTTAATAACTCGTACAAGGGTGACAATATTGTGCTTATGTTTTTGATAAACTTTGCATAGTACATGGTCATTCCTATAAATGATCGTAGTTCTGAAACTGTCTTTGGAGTTGTGACTTGCAAAATATCTTTTATTTTATCCGGGCACGTCTGCACACCATCTCGGTTGACTACATATCCTAAATAAGTAATAGAATCGGCCAAAAATGAACACTTCTCTTTTTTTATCTTTAATCCATATTTTTCTAATCTCTCAAAGACTGTATATAGATTTTTTATATGTTCCTGGTCATTGGTACCAGAAATCACCACGTCATCAAGGAACACTCCAACTCGTGGTAGGTCTGCAAACATCTGTTCTAAAATCCTTTGGAAAATCCCTGGACTCGAAGATATTCCATACACTAGTCTATTAAATTTGAATAAGCCTTTATGGGTCGTAATAACCGTGTATTTTGATGTCTCATCCAAAACCAATTGAGCATACGCTTGTGACAAATCTATTTTCGTAAATCGTTGCCCCCCGTGTAATCTGGTAAAAAGATCTTCTACACGAGGTAAGGGAAAACGGTCCACGTCTAAATGTTTATTAAGAGTTATTTTATAGTCACCGCATATCCGAATCGTTCCATCCGCCTTGACCACCGGCACGATAGGCGTGGCCCAGTCCGAAGTCTCGACTGGCGTGATGATACCTTCCCGCTGCAGCCGCTCCAGCTCCCGCTCCACCGGCGCGCGCAGCGCATACGCCAGCGGGCGCGCGCGCAGGAACACCGGCCGCGCGTCCGGCCGCACCCGCAGTGACACCTGCCCGCCATTGTATGTGCCGAGCCCCTCAGCGAATACTTCTTTAAACCTGGAACTGAATTTCGATATGTTAAAGGTCTGACTTGTTTTGATCAAATTTAATTCGAATTGATTGTCCATTCCTAACTCAACAAGCCATTGTCGGCCCAACAAATTAGTTTTCCCATTGTTGATAACATATAAATCTAATGATTTTGCTATGTTTTTATATTTAACCAGTGGTCTTATTTTACCTATCGTATCTACTGTCTCGCCTGTGTAATATCTCAAACGTAAGTTACTGGGCAACAATTCGCAATCTTTAAAAACATTCTCATAACACTCTGAACTTATGCAAGAAATCGTACTGCCAGTGTCAATTTCCATATTTATTTTTTTATTATTTACATTCATTAATACCAGGTATGGTTTATATTTGTTAAGCGTATTTTCTTTTAAAAATGAAAGATTTACCTCTAAGTCGTCTTCCTCCTGTTCCTCTATTCCACTCACCCTCTCACCGCTATTGTGAGTAACGTAATAGGTAGTCAATCTTGGGCACATTTTTTTAAGATGACCATCTTGATTACAAACACGGCACACATAATGTTTAAATTTGCATGTTTCCGTCGGGTGACTGCGCCCACATACCATGCACTGCCCTCTTCCTTGGCCTTGACCTACATTCGTTCGCCTCTTTTCATAATCAGCTGTGTTCGCACTGCCACCATTTGCTCGCTGCAGTTCCGACCCAGCTCGGTTATTTTCGCCGTAGTTCGTTGCTGTTCGGGGTCGGTCGTTCCGTCTCGAGGTTAATCGGCTGTCATTGCTGAATCGTCTCTCTCGCTCCAGTTTCGCTGTCCTGTTCTCGCCTCTAACCGCGAAACACGAACTAGCCGTGACGTCACCGCTCGGCCTGCGCCCGCGATCTTCCACCGCCGCTGAATTTTTTTCTGCCGCCTCCATCATGATGGCTAAATTCTTTGCTTTCTCCAATTTCAGGTCGACTTCGGTAAATAAACGTAGACGTATGCTATCACTGTACAACCCGCACACAAATTGGTCTCGAATACTGTCTTCCAGCCAGGTCCCAAAGTCACAGAACCGACTTAATCTCTTTAAATCCGCCAAATAATCTGCTATAGACTCGTTCCTTGACTGCTTCCTCTGTCGAAATTTATAGCGTTCAGCTAAAACACTTGGTTTAGGTTGTAAATGTCCTGATAACAATGACTCAATCTCAGAATATTTCATCGTGGCTGGTTTATTTGGTGTGCACAAGGTTACTAATAGTTCATAGCATTCTGTTCCCATTAAGGTAATTAATAATGGTACTTTTCTTTCTTCAGCTACATCATTTACTAGGAAATATTGTTCCAACCTGTCTATGTACGTCGTCCAACAGCCGTTACGAATATCAAACGCCTCCATTTTGCCGAGTGACATTTTCGTTTCCCACAGATATGCCGCTTAACACTGATCCGAGTTGCACACTATTTGCTTTGATTCGATATCGTGACTCGTCGCCAGTTATTATATACGTGGTTTGTAGAATATTGTTGCTGCTAATGAAACAAGATGTACACTCAATCGCCTTTATTTCCGAAGTGACAAGCCATAATACAATGACAGACGTTATTGATTTTGTGGGTATGAAAACCTAGAATTACCCTCAAAAATACATACATAACAGTTCATAAGTTAAAAGAATGAAACTGGCTTTAAAAAACCTTCCTATGAACTCATAATTTCTTAACCCAAAGGTTGTCAAGAGATTACCGTCGTGACATGCATATCCTCACTTTCCTGTATAACATCCTCTACAATCCTCAGTCCCCAACCTATCTCCAATGTCGATTCAAACGACTGCCCCCTTCCACACGCTCTAGGAGACCTTGCATCACCGCCACACTCGAAATTCCAAGGAGCAATACAAACTTTTTATTTGACTCATTCTCTGTCTACGCTGCTAGACTCTGGAACAAACTGCCGCTAGAACTGCAAGAAAGCTCTAATATACATATATTCAAGAAAAGAGTAAAAGAACACCTGCTTTCTCAAATACCCTCTTGTTCGTAGAGTATAAATTTATTTATATATTTATTTTATTACGATATATATATGGATATATACGTTATCTCAATATATATGTATGTTTATTTATTGTATTTAGTTAATTATTATTATTTAAAAAATATAAATACATTATAACTTTTATTTTCTGTAATTTAATTTAGCGCTGCCGATAACCGCAAATATTACAATTCCAACACCTATGGGTTGGCTGGAAGAGATCTCTTTTAGGGATAAGCCCACCTTTGTTCACATTGTGACTACATGTATTTCCTACACAACTTTTAAGTGCAATAAAGAATATATTCTTACTTTTAGCGATAATACTGCCAAAATTTTAAATTTTCTTTCGGTGAATTTGTAACTAACCTTCAGGATAAATATTTACAACTAGCGGTCCCTCGTGACTGCGACCGATTTAGGTTTGATTCCTCCACTCTCGTCGCAAGTGATGTTTAATAGCCTAAGCTTTTCGTGATAAATAAGCTATCAGAAATTAAACTATTTTTTTAATCGGCCGAGTAGTTTCTGAGATAAACGCGTTCGAACAAACAAAAAAAACTCTTCAGCTTTATAATATTACCATAGATAAAGAGATTTCTTAACTTATCACTAAAAAGCTAAATATAACGCATTTGTTTTGTTATAAGGTGAACCTTAATAATATGTATATTATTAAGGTTCAATTCATTCGAAGGCGGTGTATACACCGCCTTCGAATGAATTTGATCTGCTAAATAAAAAATAAATGTTTTATATAAATCTTTGCGTTTTTCAAGACGGTTTAGTTCCTTTACTAATATTTCTTTTTTTTGCGATTCTTAACGATAATGATACTGAATTGAATTTGATGAAACTTCCACTATTTCTTAAGTGAGAATACTTGACTAAACTTAAAATCATTACTCAAAAACGGAAACTGATATAACTATGATTCTTATTTCATTATTATCACCTAAAGACGTCCACTGCTGAACATAGGCCTCCTTTACGGTTTTTCACAGCGACCGATCACAAGCGGCCTGTATCCAGTTTGATCCTGCGATCTTTACAAATGTCGTCTGTTCATCTTGATTCCTTGGAACTAAGTGCGCCTTCACATAACAGGGTCAGCAGCGCGGCAGCAGCAGATGCCTTTACATTAGCAGCGCGATGGTCGCGCAACTGGGTCGGTTCTACTGCACTCATTACCCGTTTCAGTGCTAATACGGGGATAGTATTACTACTGCAATGGGTAATGGATAAAGTGGGACAGACCCGCGCGACTTACGCGCCGCTGCGGCGCTGCTGCCGCGCTGCCGTGTATAGTACGAAGTCATCGGCAGCGCGACTGTCACGCGTAAGTCGCGCTGTTGCCGCGCTGCTAAAGTCGCCTGAATGTAAAAGCGCTCTAAGACCCACTGCGAATTTTAGCATCGATGCAGCATTGATGCAGCCGCAAACTGTCAACTTTTACACACTGCGCTACTTTTAGCATCGATGCAGTCGCGATGCAGAAGCTGGAAATTGATAAATTGTGTTCTGTAATTTGGCGACTGCATCGATGCTGACACGCGTTAGCATGGATGCAGTCGCGTTTCTGCATCGATACTAACGCGCGACTTCATCAATGCTAAATTAAATCTGTTCAATGCGTGAGTCGCGATGCTGAAGCGCGTTTTCAAATCGCGCAACTGCATCGATGCTAAAAGTCCCAGTGAGTAAGGAGTCCAAGATACAAACGCTTACGATACTTGGCGTACATACGTGTTACCGTTATAAAATTCATATCGTATTTAACGTTACATCAGTATAAATTGCATATTAGATAATAAAAGAATAGTCTCGCTATAAGCAAAATGATAACTATACATCAAAACTAACGTAACTGTTTTCAATTTCCTCATCTAACTTCGTATATTACTGCCCTACTTCCTTATTCAGTATACTCACTATTCACGCATTCTACTTCAGGCTATTCATTCCATAACAAGTTGGCCTTTAAACAAATTGAAATGTGGTGTTGTAAGAGCTCGATTTATAATGGCCATGTTTAGCTGAACTTGGCTGTGAATATACGTATTGAGGTCACCATAATAAATAAGGAATGGTAAGACAATTCGTTTCGAGCAAAACAAGTTATCAGGGGTCATTGCGCGTAAATAAAGGAACAGTGAGTATATCACTCATCTCATAATTTATTGCATTTTGTCCTGTGTCTCCTAAGAATCCAAACGAGAAGTTTTATTTTAATAAAACTCCCATTTTAAGTGTAATGGATATCCTTCCTTAATAATAAATATCCTTTGGACATTCCCACACATCGCCATCTAGTCCCAAAGTAAGCTACTCAAAGCTTGTGTTATGGGTGCCAGACAACGGATATAATACTTAAATACTTGTCGTTTGTAAATATATACATGATATACATATAATATATAGATAAGTATATCAAATGAGTGAAATAAATAAGGCTTTTGTTTTGGTCCCGGGAAACACTTGTTATTTTGGTGTGCTATTTTTACCGATTTCAAAAAAACGAGGTGATCAATTCAATGTGCTAGAGTAGTAGTAGAGTATGTTAATCTATTAAGGCTTCCAAACACGTGTAAAAAAATTTGTAAGTGTATGAATGCGGAATGTGACATTGTCATTTGCTATGTATCGCTCTAACATAGCTCGATATAATGTTTCCTTATCAGTTTTATTCAGCCGGTGGACTATCCCTAGCAATAATGTATAAAAAAAAACAATGTTAAAGCATGAAAGTAGAATTATGTCCGAAGGGTGTTTTGTATCGTCAGTTTCGCGGACGGTTACCAGACACCAAGATGCGCAACACTACGCCCGCAAAATAGTGTTTTATTTGTTTTGATATATTTGTATTAATAAATGTATGTTAGTTTAAGGTTACTTTTGTATGGGCTTTTGTTGCCTGAAATTATGTTAAAATTAAATTAAAATTAAGGCTTTAAAAGTAAAATACATTTTCTACTTTACTAGCAATACAACAGATTTTTTTTAAGTTAAATTAAACTCAAGCTAGTGTTAATCCATTTGTTCAATAACATTTTGAAAGATCAAACCCTTATAAATTTTGCAAGCAGATATTAAATAAATATTTTTCTGAATATTATATTGCCTAGAGAAGCGCATCTGCCAATATAAGGATTTACTCGAATAATAAACTATTTAATTTTTCAACCTATGTGTAATTTCCTTTATTAAAGTCGGTATGTGAAGAGCAAGCTCATGTTTTGCAATATTAAATTTTATATGTTAAATAAAATTTATAAGTATAAATAAATATTCTTTGGATATTCCCACTCATCACCATCTAATCCCAAAGTAAGCTACTCAAAGCTTGTGTTATGGGTGCCAGACAACGGATATAATATTTTAATACTTTTTGTTTGTAAATACATACATAATATACATAGAAAATACCCAGACCAATACAAACAGACATGTTCATGCACACAAATGTTTGTATTGTGCGGGGATCGAACCCGGACCCGCTGCGTAGTAGGCGATTTCTCGACCACTACACCAGACGGGTCGTCGTGTTTCTTGTCTATTAACGAATTTTTGTTTAACAAAATATGCAAGCTGTCAATATAATGCACATATATCGACAATGTTCACTTATGTTTATTATATATTTATTTCAGCTTTTTTGCACTATTAATCGTACAATTGGTGAACTCAATACTTCGTGACATTCTCTACCAGTCAACCGCTTGGTAAGGCAGAGTATTAATCAGCGGTGGAACATTAATAAAATGGCTACGAAACCCAGAAATGAAAAAAATGTACTGTAGTATTCATGACAAGTTTCATCGTGAAACTAAGTTGTTGCTAATATTTATCCTCAATAAAAAAAACAAAAAGTAAGTCTAAAATAAGAACATGTATAATGATGATACATGGTGATACAGGCTTCACAGCCTAGTACGGGGACCGATGTGTAACATGATTGTACTTTTGAAAAATAAATTATTTTGTAATTTTTTTTGATGTATTTTAGTCTTGTACGAATTCTTCAGACCAAGTTTCTAAAGTTTTTCTTACTCTTTTTACAAAAAATTTACACATGGTTTTCCACATGGAAAAGCAACTAGTATTTCATGCGTTCTCATTGGCTGCGTAGATAAAAGGGATAATTTCTACTAAAGCGTGGACTCCACATATAGGCGCTATCTACGTTATATACGACGGTTACAATTCAAAAGAGCCGAAGTTGCGATTAGCTTTCTACGCATAAAGATCTAAGACATGGGTCGGTCATGGTTTACTGGGACGGTTAAAGACAAAACACAACAGATAGTCACTTTTGCGATGGGAAAAAATCATAATCTAACGTCATCGCCAATGAAAACCAATTTTAAATACACAAGAAAACCTAAAACACGATCTTCATTGAAATAAATGGAGATGAGAACGCCAAAAGCCAAACAAAAGTTTGTATCACGGACAAAGCTAGGTGTAAAAGTGTGCTTCGAAAGAAGTGAATGAGCAGAAAAGAGGTGAGCCGAGATGTAAAAACAAAGACGATGTTTTAAGTACAGAACGTCATGTTTACTTGCCGCATTTAAATCACCATGTTAATAAGTAACACATCTCTGATCAGCTTCGGTTCTACGAAATCGTAGGCTTAAGACTGTGTCCAAAGAAAAACGGGGTGGCTCACGTAATTCCAAAATTGTCTTACCCCAAGTTGCTTTCCAAGTTGAATTCATTCTGCATTTAATAACTACTTGGCCGATTGTTGCAATAACGAATGGGTAGATGGCGCTGACGTCACGCGTGGTACGATAGATACGACATGCCCATAAGTGACCAGATATTTCGCGTGGTTGGACCAAGAGCACGGTACCTCAATTGGAAATAGCGCTTACCAGGCGTAAGCCAGAAGTTGTAAGTTTGAGCCCCACCCATGCGCAATTTTTGGGTTCTTAATTCATCTTTGAAAAATAAAATTATCTACAAAAACTCTCAAACATTTCAATAAAAAAAATCATACTGACTGCCTACCGAAGGACGCCGTCTACAATACGAACCCCAAAAACTGTGTCATGATCTTGACCAATTTTGAGTGCATTAAAGTTTAAAGGCAGACTATTGCGGCTGGCTGATTTATTTGCACTTTAATAAAGCGCAAATATCCCCTGTCCACGGGTGGGCTAGAAATCTTTATAGGAATGTTTTGCTGCTTTACGGCTGCATTCGAGAAGGTGTCGTCGTTAACTTAATGCGATAGTGTCGGCCTTTGTTTTTATGTCCTTTAGTACGGGACTGAGACTTAATGAACTCACGTGGTCTGTTGTATCGAGTTACTTATAATAAAAACGTTAACCTGCTTTTGTTGCTTACCTGCACTTGGGTGTGTTTTAGTATTCTGCATGAATGATAATTAATTTATTTATTTATTAAGTACACAAACAGATTACAGTCTTAACTTGCTTATAACTAAAAGATCTAAATTACAAACGAAACTGTAGTCCAACAATAGAGTGTTAAGAAACAAAACAATAAGTAGAGAATAATTTAAAAAATCAGCAGTTATTCAATATTCGAGGGTGATTGAGAATACTTGGCTTTTATGAAAACTAGGATGTTTTTTTTTATACAGAGATAATTTTGAATGAGAATCAAGCGGTTAACAGGATACCTACATTTTTCTACCAAACTTCAACAGTGTGATGCTTATAGTTACAGAATAAAGTGGCGTTGACATACGAACGGACAGACAGACAGACAGACTTGACGAAATTTAAGTTAACCCTTAAAGTTTCGTAATACGTACCACACGTACCCTTAAACCCTAAAAATTAAGCACAATTTTGTTCAATATTACAAGTAAATTATCTTAGTTTGAAAAAAAAACTATGCAAGGTGTTTTTACAAACTTGGCACCTTGAACAAGAATTAGACTTTAATTGCTTGCAAAGGCCTTCCACCAATCTAATGGTGATAGATATTTTATCGCTTAAAAATTGTCAGAGTGATAGGAATCTAAGTATTACGCTAAAGATTTCCAGTAATACACTCGCGACGATTAAAATAAAGTAAATCAGATTTGTAGGGTTTAAAGATAATACTACCTCAAGAGAAAGCCACAGCTCTTTAAGAAAATGGTCTTTTGTGTGAAGGCATTATAACATTTTTTATTCTGCTTATAAATATCACCTCATATTGTTATCTCAGGTACAATTTGAAACGCATTTTTTTTATTAAGCTATGCTAATATTGACGACCCGTCTGGTGTAGTGGTCGAAAAATCACCTACTACACAGCGGGTTGCGGGTTCGATCCCCGCACAATACAAACATTTGTGTGCATGAATATGTCTGTTTGTATTGATCTGGGTGTTTTCTATGTATATCAAGTATGTATTTACAAACAAAAAGTATTTAAGTATTATATCCGTTGTCTGGCACCCATAACACAAGCTTTGAGTAGCTTACTTTGGGACTAGATGGCGATGTGTGGGAATGTCCAAAGGATAATATTATTATTATTATATTATTATAATGCCAAGCTTTGAACGATCCAATTTTCCCAAAAAACGTGATTTTGCACGAATGATTTTTTATAAAGCTTTTTAGAAAGGTTACATTTTCCAAGCTAATACTTTTTCACCATGGCTTATACTAAAAGCTATGGACTCGTGATCCTATAGACAACAAATGTAAATAGTTTTGTGGGGCTAGAGTTATTTTATTGTTATACGTTGTTTGCATAGTAAAAAAATAATAATATTCTTATACTCGTATCTTTTTTTGGTAAAAGTTAAAAAACCAGCCAAGTGCGAGTCGGAATCGCGCACTGAGGGTTCCGTGCCAACTTTAACTGAATTTGGGAAACCACTTACTTCCATTTAGTAAAATCCACAATATTTTGTGGACCGCAAATATAACTTTGTTTTTCATAGTGTTTGTATGAGGTACAAAGTTATGTGTGCGGTTATTGAAGATGTGCTATATCTCAAAAAATAGGTTTGACTAAAAACTTTTTTTTTTTGTTTTAGTATCGTGTAGGTATGGGAGCCCCCCCTTAAATGTCATATTTTTTTTAATTTTTGTGTGAGAATCGTAAAGCAGTTAACAGGATACATACTCTTACCAAATTTCAACAGTGTGATGCTTATAGTTACAGAATAAAATGGCTGTGACATACGGACGGACAGACAGACAGACAGACAGACTTGACGAAACTATAAGGGTTCCGTTTTTTGCCATTCGGCTACGGAACCCTAAAAAGTCAAAAGTCACAAATTGTTTATTCAATCGGAGACACAAATTTCCTCTTATGAACGTCAATAATTAATATCAATCAATTGTGGCCCATATAGAGCCAGAACATGTCTCCCGATCTATTGGGCTCTACTAGCGCTTCGAGACATAAAACAGACAATCTGGCAAGTGCTGAGAAGAAACGCCGGAACAAACTCGTACACTCGGATAAGAAGGTTTTGAAATAAATGAGAAAGTTAAAACATTTTTGTTTTGGCTTACCAATTTAAAATGTCAACACATCTTCTGGTAGGTAGCTTTGAATATGATACCTATAAATTGGTTGCAACAAAATTAAAAATCCTAACCCATAGTTAAGCATATTCAGGTTTTATAATACGACTAGCGGTCCCCCGCGACTTCGTCCGCGCGTTTTGAGTTTGCTCCCTCCCCTCCCGTCGCAGCGTCATGTTTTATATCCTTAAGCCTCTCTTGATAAATAAGCTATCCAACACAGAAATATTTTTTAAAATCGGTCCAGCAGTTCCTGAGATAAGCGCGTTCAAACAAACAAACTATTCAGCTTTATAATATATTAGTATAGATTAGCGCAAGCGCACGTTGTACTTAAGCTGCGAACATTATTTTGGTGCGGAGTTATGTTAAAACTGTGATAGCTCCTAAGATATTCATTGAAATCAAATGATATAAAGGGCAACTTGGTTCTAAATGAAATGCTCGTGATGATGAATGTATTTATTTTGATAAGAATAAATACCTGTGTGTATAATCTCTCACCTCTAAAAATAATGCATAATTTTTTTACAAATTTATTAACATAAAAAAGGTTGTAGTAAGTCAACCATCAAAGATAGACATATGCTGTCACGGACTTTATTATAGAACTCTTAATGCTGAACAATCCTGTCATACATGATTTTTGTGTAACTTAAGCGGTTTCTGCAGCGTATGCAGCGGAAGCTCTTAAAAGGAATATCTTTCTCCCGTTTTCGCAACATTTTTCATTTCTGCTGTGGTCTTATGAGTCGTATCTTTATGTTATATAGCCTAAAGCCTTCCTCGATAAGTGGACTATCCAACGTAAAAATAATTTTTCAAATCGGGCCAGTAGTTTTTGAGATTAGCGTGTTCAAACAAACAAACAAACAAACTCTTCAGCTTTATAATATTAGTATAGATAAAAAAGACTCACTTCAATAGAGAATCGTATTGACCCAAATAATTTAAACTTTCTTGCAAAAGATCTAAAGTGTTGTAAAACACACTGGCTGGTAAGTATGTAAAAGATAAAAGTTTTCAAACGTGCATCAAAATTTTGTGCTTGTTACTTTAATTAGCACAAACACGCACTGGGTATAATATTAGTATTTACAGAATGTACGGCAGAATAAAGCACACGATGATAACAATATGATGATGATAATACTACAATGTTACGAATATGAATATTTATGTTGTTTTATTATAAATGTATTATTAATATCGAAACTGCATCGCAATACGCGCCCGTCTAGTCATTTCAAATAAATAATAATTATTAAAAAAACTTGAGTCTCACATCCACTTGGCAGCGTCATTGCTTTTTCTGACTGTAAAAAAAATTTTGTTTGTTTCCTGCGGACTATTAATATCTCACAGGCTGTCTATCCCCGTGCAGTAGAGTTGTGATGCCGCTGTTTGTTCACAAAGGCCAATTATCGCTTCAGATTGCGACTACGGCTGATAGTCTATTTACTACCTTCTTTGTTTTGATCTGCGAGCAGGGGCCCGGAACATTTATCAAATAATATCACACGCCAACTTGACGCGAGTGATTTATATAGGTAAAACCCAACCACGACAAAAAACGACGCTGAAAAAGTATAAAACAAGATTTTCAGAATACTGAACTGAACAAAGTTGTTAATGTAGTAGTAGTAGTAGTAGTAGACTCTATCAAGATGCCTTCGTTGTAAATTGACAATAAAATCATACAATACTATTCTGAAGTATGCAATATTCACTATGTAGAGATAAATTTTTATGCCTATAACCAGTGGACAACTAAGACGCTTCTAATGATATATCATTTGTACAATTCTGATAAGTAGTTTAGAAGTTATGAGGGAACAGATGAACAAACATACATACATACATCGCCTGTAAAAAACGAAACCCTCCTTTTGCTTTCCTGTAGTCGGGTCAAAAATAGGGGCCCATATTAGGCCTGCCATCGTAATGGTGTAGAAGTTTTGTTTCGAGGTTTTCCTGTATTTAAATTCATGTCGTGACGTAAGGATGTCGCCACTCGTCCTTCGAAAACCACGTTAAGCCAGTGGTCTTGCATCTGATCTCTCCGTAATCAAGACGGAGTAGTCTCCCTGAACTATGAACGCGAAGGAAAAGATAATTCATGCCCTTATGAACACTGGACTCGTGTACACAGTTCAACATACTCTAAGAGCGCTCTCACATTTAGGCGACTTTAGCAGCGCGACGGTTGCGCTGCTGATAATTTGAAACATAAATGGCAGCAGCGGCGCGGAGCAGTCGCGCGGCAGCAGCGCTACTGTTTTTTTTTTAAATGTATTGGCATCCGCCGCTGCCGCGCTGCTGTCGCTCTAATGTTAAAGCGCACTAAAGCACTTTATCATTATACTTCACGCAGATGGCTTATGACAGTTGAGAGGCCTCCGTAGTCGGATTTGATAAGGAAGACAATTGCGAGGCCAGTTCATATTTCTAAACATAAACGTTATAAAACATACCTTAAGAAATTCCTTGATAAGTTTCATTACCCAGCCCTATACGAGGTCGCGAATATTCAGCCATTGCAATGTGAATCATACTACTGTAACATAAGTATGAATTAATATGACGATAGATGTCAGTTAATTGTATTGCTAAGTACCAAGTAAGAAAAAACCAAGTAAAGGTAATCTTTCATCCAAATTCTGGCAGCATTATATAAGCAACTAACTGGCAGAAACAATGAAATACAATTTTTAAACGACAAAAAGTGACCTTGTCTGACATTTTTATGGATAAACTGGAAAGTATTTTTCATACATATAGGTATTAAACATATAGTTAATCTCTAAATAAAGAAAAACTAAATCTATAGAAAAAGCGAAAGTAGCGTCAAAAAACTTTAAAAGGATTTAACTCCCCAGTCACACGGAGTAAAGTACATTGTTTTCATATTTATACGCTTGATTACAAATGAGGATGAAATCTAAATAAATATCATACATAAGCATAAAGACGAAAAGAAATGGTACAAAAACCATGAAGACGAAAAGAAATGGTGTATATTGACTTAGTAAATTTTGTTCCGTTTTTTGCCATTCGGCTACAGAACCCTAAAAAAATCATTTTCTTTTTTTTTGTGTTTTCATCAATTTCATCACTTTTATCATTCATATTTTTGTATTTATTAAGTATATGTATTCTTTGTATGTTTATTAGTCTTTTGCTTATGTATCTTATTATATATTTGTGTAATATTAGTATGTATGTTTAAGTTAGTGCATTTTACTTTTTTTTTGTACCACTCCTCTCACTTATTACTAATATTCCGCCACTAATTAAACTCACTGCATTACTAGGTGGTTGACTGGCAGAGAATGCCATTAGGTATTAAGTCCGCCAATTGTACATTTTACATTGCAATAAAGTTTAAATAAGTAGTAGAAAACACAACAATTTGACAAAATAATTATATCTCACAAAACTTCATAAATAAATCACCAAAATACAAACAACGTACTCAGTATTACAAGATGTAAATAGTAGATTGTTATACAAGGGGAGAAAGTGACCCATTTCACTCAAGAAGTTTTTGGCGCTTGAACGGAGTGAGAGCGCTAATAATTCGAGAGTGAAATGGCTGTTTTCACCCGAGTTTTACATACTATTTTTCATTTCGACTGTGAGGAAAAATAAATATATTTATTTAGATATTATGTTGTTTGGCGAGAGATGAAACCTCAAGTTTTTACATCACGTGTCAGTTTGTTCACTGTCGTTATACATAAAACACAAGATTAAAAGGACAGTAAAGGTACGGAAAACAACAGAGTACCTACTACATAAAACGCGGACGATAACAAATATTTCAAATTATTGTTAAAAATATCGATCGATTTTTTCTCACAGACAATAATAATAGTAGAAGAACGCAAGCTTGCGAAAACAAGGTTACTTGTCATTAAAACTACTACAGATTACGTCAATTTTCAGGTTCAATTTTGGCTTTAATAGTTAGCTAATCTTAAAAATTTGAAAAGCTTGTTTATTTTAGTAATATAAGGTGACTTAATTATCTTTAGTTCCATGTCTCATCGTAGCAATTAAAACTAAATTACTTTCCACACTAGGGATGCAAAAGCTATTTTCCACCCGTCTATCTTCACATGAATGTTAAATTTTCCGACCAGAAGAAATGAAAATAATATTAATTAACTTCATACTTGAAACTAAAGATCTTGAACTATCATTAATTCTACATGATTTAAGTGTTCATAATATGTATGTAACGAAGCAATGGTATAGAAATTGGGAAATAATGATTATATTAAAAAACAATACAGTCAGGCTTACTGTCGAACTAGCGTGCAAGCTAAGCTAACAACAAAGCAAGCTATAACAATATTAATTTTGTGTGTGTACAGCCATCTGACGCTAGTTACCAACTCTTTGAACCAATTATAGGAGAAGCACTAGACAAGTCTTTAAACTCGAATAAGAAGACCCATCAAAAACAATACTTGTCAAAAAAACCAAGTCTCGCAACTCAGTTGTTCTGCGGTAAAACGTTGTGAGATCCATGTAATACCAAGTCGGTTATTAATTTATTCAGTCTCTACTTAAGCGACTTTCTGTCTTAATACGTCCAGTCTCTAAGACCACGATCGTGGTCCATAACAATTGAAAATCAATTGTGTCTGGAATATCCGTACTCGAAGCATTAAGTTGTTACGTAATAATTAACAGCATCTTATAGTGACGCATATCAATATTAAAATTCTTTAATGTTTTATGTAAATATATTGAGACTTGGCCATCGCACTAAATAATTGAATTTACATGTGTTTTCAGGCGATTGAATTTACACGTGGTTTCAGGCGATGGCCAAGTCTCAATATATTTACATAAAACATTAAAGAATTTTAATATTGATATGCGTCACTATAAGATGCTGTTAATTATTACGTAACAACTTAATGCTTCGAGTACGGATATTCCAGACACAATTGATTTTCAATTGTTATGGACCACGATCGTGGTCTTAGAGACTGGACGTATTAAAACAGAAAGTCGCTTAAGTAGAGACTGAATAAATTAATAACCGACTTGGTATTACATGGATCTCACAACGTTTTACCGCAGAACAACTGAGTTGCGAGACTTGGTTTTTTTGACAAGTATTGGTTTTGATGGGATCTCATTTCTTTTTGTATTTTGTAGACAGTTCTACTTTTTTTCTTTTCGGTACCTTCTACTTATTGTATAGTATATGTATATCTACCAGCAACGAATTTTCTTAAAGTCCTCTCTCTGACTTATGAAATTTTCGCCTCGCGCTAGCACCGCGACAGCTCGCTCGGCGACATTCACCTTTCCGCGCGCCCCGCCACTGTCCCCGCCCCCCGCCCTCGCGTTAGCACCGCGCAGCGCGTAGTTACGACCCGCGCTCACTCGCTAGCATCGCAGCGCGTGGTATAATAATTAATTTACAACCTTACGCACTCGTAATAAGTACGAATACGCACGTAGGTACGTTTTTTGCATTAAATAATTTAATTTACACGTGTTTTCATGATGGGAATACCCAGTTTTTGCTCGATTTGGCAGGGGCACTACCATGCGCCATATTTATATGGGACTAGCTTAAACCCGCGGCTTCGCACGCGATAATAATAACTGCCGTAAAACATCGTTACGAATAAAGTCAATATTGAAAAATTTAACTGAAGACTTGGCTGTATAGGCTTATTTTCTTTGCGGACTTTTCTAGATTTTTTAGTTTTTCCTTGATTCGTACACCAAACAATACTTATATTCCAAATTTGAAGCTTCTAGGTCTGCTAGAAGTGCCTTAGACTTTTGATGATCGGTGAGTCAGTGAGTGACAAAATTAAGAAATTTGACCCGTTATAATGTTTAAAATACTGGTTCAAATTGAATGAAATTTGAAATGTACCGTGTCTTTACAATTCTGCATGGTTACTGAAAATTTCAGTCTTCTAGTTTTATCCACAACGAAGTTACAGGGGGTCGAAAATGGTCTGAATTGCTTCGAGAAAAGGATGGTACGGCCGTGACGCTTTTTTGCTCGACTTGGTGGGGGCACGGCAGTGCCTGATGCAGCAGTGCCAGATGTGTATGAAAATTTTCAACTTTGATATTTTAATGGAACGGAAATTTGACATTTAATATATTAGTCTTTGCAAATCATTCAACACTTTTCGGCGCGGTATCCCAGACACAACAGAACTGTTATTGTTTTCACGGCTACAACTATTTACTGTCCTTAAAGCGTTAATTGAAAAATATCTTTTAGGAACCAACAAAGGTGACCGTTATTACCGCCACTTGCATAGATAATATTTTTTGTGATGAAAATGCTAGCAATTAACCAATCAAGATAAAATGGCCTCATTACTGTCTAGAGGTCAAAAAGTCTTATTTAAACACAATCATCCCTCACGAACATCTTTGTGGAAACTTTGTATAGGCCTGTTACAGTAAATAGGTTGGATAGATTCACAGATAGATTATACAATAAGCCATAGTGTATACTCGTATGCAACTAATTAAAATACTAATGATAGTGTAGATAAGCGATGTGAAGATCTCGTGGCTTAGAATGTTTTTAACACTCTCAGTGTCGTATTTTATGTTCACAAAGATGAAATAAGAAACCAAAAATTTGCTCACCGGTGGGACTCGAACCAGCAACTTTCTGGCTAGCCGGGCCAATTCAACTTTCAATTTATTCTGTAACTAGCGGTCCCCCGCGACTTCGTCCGCGCGTTTTGAGTTTGCTCCCTCCCCTCCCGTCGCAGCGTCATGTTTTATATCCTAAAGCCTTTCTCGATAAATAAGCTATCCAACACAGAAATATTTTTTCAAATCGGTCCAGCAGTTCCTGAGATAAGCGCGTTTAAACAAACAAACTCTTCAGCTTTATAATATATAGCGGTCCCCCGCGACTTCGTCCGCGCGTTTTGAGTTTGCTCCCTCCCCTCCCGTCGCAGCGTCATGTTTTATATCCTAAAGCCTTTCTCGATAAATAAGCTATCCAACACAGAAATATTTTTTCAAATCGGTCCAGCAGTTTCTGAGATAATCGCGTTCAAACAAACAAACTCTTCAGATTTATAATATATTAGCGCAAGCGCACGTTGTACTTAACCTGCGAACATTATTTTGGTACGGAGTTATGTTAAAACTGTGATAGCTCCTAAGATATTCATTGAAATCAAATGATATAAAGAGCAACTTGGTTCTAAATGAAATGTTCGTGATGATGAATGTATTTATTTTGATAAGAATAAATACCTGTGTGTATAATACACCTCTAAAAATAATGCATATTTTTTTTACAAATTTATGATCATAAAAAAGGTTGTAGTAAGTCAACCATTAAAGATAGACATATGCTGTCGCGGACTTTATTATAGAACTTTTAATGCTAAACAATCCTGTCATACATAATTTTTGTGTAACTTAAGCGGTTTCCGCAGCGTATGCAGCGGAAGCTCTCAAAAGGAATATCTTTCTCCCGTTTTCGCAACATTTTTCATTTCTGCTGTGGTCTTATGAGTTGTATCTTTATGTATTATAGCCTAAAGCCTTCCTCGATAAATGGACTATCCAACGTAAAAAAAAAATTTCAAATCGGGCCAGTAGTTTTTGAGATAAGCGCGTTCAAACAAACAAACAAACAAACTCTTCAGCTTTATAATCTATACTAATATTATAAAGCTGAAGAGTTTGTTTGTTTGTTTGTTTTTTTGTTTGTTTGTTTGTTTGTTTGTTTGTTTGAACGCGCTAATCTTTGAAACTACTGGCCCGATTTGAAAATTTATTTTTATGTTAGATAGTCCATTTATCGAGGAAGGCTTTAAGCTATATAACATAAAGATACGACTCACAAGATCACAGCAGCAATGAAAAATGTTGCGAAAACGGGAGAAAGATATTCCTTTTGAGAGCTTCCGCTGCGTACGCTGCGGAAACCGCTAAAGTTACACAAAAATCATGTATGACAAAATTGTTCAGCATTAAAAGTTCTATAATAAAGTCCGCGACAGCATAAGTCTATCTTTTATGGTTGACTTATTACAAACTTTTTTATGTTAATAAATTTGTAAAAAATTTATGCATCATTTTTAGAGGTGTATTATACACACAGGTATTTATTCTTATCAAAATAATTACATTCATCATCACGAGCATTTCATTTAGAACAAAGTTGCTTTTATATCATTTGATTCCAATAAATATCTTAGGAGCTATCACAATTTTAACATAACTCCGCACCAAAATAATGTTCGCAGCTTAAGTACAACGTGCGCTTGCGCTAATTATATTATAAAGCTGAAGAATTTGTTGGTTTGAACGCGCTTTTCTCAGGAACTGGTGAACCGATTTGAAAAAATATTTCTGTGTTAGATAGCTTATTCATTGAGAAAGGCTTTAGGATATAAAACATCACGCTGCGACGGGAGGGGAGGGAGCAAACTCAAAACGCGCGGACGAAGTCGCGGGGGACCGCTAGTATTAGTATAGATTAATAACTACTTGTCCTACTGCTGTTGTAAAACAATTCGGGTGGATAGCGCAGACGTCACAAGTAATGACGTTAGTATTCATAAGAGACCTGAAATTTCGCCCAGTAGGACAGACGGCACGGTAGCTTAATTTGAAGAGCGTTTGGCCTGGCTAGCCAGTAAGTTGCTGGTTCGAGTCCTGCCCGTACGCAATTTAAGGCTTCTTCTTTCATCTCATTCACTTAATTAAAAACGCTTCTTCTGGTCGAGCTCGTTCCATCTTCAACTTTGTTTTGGTTGGACTTGGCTCAATCTGGAGAAAAGAGCAAACCGATACTAACTTAAAACATATTGCCAACCACTTCCCCATACTTATCATGATCAAAATATTCACGAATATTGTTTTACAAAACATTTCAACTTTTTTTTTAACACGCAAACAAAACATGCATGGCACTGGCATACAAAATCAAACCATGAATACAAAATAAAAAAAGGAGCCATAAATATTTAGTAGGTACAAGTCAGTTTCTAAAACTAAACCGTTCCAGGTTTGGATTTGAAAATGACAAAATAATATAAGTTAACTTCCTGTATGCAACCTCCTAGCCACGCGTGCTGGCCACTTAAAACGCCGCGCGCTGAAAAAATAAAACTAGACTTATTCGTTTTCTATTGTTTTCTTATTCAAATTGGATCGATATTACGAGAATCTACAGAAGTGAAGCAACAATTAACGCAATAAACATCAAATTAATATATTATGAAGAGCTTATATCAACAACAAATGCATTCTGGTGAGTTATCGTCATATATTTTTTATATGTACATATATTTCGTAGCACCCACAGCGAAATAATTTTGAGTCTAATATTTTTACAGTCTAAATTACTTTTTTTTTATAACTTGTGCGTTGTGTCCATAGTTTGTTAGGTGACATACTTATTTACCTTTAAATCGCAATTAGTTGTTTGCATTTAATTAAACTAAATAATTTCGTACTATGTTCCTTTTTCACGAAACTAAAATAAACGGATCACATGGAAATAAAACAAAAAAATAATGAAGCCTATGTGTCTATGCATAGCTATTTTTAAATGAAATCGAAGTTCTTTCAACTATCAATTCCAAAAATATGACATTTAGAATGTGACGATTCCAGACTGGTAAATGGGCATTAGTCTATTATTACTTTATATTTGTGTCAAAAAATTGTTAATCGTTTTTTTAACCGTTTTCCAGCACGGTGACAGCAGACGTATCCTGATGCTGTTTGCTGATCTGCAAAAGTAAGTAGATTTCTTGTCAAGACGTCTTTTTCAAGTCTCAGTTTTTTACTTAGTTTTAAGATAGTACAAAACTCAAACAAAAATACGTATAAGACAGTGATACTTAGCTGTGAGAGTGGCACCGTGATTAGCCCTCATGTATTTTTTTGTAAATTAATGTTTAGTGCTTTTTCCAGCTGAGAATTATTTGTTTTTTTTTTTGCACAACTCAAGTCCAATCTTATTATTTTTTTAGCTTTCGACTTTTTTGCGAATCTTGTTCGTCAAAATTGGCTTATTCCTAAAAGACCATGTGTCTATTTTTCTAAAAAAATAAGTTCCTAATTTTGTTTCCAACTGGTCGATGTAATTTTAAATTAAGAAAAAAACCTACCAGGCCCCCGACTCAGAACCATTAAGTTACGGATTTGGTTACGATTCGATAACATTCTCTTATTAAGAAAATTGGAAAAACCAGTAAGAAACTTGATATCCGGCCCCCCATTCAGAAGCATTCGGTTACGATTTGATATCTTTCACATATTAATAAAATTATAACAACTTGGATCTACTTATGCAACCATTTAATTTTTTATTTTATTTTATTTGTTACCAACTAACATATCGACATCCTGTCAAACTAGGAAATCAGTTTAAAAATAAATAGAAAATCTAGCCGAAACCCATGTTGAATGGGTGCATTGAACTTTCTGAATCGGTCAGAGTCATTTTTTGGAAAAATCAACAATAAAACCTTGGCTAAGGGACGCGGTTTTTTACTTTTATGTAAAATAAAATAAATTAAATGATAAAGATGTCTTATAATTAAGATAAGACATTTGTAAAATAAAAATATTTCAGAATATACACGAAGGTTTTTAAATTTTTCTTGAAGAAAATCACACAGAAGTTACTGTAAACTGCTAATAAATACATTTCTGCATTCATAAAACTTTATACAACTATATAATTATTTATAATTTTATTAAATTGTTTGAAATTACAGTTAAAAAAGTATCTGTGAGATTCACAATGAAGTTGCAATAATAATTATGTGACAAGTTCTGGTTGTTTGTGCTGACTGTACTAAAAAAATGTACTTTTATATCGATGTCACAGATCCATTGGGAACTAATGTATGAAACTTTAAAATTTTACTTAACTTTTTTTTTGTTCGTTGGGAAAAGTATAAAAAATCATGGACCTTATGGCAAAGAAGCCTCCGACTGGTGCCTACCTCGCAAAAAAAAATGATGACAATGTTTAACATTTACAACTACCTAAAGGGTACTGGAGCTCTTTTTAAAAAAAAAATGCACCAGACAACATACCAATTGTCGTGGTTTCGATGTAAGGAATTTTCTTCCTTGCGTTACAAATAACAGACAACGATTATAACGGGGGCGTATAATATATTGCTTCTCCCATATATACATTTGAAACATCCATGAGAAACTAAAACCAAAAAAATTTTTTTTAGACATACCGATGCATGGATAAGTCTCTTAATATGAAATAGGGGTTCCTAGAACCATTTTCTTTTAAAGTCTAACGTTTCATAGCTAGACGCTTTGAAAGTGGTAAAATGGGCGTCCCCCTCCCCAATAAATAAATAAAATTGCGCCAGACAACACACCAATTGTCGTGGTTTCGAAGTAGGGATTTTTCTTCCTTGTGTTACGAATACAAGACAACGATTATGGCGGGGGCGTCCGCGTCTCCCATATATACTTAAATACATTTGAAACATCCATGACTCAGGTACAAATATTCGTGCTCATTACACAAATATTTGGCCCTTGCGGGATTCGAACCCGCGACGTCCGGCGTAATAGTCAGTAGCTCTTACTAATACAATAAACGCGTCGTCATCATACAGAAAATTACTCTGGGCAATATGGCGTGTGATATTTTTTTAAACGAAATTTCTTTTTGAAACTACACGGCAGTGATTTAAAAAAAAAAAACTTATTTTTGTTACTGTTCTTGTCTATATTAGGAATGATTGCATTGCTTTTTGAATTAAAATCACTTGTATTTACGCAAGTGATACAAACACCGGCCGCGAAGGGACCCTCGCGGCCCGCGGTCACTGGCGCCGCTCTAGATCGGGGGCGGCGGACACGCTAGCTAACTTATATACCCATCCAATTTCTTTTAGATTTACTAATGTACTTACATGCTCATATGTGCCTTTTTTTAACGTACGCCTTAGCAGAATCGATGTACTCAAATGGAATGTTTCACCCGACTTTAATCGAATTAGAGTTTAAAGTTTCAGATTTGACAGGAAGATGTACAATGCTAAGCGAAGGAAGGAGAATGTCTAGGTAAATGATATAACACAGTGTACGCGCAAAGACAACACGATTTTCCTATTCCTTTACTATATAATAAAATTATATTTTTTTAAATATACATCCACTCAATTCTCGGACTTGTAAATAAATTCTGTCTCATTACTTACTAAATCTAGATTATAGCGAAACCGAGGTACTTTTGTTTATTCAAAAATAGTGATTACTAAGAGATTTAATTAGGTTTTACCATAGTAAGAACTTATTTTAAGATGTTGTTTTTAATTCATTGCATAATTTTTTTGTAAAGCAGTCCAATCTATGACACTAGAAGTATTTCGATTGCCTACGATACAGATTTTATCTAGTATAGGCGGTATCGATTCATGTGAACTAAACTGTTATGTTTTGTGCTAAATAAGTACATAAAAATGTTTTATTTAAAATCTTGTTCCCAGTAAATAAAGAAACATGTAAAACGAAATCTCATGATAACAAATTTAGTCTAGAAATAAACAACAAGCTTATTAAATCTGATGACGAGGTAGCAAACGCTTTTGAGGATTACTTCTGTAACATTCCTATAGAGACGACTAAACAGTTGAGTTCTTGCTCAAGTCACGCGAAATCATTACTTGTGTCGAGTGTTCATAAGTGCGAATCCTCATTTAAATTCAGAAATATTAGTCCTTTAAACATCATAAAAACATTTAAAGAATTAAAACAAAAGAAAACAGAGGATAAATCGGGTATATCAATAGACACAATAAAACCCATTATACCTCTAATAGCTCCTTACTTATCTTATATCTTTAATGAATGTATTGACCAAAATCAGTTTCCAAATTTATTGACACATAGTAAGGTTGTCCCTTTATTTAAATCGGGAGACAAAAGTGACCCCAGCAATTTTAGGCCTATTTCAATATTACCCACAATAAGTAAAATTTTTGAAAAACTCATTTATAATCAATTGCTTTCCCATTTTAAACTTAATAATTTACTACACGAAAAACAGTTTGGGTTCTCTAAAGGTAGAAATACAACTGATGCCGGAGTAGCACTCATCAGACACATTCTTGATGCTTATGAAGACAAACATGATGCCGTAGGTGTATTCTGTGATTTATCAAAGGCGTTTGATTGTGTAGACCATCAGACACTGCTCATTAAGTAAGAACACTGTGGTGTCTCGGAAAACTCATCTAAGTTGTTAAGTTCGTACTTATCAGGTAGAATACAATCAGTTAACATAAATGGTACCTACTCTTCCGGAGCCCCTCTTCAAATGGGGGTCCCCCAGGACTCAATATTGGGGCCTTTGCTTTTCCTGATATATGTAAACGACCTGCCATTTTATTCCACAAATCTTTGTGAGATAGTTCTGTTTGCTGGTGATACTTCTTTGATTTTTAAAATGAAAAGACATGAAGAAAATTTTGACGAAGTAAACAATACTCTCTCCAAAGTATTGAATTGGTTCACCACCAATAACTTGTTGCTGAATGCTAGTAAAACTAAATGTGTAAAATTCATTTTGCCTAATGTAAAACAACTTACACCAAATATTGTACTAAATGGTAATAATCTAGTTTTAATAGACTCCACTGTATTTCTGGGCATTACACTTGACTCAAAATTACAGTGGGGACCTCATATTGAAGCCCTAGCTAGGAGGCTAAGCTCGGCTGCCTTTGCAGTTAGAAAAATAAGGTATCTGACTGATGTTAAAACGGTGAGGCTTGTGTATTTTAGTTACTTCCACAGTATTATGTCTTACGGTCTTCTCTTGTGGGGTTCTGCTGCAGACATTGATACCATATTTATTTTGCAGAAAAGAGCCATTCGTGCTATTTATAAACTTAGTCCTCGCGACTCCCTAAGAGAGGTCTTTAAGAAAATCAACATATTAACTGTGGCTTCTCAATACATGTTTGACAATATAATGTACGTCCGTAAAAATTTAGATTATTTCATGAAAAAGAGCGACATTCACTCATATAACACAAGAAATAAACACAAGCTTGTCGTTCCTAACTTCAGATTAGTTAAAACTAGTAATTCGTTCATGGGAAATTGTATAAAATTCTTTAATAATATACCACACAATCTTGTCGAATTGCCGGTTGATAAATTTAAGAAACACGTTAAAAACACGCTTATGTCTAAAGGCTATTATAAGGTTCAAGACTATCTGAACGACACGAATGTGTGGTCTGTCCAGCCTGCACCGACTGATGTACTTACCTTTGATGATTTTGATTTTACGGCAGCTAGTGGTGACTGAGTTTGTTCCGGCGTTTCTTCTCAGCACTTGCCTAATTGTCTGTGTTCTGTCTCGAAGCGCTGTTAGGGCCCAAAATATAAGGAGACATGATTCGGCCCCTTCAGGGCACAATTATTTTTATTTTATTTTTCACTGTACATTTGACGTTCATAAGTGGCATATTGTGTCCTAAATTGAATAAATATTTTTTGATTTTGATTTTGATTTTGAGTAAACTGTGACTGTATTATGAATAAAAAACCTTCTAGCCCGGTCCCATCGCTTTTCACATACTCGTATTAAGTCCCCATTTTACAGTGTTGGCAGTTATCTCACAGCGTTGAAATGAAGCGCATTTTCTACAGCGCTGCAGCGCTTTCTCACCGAGTCGCTCGCAAGAGATTAAGTGCCGATAAAGTGCGAATGTAGAACGCGCTGCTCCTAATTTTATATGTGTTAAATGTAGGATACTGCTGTTCTAACATTCGAAAATAATATACTAAAGAATTGTTGAATTTTAAGAATTATTCTGCTATTCTTTACTAGCAGCTTTACTGAACGGATTTATACACTTTCATCTGAAATATAATAAGTACTTTTGTTTGCTCTAACTTCAGAATTTCTTTTTGGAATCAATATGCAAAGATTATTTTTAACGTAAAAAGTCTCTTCAGACTTTAATCATTTATTATTTAAGCTGACTTCAAAGCTCCGATGTTATTTTCACAATACAATTTCATGCCTATTTACGGTGACAAATGCGGTTTATTGTCTTTAACTGATATTGATTAATTGAAATCAAGCTAACAGAGACAGCTAAAACCGATGTGTCTTTTATATTGAGAGCTATGTATGTATCCATAGTTACTTTTATTACCGTGGCTAAATAATACTAGTTAATTGCTCACACTGATACTTTTTACCTTTCTCATATGTATAATTATGCCTTTTTATATTCCCACCTAATATAAACTTACGACATTCTATGAACATCGTAAGTTTGTTATTTTATAAGTGTTTACCATATGTTTGTTATATATCACTAAGTCTATATATTCCATGATCGTTGAATTGAACTGCACATAGATTTTCTGAGACACAGACTTCTCACATTTGCAAGTGTAAGCGCATACCCTCACAAGGAATAGGGGCTCCAGCTACTCAGAACAATAAAATGATTTATTCATGCCGCCCATCACTCCCCTACACACTGCTGGCCGATTGTTGTTCCGTCAATATTACATGGAAGGGTTCTTACAACTTTTCCAAGCTTTGGCAAGCACCAGAATGTTTCCGAAGTCTAATTTGGCGAGCCTTGAGGTTCTCGGGTCAAAGAAACGATTTGGAAAGTTAAGCTTTCGCTTTGATGTGAAACGTGGAAAATACACATTTTCTGAATGAAATCTTTTGGAAGGCCAAATTGAATTGAGGAACGGTAAACAAATTATTTGGCAGTTGACAAAATTGAAATGTTCAGTTGCCTCTTTTCAAAAGTAACTGAGTTTTCTTTTTATTTGCAATTCTTCTATTTTGAATTTAGGAAACCAGAAAGTTAGTTAATAGAATAGAACTGATTGAAATCAACCTCTCGATTCGAAAGCTTGCCAAAGATAACATTAGTTTGATTTCAGCGCCCTGGGGCCCTATTTTTTAATTCACTGGCTTAAATATGGCATGGGATTTTCGTTCTATGGAAATCACCCGAAATATAGACGTGAGTACTCACACAATCGAGCTTACTTTTTCAAATCCCTTCTGTGTAGATTTCAACTGATTTTAATTCGAAAATTTTACTTTAATTAATGAATATCACACGCCATTTTGAGTCGCTTCAATATGGTGTGTGATTTTTATTGATTAATATTTGACTTTCGAACGAAAACATTTTTAATTCCACACAGGAGACACTACGACATCCACCGACAAGATGGACAGACGACCTTGTAGAGATCGCAGGATCAAACTGGATGCACCGCTTACAACCGGTCACTATGGAAAGCCGTGGGGAAGGTCTATGTCCAGAAGTAGACGTCCTTTGGTTGATAATGATGATGATGATGATATTTTGCTTTGTTTTCGTAGATGTTAAATTTGTTTTCTAACGAAAATCATAATGCCATATACAAGCAGATGATTCAAAAATAGGGTTAGATCCTCTGATCGGGTCAGAGAAATGTTGTTGCTTCTATTTATACATATCTCGGGCTTTTTAGTTCTTATGAATACTACTACTAACGGAATAAATGATTTGAGTTTTCCAACCTTATTCAGCTAATAAATTAAACAAAACAATTTTAAGGCAATATTAACCCTAGAGTGGGCGCGCTATGAGCATTTTGCCGCCCGCGCTAAAAAACCTTTAATATTTTTTAAAATAACTAGCCGTTAGACTTGCGCTTCTTAGTAGCTGCCCCCACTCTCGTTAGCAACGTTTGTCGAGAATCTGGACGCCGTCAGTGCGCGGGGGACCGCTGGAGAAGAAGGTTTCTAACATCAGGTGTCGCCGGGCGGCAAATTGCTCACCGCGCGCCCACTCACGTAAGTAATATTGTATAATGTATTTTTTGCAAACTCGAAATGTTGACTATATTTTATGGTGCATTAATAACTTTTGCTACTAAAAATATGTTTGTTTTAGGATTTCAAAGAATTCATTGATAATAATAAATAAGAATGGATAGAATAGAAGCTCAAATTTTGTCTTGGCTAGAAGAAACATCTGATTTTGAAGATGCTAGTACACACATCGTTGAAAATGAAAATATTTCAGATAGTGATAGATCCACTATTCATAGTGAGCACAACACGGAAACAGAACAGTCAGCAGACAGTGACGCTTCGAACAATAAAGAATCTTATTCAACTGTTGTGTCTTCCGAAATAGCACCTACACCCAGTTCAGATATGAGTAGCCATCAGCCTCGATCTCGTTGTCGTAAACGTAAAATACAACCACGTGGTGATAAATCTCCAACATGTACGTCCAGCGATGATGATGAACCACTAGCGCAACTACTTCGTCTCAGAAATACTGTATCGTCCCCGCAGGCAAGTACGTCAGCTCAATCTCAACTTTTATCTGTTACTCCAGCTTCTCGGCGACGACATACTAGAGTTCCGATGTATCAAGGTAAAGATGGCACGAAATGGCTTATTCACCCTCCTTTACGACCAAATATCCGGACAAGACAGGAAAATATTGTAATTGGCAGGCCCGGAGTGAAGGGTGAGGAAGCTTTGAACTGTAAAACACCTGTAGAATGTTTTCATTTGTTTATTACCGAATCAATGATTGATGATATTGTGTTATGTACTAATACATACATAAGAGCTAACCAAGAAAAATTTTCCCGTGAGAGAGATGCAAAAGAAACGAACAGAATCGAAGTGAAAGCTCTTATCGGATTACTGCTGATGGCTGGTCTAAAAAAGATGAATCACGCAAATATTCAAGAAATGTGGGTAAATGATGGGACCGCCCCTGACGTTTTCAGGGCAACTATGTCTATAAAAAGGTTTTATTTTTTACTTTGACATCTGCGATTTGATGATATGAACACCAGAACAGAGCGTGCTACTCATGACAATATGGCAGCTATGCGAAATATTTTTGAAAAATTTAATTCATACTGTCAAGAACATTATCAAATCGGAGAATATTGTACTATAGACGAGATGCTGGAATCCTTCAGAGGTAGATGTAAGTTCCGGGTATATATGGCCAATAAACCTGCCAAATATGGCATAAAAATTTATGCACTTGTTGATGCGAAATCATTTTACACTAGCAATTTAGAGGTGTATGCTGGGAAACAACCTCCAGGGCAGTTCAATGTTGATAATTCAGCAAATGCTTTGGTAAAAAGATTATCCCAAAATATCCTCAACACTGGCCGCAACATCACTATGGACAACTTTTTTACTTCGATACCTCTTGCTGATCAGTTGCTAAATGATCATAGAACGACTATTGTTGGAACGTTACGTAAAAATAAAAAAGAAATTCCACCAAATTTTTTGAACACCAAAGACCGGGCGAAGCCATCTGCAATGTTTGGATTTGGCGACAGGAAAGTTTTACTATCTTATGTTCCAAATAAAAAGCAAAAGAAAATAGTATTACTATTATCAACTTTGCATGAAGATGATACAATCGATGAAAGCACCGGGCCTGCTGCAAAACCTGAAATAATAACATTTTATAATAGTACTAAAGGTGGTGTTGACTTGGTTGACCAAATGAAGGAAGAATATTCTGTTGGGAGGATGACTCGCAGATGGCCAATGAGATTGTTTTTTTCAATGTTGAATATTGCCGGTATAAACAGTCAAATTATTTACAAAGCCAATACTCAACATTTGATGCTACGTCGAGAATATTTGAAACAAATTGCCATGGTACTTGTCAAGCAATATATGACCACAAGGTCTTCTATAGGCACTTTAAATATTCCTTTGAGGAACCAAATTGCCCGCTTTGTCCCAGTAGAACAAGCATCTTCTTCAAAAAAGGAGGGCAAATGCAGCATATGTCCCTCAAAGAAAAACAGGCGCACGAAAAAAGGGTGTTCCAGATGCCAAAAGTTACTGTGCAATGAACATTGTACATATCTTTGTGAAGACTGTTTTGATAAAGCGTATCCTGTAGATTTAGAAAATATATAATTTTGTTATTTTTTTCCATTTTTTTAAGTATTAAAAAGTATTATGTAGCATAAGAGAAAAAAAGTCAATAAAAATATTAAGTTTTCTAAAGTCTTTTGTAAACCAAAGTTTATAGAACAAAGTTGAATAAATATGTTGATTAAATATTACTTACTGTTTATTTATTTAAATCCTCAAAGAAAAAATATTAAATTGCTATATTACTAGTCAAAATGGTCAAAGAAAATGAGGCGGCAAAATGCTCCCCACGCGCCTACTGACGTTACGCAAAAAGACGCGCCCACTCTAGGGTTAAAAGCAATTTCTACTATTTTGTACTACTGAAGGATCTGAGTTTAATAAATAATAATTATAGAAATCCATTTTAATTTTGTTAGATTACATTAATTTGTATGACAACGCGGTTTCGTAAAATAATGCGCGTTTCTTTCAAAGTCGGTCGAATTTTCATCACCGCTCAGCAATGTTTACAAGCACTATTTATTTAGCTGCTAGCGCTTTGATTGCCTTATCAATTCTGGCTCGACTTTTGCTTGTAACCGGGTGCGCGGGAGAGATATAGCAGCGCGAAGATGGAATGGCCTGCACCTCATCGACCACGATACGATGGAATGAGCCATCGCTTGCTGTTTTGCGTGGGGGTGTTTGATGGAGTAGGCCGAATAAGTACCATATCGAGATCGAAGACTGGTTATGAGACCCAGGAAAAACAGCAATAAATGCTCCATTTCTACTTTTATTGTTGACTACTTAAGAATTTATAGTGGATCGTATGTAATGATGCCGATTTCTACTCGTACAAACTTAGCAACATACTAATGTAGGTAGGTAGTACAATATTGCTTTTATGAATACATTAAAAAAAATGACATTGTGCTTTAGTATAATATGATTTGAAACTCATTCAATCAAAATAGTGTAATACTTACTGTTATTTAAAAATATTAATCGCTTTAAGAAACGGAAATATTAAACCGCTTTTGGAAGGCGTTTTTTTATATTTCTTTAAAATACCATTACTTAAAACAACTGGGCCGGCTTTGGTCTGTCTGTCTGTGTATCTGTCTGTCCGGCCGTCTGTATGTCACAGCCACTTTATTCTGTAACTATAAGTATCACACTGATGAAATTTAGTAGAAAGATGTATCCTGTTAACGGCTTTACGATTCTTATACAAAATATAAAAAATAATGTGAGTTAAGGGGGGCTTCCATAAATGAAACTAAAACCGTTTGTTTTTAGTCAAACCTATGCGTGTGGGTGTCTATGGATACGTCTTTTAAAATAACGCAGAGGTTCCTATAACCATTTTTTTAAAGGCTCACGTTTCATAGCTAGACGTTTCCAAAGTGGAAAATGGGCGTCCGGGGGGACGCCCCATCTAACTTCTATACTAAACGAGTGTAATTTTGAAAAATAATAATATGTAATATAGATCTCAACACGGAATCGAACGATAAGTTTTTGAAATATAACACATTTTCAACATATTTATACAAACACTATGAAAAATAAAGTTATGTTTGCTGTCAACAAAATATTGTGGTATTTTACTATGTGGAAATAAGTGGATTCCCTAATTCAGTTAAATTTGGTACGGAACCCTCAGTGCGCGAGTCCGACTCGCACTTGTTCTAATTAATGTCGTAGTTTGAAAGGATGTTGATATGTCAGATCGGAAACAAATACACATATATTACAAAAAAAAAAAACAGTTGCATCGGATAAATCCACATTATTATAATGTTATTGACCGAAACCGATTGGTTCTTAATCGGGGGGCTAAGTTGCGGGAGTACAGACTCCCTACCGCAAAGTTTGGAAAGCCCATTTGCGAATTAACACCAATATTTTACGGAAAGTCATGGCAGTGAAATATAAGTGACGTGTGAAATGAAACTTTATATGAAGTAAGGTTTATATTTAGCAATTAAGCTTGCATTTACTTTAACTTGTATTTTGCTTTTAAATAACTACTTTGTAAACCACTTTCTGTCATGAACTGTAACTACATGATCTAAGCTTTATTTAGGAGGCCCGTCAGCCCGTTTTCTCACTGGATTGCTCTTCAGAATATAAACATAAATGCTCGCCTAAAACATGTCTTAATAAAGATTTTTCCAAGCCCCTTACCCAAGGAACGGTTTACAAAGCATTGTTGACTATTTTTGTACAAAAATATCATTTCATTTAAAAGAGGTCGGGTTAATTAAAGGTACATACTCTCCGTTTCAAGTCTTGCTTGTTTCTATGCAAATGTGATGAATATGGATTCGGCCAAGGAGCAAAGTCAACTCTACCGGCCTAAAACCTCCTTCACTGAGTTCTAATATCCACATTTATATATTTTGCTGCACTAGTGCATCAATTTTAATATAAACTGTAAGATTAGGGGTTTTCGCGCGTCCTACCATTTCTTTAAGAAAAAGATGCAGCGAAAAGCAATATGGCGTCAAAGACTTTGACCGTAACTTTTAATACTATTTAATGTTGTAAAATAATCTCCTCTCCTCTATCTTTCTCCTTAAAGAAACTCCTTGAAAATTAAAACTTAAATGACAAATTCATTACTAGCTTATCAAAAATAATATTAGTTGCATCAATAAAAATAAATCGTCAGTACTGGATTAATACATAATTGCCTTTCTAGAAGTTAGTGAACGTTTAAAAAATTGGAACAGCTGTGAGTACATTATAATGTTTATACAACTGTGACACTGTTTCGATTTAAACCAAGCAATTTAACTTTGTGTGGTGCTGGGATTAGAACAACTGTGCCAGCTTGACTTCGGTGTGTTAGGTAGAAGACGCTTTTTTACGAAATTTAGTAATTTCGAAGTATTTATCAATAAGATATGGTCTTCATTTTGCAAACAATAAAATAAGAATAAAAAACCTGGCATGAGTGAATTTCTATTAGACGGTCAAAGAGTATTAATAAAATGGATGCGTGGTTTCAAAATAATATTTTGATTGCGCTTATTATTTTCGAAAGAAGACAAATCCTACAGTAAAATAATTACCATTTACTCCAATTTTAACTATTATATTTATTTAATAACCATATTATCTCTATATAAAACTTGTGCATGCATTAGTAGTGCTAGTAAAATTACAAAATATTCATAACATCGCTATTACTTTCAAAGCAAAAGCAAACGCGGTATGAATTAAGCCTACTAGGCGGGTTGCAAATGATCAATTGTTTGCGATTAGATATCTAACAACTGAAAACATTGTGCTCGTAATATTGTTTGGCAACTGTATAATTTAATTAGCCATGGTATATTATTGCGCTGGTGTTTGCGAAACTCGATAAACATTGCCATTCGTGTATCGCGGACAGGGTTGTTTGCTCTCGATAGCCCGAGAGAGATCTGGCGATATTACACACTGATGGCAGTTTGCTGTCGACATATTTGATGGCAGCCGCCATTAATTTCGTTATTTTCTTTGCACATTTTTCCTTGTTTTCGGTTTTTTCAACAGTGGTTTGACGACGGCTGCCATCGACTGACGTCTTTTTGTCTACAGCTAGTCTTCAAGCCGCCAAATTCTCAAAATGCTATTAGCTACATATAAAGATTTTCTTCGTAAAATTATCTACCTATGCACTAAAGAAACTCGTAAATCCTTTGTGTGGTGTATCTGCAAAGTAAATCTTGTGTTTTATTTTTCTCGCTTAATAATACAAGAAATAACACATCAGGTTACCCACTTTTCTTGCAAACTGTTTACCTTGACATTCTGTTGTCCTACATAAATTACTGATTCTGGCATATCTGAAATTACTTCCGCCAATTTTACATTATATCAAATGAAGCTAATGTGATTGATCCGATATGGCTTTAAGATTAAACAAAAATCTTTAATAGTATCGTAAAGGAGCATAATAAGCTTATTAGGTTGAACACAGTCGAGCGACAAAGAAATTGATAACTGGGCTCGTATGGAGCACAGCCTTAATAAGGAAGTTTTTTGCAAACAACGCAGTATGAAGTGAACTAACAATTTGAGCGGTATTGAGCTGCCGGCCAGTCCGCCTTAATTTGTACCAGTGATTTATAGCCAGCATTAGTCTAGATCACAACTTTGTGTATTTGTGTAATGTTCAGCATTCTGCAACAAAACAATTTCAACTGGGAGGTTATTGTTAATTTGTTTAATAAAAACTGTAAGTATTTAACAATATAACACCGATCAATCGCATGCAATGCAATTTAGATAAATAAATAAAGATTATTGATTATTATTAGTATTCGACAAGGTATTGATATAATAGCGTTGTGCAGGACACTGAAACAAAAGTTCGCCGGGTCAAACAAAATTAATAAATCTGCATTTATATATCATTTATTATGAGATTAGTCGTATAATAAATGAAATATTAATTGTATTTAGCTTTATTGGACAGACAAGATAACTCAATCAGGCTACTCAGAATTTCTTTGTCTTCGGTAATGATAACGTAGTAACACAATACTAAATAATATTGTACGGAGATTTAATGATACAGTATGTA
This sequence comes from Pyrausta purpuralis, assembly GCA_963924145.1. Classification (NCBI taxonomy): domain Eukaryota; kingdom Metazoa; phylum Arthropoda; class Insecta; order Lepidoptera; family Crambidae; genus Pyrausta; species Pyrausta purpuralis. The sequence goes on along the minus strand of OZ001651.1, from coordinate 27,853,339 downwards.
ACAAAAAGGTGAAATAAAATTTAAAGGACGTGTAGAGTAGTAAATGTGTAGTTCCTATGAAAAACAACAAACTCGTGGGAGAATACATTACTGAGTAAATTGATGCTAAAGTTTTAACAAAAACTTATCGATGACAGCCTTAAATATCAGCTGTTAGGTGTGTGTGTGTGTGTGTGTGTGTGTGTGCGGCGGGCGAGGGTTGCGGGCGGGGGTTCGTTAATGAATGACCGCAGATCAAGGGTTGTCAACACTTTCGGTTAAAAACAATTTATTTAAAAAGTATGGGGAAAAAAAGTTATTTATTTTTAACTAAGACTTTTACTACTTAATGTTCACATTACATATATACATACCCTTAAATATTATTTCGCCTTTTTGTTTCACCCTGTATTATTATTTTATGTGACTTTTATCTTTTAAAGAAGTCATGAATATTTTTCGTTATAGTAGTTACATCGCATTTTAGTAAAAAGTAATGTTTTGTTTGTTGTTAAAAAGTTGATCTTAAAAATACAAAATATTATTTAGACTAGTATGTTGAAGTATGTTTCAATAAAAGATAGAAGGATTGCATAACCTAAGTAAGAACTATGACATTTTATTGTTTCTATCCTATTGGTAACAGCCGGTGTCTACATTGTAGCAGAATACTACATTATTGCTGTGCTAGTCTTTAAGTAATATCGCTCTAGCGCCAACGATAAAATCGTCTACATAGACGCAGCAATAAAATGAGACTTTTTGTGATAAAATCTTAATAGCTCTATCGAGGTATTCTCTAATGCTTGTTTTACGACGGATTATGATGTAACGTAACTCCATAAAACCTGCCATATCGTAATTAATGTAGGACTTACCTATTAGGAAACTTTTCGTAAAGCAAAAATAAACTTTAAAAAAAAGTAAAAACCGACTTCAAAACCAAAATGCACTAAAAAGTCTTGAATAAACCCTTCACCATTGAAAGGAAAGGATTTCGTTTAAGGCAAACAATTTCTTTTTGGAGTCGGTGCTGTGATAGTTGATGCTTGATGGTCAAAGTGATGGCACCGACTCCAAAAAGAAATTGTTTGCCTCAAACGAAATCCTTTCCTTTCAATGGTGAAGGGTTTATTCAAGACTTTTTCGTCGGTTTTTACTTTTTTTTTAAGTTTATTTTATTACTTAATTTTTAGTGATTACATAAGAGGGGGGGGGGGGGGAGTTGCACCTTATGATTATATTTTTTTAAAAAGCTACAAATTACCTATCATAAGTTCCGTCATTATAATTACTGAACTCCTAAGCGTTAAGGAGTTCCACCATCAGCTCAGCCCCACAAGATGTTGACCATCAGACGTAACAACACGTCAACATTAAGATTCTAGTAAAGAAACACTATACGTGCCATTAAAACTTGAGGGTTTCCCTCGATTACACCAAGATCCCATCATCAGATCCCAAAATGGAAAAAATTGGACCAACTAGAAGGTATACCCTCTAAGTAGGCGAAAAAATTTTTCGATTCGGTTGACAAACGACTGAGATATGAGGTACCAAACATACAAAAAAAAACATACAGTCGAATTAATAACCTCCTCCTTTTTTGAAGTCGGTTAATTTTTTTTTTTAAAGTCGAGATGTTCGAGATGAAAATTCTAAAATATTAACAGTTTTTATCCCTTATGTAATATTACGTTTTTAATACAAAATAAAAATGTTGGTATCCCTACTGAAGAAAAACGTAATTTATACGCAAATATTAGTATTCGTTATGTTAAGGCTCTCTTTTACAGGCTTTACGGCTTAATAAAATCTGTCCTGTCTAAAATGTAAATCCGATTTTTATAAGTGTAGTACTATATTTTTGTTTCATTACTGTTTATACCGTTATAAAAGCCGGGAGCTAACATAAAAATCTTCATAATGGTTAACATAGGTGATCGTTTGGTGTTTCAAACTTTGAAATTCTTTGTACGAAATAGGGTGTACAAAAAGCACAAGGGAATTTGTCCGATTCATTCGTCTGTCCTAATCTTTTTCCTTCACTTGTCATTTAGACATTACAGGTCGTTGCATGGGCTATGGCCTGTAGGATACGTATCGATCTAACGTTTATCGTGTTCTTGATCGCTATCCGACTCGGAGTGCTTACTAGAAACAATCGTCATCTCACTATTCTGAAAGCTCGAAAGAAACGATTAGATTTGTAAACTGATTGAGATGCCATTTGGGATATCCTGTGGATATTGAGCACTACAATAACCTTATATTCTTTATATATCCTGTGGACATTCTCACACATCGCCATCTAGTCCCAAATTAAGCTACTCAAAGCTTTTGTTATGGGTACCAGACAACGGGTATAATACTTAAATACTTTTTGTTTGTAAAAACATACACGATATACATAAAAAAATACCCAGACCAATACAAACAGACATGTTCATGCAAATGTTTGTATTGTGCGGGGATCGAACCCGCAACCCGCTGCATAGTAGGCGATTTCTCGACCACTACACCAGACGGGTAGTAATATATATATTAAGATAAACGTAATCTTAACGACATGTATCTGATAGTTCACCCAATTTACCAAATTGATTGCCGAATTACCGCCCCTGTCACATTAATGTCCGAACAAACACTGTTATATTTATATCACTTCAATAGTATAGCTGTTTTAATTATTTCAGTAAATTAAACCTGTTATAGTAATGTAAAAATCTCAAATTATGAGAACTATACTAAATCGTACTTCTGGGCAGAGTGACTTGATTCACCGGAACACTAACTGTGTAAGCCAGATCAAAATTACTTATTATTGTTCAGACTCATGGTAAATAAGACCTGTTCAACTCAATTTTCTTAGTCGACTAAGCTACATTCAAGTTCGTTCCAGGTGTGAACTTTTGTATTAATTTGATTATTTGCAGCGCAGTTTCTCAGAGCCAACTATTCAGATCTTGGCACGCCTCGTAAGGAATTATGTTTGTTCCTGCTCAAATTAATTAAGTCCGTAATCAGATGTCCTACTCGAAAATACGTTATCCGTACTTTTATCTATCGATTACTTGTATCTATCGTTCTGCTCTTTTGCAAGATCATTATGAAATAAGTGACTGGGATGACTAGATTCAAATATCCAGAGCTCTGCTCACAAAGTAGGGTCCAAACGCCTCCTCCATCACCGTCAGCCTGCCTCCAGCTCATAACGGATACTTAGCCTTCAGTAGAATGATGACTTTAGGAAAGCTTTTTCTAGGCGATACGTAACTAATATTAATAAGAACGGAGTTGCTAGGCAACTAAATGGTAGGGTTTAGTTTATATACAGGTTAAAAAGTACAACTGACATTGGGCATCGGACACAATACAGTAGCTTTTTTTACATTTTATTTCGATTTTTGGTCACATTCGCGTGGACAAGGAAATAAGAGGGAGGCTACATGACGACTACAAAAGGCGGCGTTCACTACAGGTGTTTAGAGTTTATTGTTGGCAGTGTCCCCTCTCTGCTGCTCCGGCGGGCGAGATATTAAAAACGCATTAGAACACGTTAGTCGCTGTCATTTCAGCATGATACAACGTCACGGGAGATGAGATTTGTGTGTAGTAGCAAATTAGTACCTATTTGATAGTATTTGATGATGTTTTGATCCCCGTAATTTTAGGAAGATTCCATTATACTTACGTAACTTTTACTTATAACAATTGCTAGCAGGTGAATCATAATATAATTTACCTAATTCTTATCCTGATTTAAAAAATAACTAACATTCTAACACCTAAGTGTATATATTATCAATTTCAACTTTCTATTCATTAACTCACTGGATAAATTGAACGAACGTTTTCGAGTCTAGTCTCCTTGCACAAAGCCAACGAGAAAACCAGGTCAGATGAGCGCACGTTAGAGTGAACATTTTAACTGAAGGAACTAATGCGGTCTGCGGTGACGGTCGCACATTGTTTAGAACTAATGATTGCGGTCACGCACCGTGCGGTCTGCGGTCACCGTTTGCAAATGTTTGCTCCCATACCGGGCGCTAGGTTAATAATCGCGTTACAGAATAAAGAGATTATAGTGTGACACAGCAGTGAAAATATTTTATGCTATCATCTGACTGATCAAAGCAGCGGATAATTAGATACATGATAACACCTAACCAAACACCTAACAACCTCTACTTATGAAATCATAATTTATTTACCTCAAGGTTATCTTGAAAAAATTGCTTATAGCGACAAGACACCCTCAATTTTACATTTCCTCTTAACGCATTTATAATTAACCTGTGTGTTGTGAAATAAGGAGTTATCTATTTATCTCATATTTTAGTTACATAAAACGTGAAGTAGATACGTATGTATGAACTGTATTTAAAGACAAAAAGAGCGCCCACGATTTATACAATCAAACATTGTTAATATAGGTACTTGTATACAGGGTGTTTGAAAAGTGGGTGCTAAGCCTTGAGGAGAATCTCTTTGCTCAAGATAGTCTATTGTAACACAATAGACTATCTTGAACATTCTGAGGCAAAAAGTTTTTAGGCCAAGGCTGTTTTTTTGGGAGTTTTCTTGCTTTTAGTACGTAAAATTTAAAATTGGTCAATAAACTAACTTCTAGTTCAAGCTGAAATTTCATCGTTTTTGTGTTAGTCTAATCTGTGTCTTATTGCATCAAAGCAATTTGAAGCGCCATTGTGCCCAAAAAAAAGGAATATGCAAAGGATTTAAACGTTTCAGAATAAAAGGTCTTGGCCTAAAAAAATGCCTCTGAATGTTCTAGATGTTCTGATGTAACACCTCTTTAAGGCTTTTCAGCCACCTTTCAAACAGCCTGTATTAATTGATTTCGATTGGTCAAACGTGGTTACTGATAAGGCTCCGATAAGTTTTTATGAATGAAAAAGAATGGTATGAAAAAGAAAGCCGTGAAATATGAACGAATTTACATCTGATTTCGGATGTAGATATTTAAAGTATTAGACTTGTTTGTCGCAAAACGTCGTATTTTCAGAGTTTTTTTCATCGATAATAGTTAATTTTATTGACTCTGCCTCGGATTCCGGGCTGCAATTTTCTCCCCTCGCGAGATTTTGTATAAAATTTGATGAAAGGACGTAATGATAGCCCAAATATTTGCTGGCCCACTCATTACGTGCTGCACCTTGTCGGAACATTCAAAGCTGGTTTGATGTATTGTTTGATTTTCGCGCTTAAGTTTTATTAATTTTACGCTTGTATAAAAGTTGATAGTTTCACAGCCCAGTAACACCACTGACTTACTCTACGGAACATGATAGGAATTCGCACTTGAATAGTAAATGTTACCCTGTCGTTATGTTTTAAAAAAGATCCAAGAAGGCGTACCGGGGGACCGGAGGCGTAGGGTGCCGCCAGCCGTGTTGACAATGGATTCCGTTTGTCTCCAATAACGCACCCCTCGTCAGCTGTCCACGCGGTGACTGACGCTGCGTTAACAACTGACAGAATACAAACAACCTTGTGCATTTGCCATGCCACTGTTAAGTCTATATAAGGTCTCAATTTAAATAATATCCTAGCTTATGATTTGCGTATGTCAACACAACACGGTTAAACAATACCAATACGGCTTTAGGAAACAAATCCAGATAAATTTACATACGCGAGTTACACACGACAAACAATGGGATGACCCTATTGGATCGGAGACGTATTTGTATGTTATTTCTTCTATTCCGAATTCAGATAATTGAGTTGTTTGTTTTCGTTACGAATGTGGGCGAAGTTGTTTCCGGTTAGGGACTATTAATCTGGCGGCAGTTTGTGTAGCTACCCGCTCGTAATGAACGCACCTGCGATCTTAACGCGACAGATGTATGAGGATTGTTTCCGCAGAATCACCTAACACGCGCTTACAATAGGAGCGGCATAATTAACTTGATACTGTTTTGCTCTGTTTTCGTACTAAAACTTTACATTTAGTAGGTCAGCGGGGAAATTAACTCTATAAAATTAGAATGCTACTCTAAACATTAGGTTTTCCTTATTAAAATTCAGAGGTAAAATTTTGGAAACATATTTTAAATAAGTTTTTAAGATTCAAAGTATTCTAGCTTAGTTATAATATTTTATGAAAATTTAGATTATTCTCAAGGCAGAACTAAGTTGGTAGTGGTCACATAAAAGTGTTAAAAGGCTTTAAGCAGTAATTGTTTGGGGCTCAAATGTGGCGCGAGGGAACAATGGCCGAGTGGGTCACGATAGTGTGCAGCGAGCTCTGCGCCAGCACTGGGAGAACAGTCTGCTCATATTCCATAAACTAATCAGTGGACATTCCATGACAATGCCAGTTTTTATATTCTGTCAACCAAGCCTGCCTCACGCAGATTCTGCAATGCCTACACTCACTTACTCCGTTGTAAGAATGGATGTAAGACGTCTGTGCAGGGAGTTCAGGTACAAGAATAATAATTGTAAATTTTTAGGATTGTAAGGATAGGATTTCTATCCTTAATACACTTGCACTTAACTGATTCAGCATATTATTATGACTGGGCTGATCTCACTATCCCTTGGACTTCATTCTGAAGGGTATTAATGGCGAGAAAGCGCTTACGCATCAACTCCGGCTCCTCTTAGCGCCGTGACTTGCAGTATCTCACGGATTGGTTGCACACCGGCTCGATAAGTTTCATTAAGTCACTGAAGTTACATTAATTTTCAGCTCGTTTATAAGGAAGTGTTTTATTTATTTATTTGAGTTCCGTAAGGGTTATGGTTGAACCTGCGGAGCTATTGCTGTACCTCGCAAGTATACTCGTGGCTGGTTTCTTTGACGTGAATTAGTGTGATAGTTTGGTATAGAGTCTTTAAACTGGGATACAATGTGTTCTTTAAATGTATGGTATGTTTGAATAGTTGTGCCTTTTGTCATGATTTCGGTTATATTAAATGCATTTAGGTTAAGGGTGCGTGCAACTATTATATATTCTAAGAGCTTAACTCTGAAATGAGGACACGATTGTCTGTCTGTTAACACTGGTCGTCGCAGGGACATGTATCCACTGCGAAGATGTGTAAGCGAAGAAACAATTTCCGGTGGTAGCCGTGGTTGATCAAAAACTGGGTTATTGTGAAGTTTGGCTTTATGATGGTTAAGTACTCGGTGTGTTTAGCATGACTGGAAAATATTTTTAGGTGTAAATACAAGTATTGGTATCGGAGTACAAGGCGTGGGCATAAGTGATGATAATGTTTATAGTTTTAGACCGCACAATACTTATGTTTCCTAAACAGATGTTTCAATGGACTCCTTCGCTCTTTTGGTAAAATACGAGTACTGTCTAAATTTATGCCTTTTTAAATTATGTCAAACTTAATAACTTGGATCTTGATTAAGCAGATCCTGTATTTTTAAGAATAGCATTATTGTGAGTACAAGGATTTCATGACATGGATTGATATGTTAGATGACTCGACAAATAAAATGTAGGATTGTAGATACGCATCCTTACCTTCACTTTTCGTGACTGGCTGGGTCTTTGGAACGTCAGGAGTGACAGCTACTAAAATATTGAGAGCTTGCCTGTAAGATTTCTATTTGTCTTCTTAAACGAGGCAGTGGAAGACAATATGGAATAATTATTTGCGCATTGTGATATTCTAATGGGGCATACCGCTGTTGAAGGGTTCAATGGGACTCTACAAAGGTCGGTATTAAGAACCAAACAATAGATGTCTGCTCCAAAATATTGCTGAAATGTCATTGTGAAGGGGACCAGTATTAGAAAAACCGAAAATCGGTACACAGTATTTTGCTCGACCATAAATTATCGAAAAATATTTTGTGAGTAACAATAAGAAGATTGTAGTCGGTCTTAGTGTTTTGCTTTCATAGAAAAAAGTCGAATTGCTGCTGAAACCTTTGTGAAGTTTGTTGAGAAAAACAGTGAATTTTGATATTTAGTTTGACAGGATCATCGGAAAATGGTTAGAGGGAAAAAAACAATTAGTGAGAGGATTTCATTCCATTAATCCTTCTTGTGAGATGAAACCGAAGCCGTCTTGACATGTTTGCTTCAGTGAATGTAAATCATTGAAACGTAGGATTATATTTAACATGAACACACACATAAACACAAAATATTATTTTATTTAAGAGAGATAGAACCTTGATGATACGTAACTATCTTTTTAAGGAAGAGCAGTCACAGACTTTATTGAGCTAAAAAGAAGATACTGATCACATTTAGTTTAATTCATTTTTTGTAAAAGATAATTATTTTTTTGTATTGTTCTACTAAGAAGTCATTAACACCTCCTCAATAAGTCTAGAGATTGAATTAAGAACATGTATCAAATTCTTCAGTGATCCGAGTGGGCCTTTATTTTTGTTTTTATTCGAGCTGCACTCCACTACACGGACGGAGGGTGTACCTGTTTAAACTTAAATTGAATATTGCTCGAAACTTTTCTCTACACCCCGTCACTTTTTAAACTTTAATTAATTTTCTTGGACGCAACCGTGACTTTGAGAAAAAGATATTCTCAGTTTCCGTAATTGGACGCTGACAAATAATACTTATTTATTTGATAAAATATGGGCCCAGAATACGAAATTGGAGAAGGCTTTATTTGATGATTCACTGAATTCTAACAAGCACACATTTACTAAAACAGAAATAAACGGATACATGGTGTCAAGCAAAAATATCGAATGAGACAACATTATTTTGTATTTAATGAGCAGATTTCTCCCATCACTTTATAATTCTCTTGGATCACTTTCAGAATATTATTTTTTTCACGTTGGCGGAAAACCGTAGACAAAGAAAAAAAAAAAACCAAGTGCGAGTCGGACTCGCACATTAAGGGTTCCGTGTCAGCTTTAACTGAATTAGGGATCCACTTACTTCCACTGAGCTGAAATACCACAATATTTTGTTACAGCAAATATAACTTTGTTAACATAGTGTTAATTCCTCACAAAAATAATTCGTGATACAAAAGGAAGAAAAAAAAAGAAAAATTAACCTATATTAAAACAAATAAATAAAGTATTTACAAATAAAAAAAAAATATTTCCCAAATCTGAAACCTGCAATAGCGGCATGGTGCCGAGAAGGCTGGCTGCATTTCCTCTTTGGATTGCTAAACTAATGCTTTGGCCAAGAAATGCGCCAGCCCTCCGGTCGCCCGTACAATCAATTAACCGCTTGGCTAATTCATTGTACAGGCGATGTGCACCAGGCCCCCACGGCCCAAGAGTCTCAGTCATAGTGTTTGTAAAAAGAACAAAGTCATGTTAGCGGTGAAAATGTATTCTTTCTCAAAAATTACTAGTTTTTAATAAATTTTAGTAGAAAATATTTATTAAGATCTACATCACGTATTTTGTTCTAAATTTACACTCGCTTAGTTTTTAAGATAGATGGGGTGGGGGGAGGCCCATTTTACCAATATGAAAGCGTTTATCTCCCAAACGTTCGACTTTTAGAGAAAATGGTCTTATTGAACATAGGCCTCCCCCACGGCTTTTCACAGCGACAGGTTGTGAGCGGTCTGCATCCAGTTTGATCCTGCGATCTTCACAAGATCTTCCGTCCATCTTGTCAGTGGACGCCCCATGCTGCGCTTTGGGTCTCCAATCTAGAACTTTCCTAGAACGCATGGTTTCCTATAAAAGCAAAAAAAAACCTTTCTCCTCCTCCCGGCTCAAAGGCTGGAACGTTGGATATGTTGACCTTCTAACTAGTCCAAATAAAACAACGAAGTCAAAATTTGTGTTCTTGAAATTTCCTCTACAAAGTTTAGCGATACTTATTTAACTAGCCGATAATTTAGTCCTTTTATTTCAGAATACATCCAGCGCTGTACAAGGAAAATAACTTTTGAATAAGCACAGTGCTCACTGCACCCAACGTATGTCAAGGCTTACTGCAAGCTGCGTTTTTGGTCTCTCAGTTTACAAACCTGTATTGGTATTACTGGAACTTCTTTTTAGCGAGTTATTTTGGTACCTACCTAGCTCTCGACAGGTTTTTTAGACTTGACACTGCTGTTACCTTAAAACTTGAGATCACTTGACTGAAAATTAATACCAATATAATTTTGTCGTTACGATGCGATTGTACGATTTTTTTATTTGAACGGAAGGCATACTGTTTGCCGCCGCTGCTAAGCTGAGGAGTTTAGTTCTGTTACACCTTATCTGTGTTTAAATCTTGACGTCTCGTTTTCATTAATGCCAAATTACCTTGCGAGTAAAAGAGTTGGCTACATCAGAAAATACGGGCAAAATTTAACAGAATAAAGCTTAAGTTCAGTAAGGCTTCACGGGTGACGGGACACGCAATACATCCGAAAGGTTTTTTTAAGGTTTCCTGCAGCCATTTTCCGGGTAGTTTCCGGTGCCATCTAATAAAATACAGATGGCTCAGTACAATATTTCTTCCAGTTGAAAATGTAACTTTGTTTTTCATTTTTTTTACACTTTGCAAAAGTGATACTATATCTATTGCTGTTGTACTTTATTTACATGAGAGCTTTCACTGTGAAGCTTATTAAGTATGATATTTAAAAACTTTGGTTTCGAAACTAGCTTACCGTTGATAACGTACAATTTCCGTACAAGATAAAAGAAATAAAAGGTTATTTTCAATTGGAGAAACAGTTGGAAACTTTGGTAACCTTTTCACGATGCGCACTGAGGTTTCTGTGATTTTGTTCTTCCAAGTCGCAGCGCTGTCACTGCGAGCGTCTTTTGTTTTAAACTCGCCCCACATTTAACTGCACCGTTTGTGTTTTGTTTCTTGACAGACTTTGTCCTATTTTACGCTGGAGAATTGCTTCGCCGTTTGACAATGAATGAATTAATTGTTTTATTTTCTATTATTAATAGATGCAATGAACGATAATCCGTGTGATAAATTATACTTTACAGTGTTTGTCCTGTAATTTAGGAGCTTAAAATTCTATTCTACAGAGGTCATAATGCTTTATCTCAGAGATATAGTAATTTAAAGTTATAATCCCTCTCAATGCAACTCGGTACAGTAAATAACAATGTCAAGTTCTATGACGACACATGTCTTGCAATACATTGCTTGTTTGATTTATTTTGTTAAAAAATAATAATAAAATATTTTGGTATTTTTATAAATTTAAACCTTTACAATTTGCTCCTTTTATAGGCCACACCCTTTTTATATTGCTTTATGAAATACTTAATCATCAGCCAGAGGCAAACGTTATTGAACCTACGACATCTGGTGACCGTAAGACTGCCTAAGTAAAGCGCCTTGATACCAGACGTTTGAATACCTAGTTGTTTTTTTTTTAATATTTGACGGCGTCATGTTGGTTTCTCAATTATTTTCTTTATCCTCATCATCATTTAATTGTATTTGGAGAGGATATTCCTTCTGTGCGATGCAGAAAAATCGGGAGTTAGTTGTGTTTCCTATCTGAACGGCAGCTATTTATTCATCATCGCCAATGTCCATTTCCTCGGCCAAATAAATTGTTCAGACTTGGTTTGTGACGTTCTTGTGTGTTGTGTTTGGGATAAGTAGGTAACTGTAATAAGTACTCAATAATACTTACAACGCGCTTTGTATAAAATTATAATGTAGTTTTTTTTATTTTTTTTATTTGGTCCGTCTAATAAAATAAAATTATGTCAGACATTTTGCATATACGAGTTGGATACGAGTATTTGAAAAATATGTTTAAAAGAGTAGGTACAATACGACGGTTCATTGTTTCTGTATTCATGTTTTATTGTTTTTAAACTTCAGCTTTTAGTGATCTACTTAAATTTATATCCAATACCAGAAATACTTTTCGCTGATGAGACGACCGCGTCCTGTCCTCTTGTCTCCGCTACCATAGAGCCATCTATTCCTAGAAATAACGCTTAATAGGCTTAATGTTTCCTCGTCCGAAATACAATACGATTTTCTCCTACATACAGCAATTCCCCTGTCCTTTTATGTGGTATTTCATCATCATATAGCGTAAACGATTAATTCTAGTGTCGTATCCGCTGTTCTATTTTATTAGTAGGAAGAAAACGAATATACTTTTTGGTTTATTACTTTGTGTGAATAAGTGGCGAACTGAATGTTCAATACCTTCAAAGTCACTTAGCTCTAACATCTACTACATAGCTCAAACAAAACTACTTGTTTTTATTTTGAAGACTGGAATTAGAAATGAGAAAGTTATTAGTGAAGTAGGGTTACGCCTAACTTTTTTTGTAAGAAAATTGTCAGCAACTAAAACAAGCATGTTTATCGATGAATTAATGTCATCAACCAGTAACTGCATTGCCATATTGTCCGTTTAACAAATGAGATCGTAGATCAAGCCGCAGCAATGTCGATGTCGTGCCGATGCAACGAAAGAGTGATGTCGACTAGGTAGTGCCTAAAATAACAAACATTACAGTATGAACAATAAGAAAAATAAATAATGCACTTAGTTAGTAACTATGCAGCGAGTGGTTACCATATATTATAGTGCTAGTAACTATATAATTCATATACAGCTTGTGGTTTGTAATAGGAGCAATTTTTTTATCAATGATTCTGGGGAATAAACGTAGGTACTTTTACCTTGTCATAGTGCTCTAAGACGGTTTAATTTACAGATATAGTAATCCAAAGTTACAATACCAAATCATTGTATATCAAAATCGCCATCGCCAAATCATTGTACCTATATGAAAAGCTGAAAATCACGAATGTGTTATCTATTTGGTAACTCAGTTTTTTTGTAGGTTATTACCCATATCTCAAAGATAAGACCGATTTCGATGAATCCTACACTGTACCTACCCTAAATAGTATAGAAATATAACCGCTTGAATTAAAAATACCATCTCATTTTCATATTGTAATACGCTATTGTACACTTATACGAGGTCACTTTTTGTTATTATCGTGAGGCTTTATTGATTAATTGGACTGTGTCTGTACCATGAGAATTCTGCATTCAATACGGCTTAGTTCACGCACCCGGTTTCAGATTTTCAGACCACACGGTGCGTAAAACAGTCGACGAACGGATTGGCTTTTTTGTGTCAATGGAGCGTTTAGTGACACGCACACGCACACATGCAAATATCAAGTTTTCACTATTTTATTAGTTAAGCCCCGTGATAGCTCCCCGTGGTGCTATTCAAATTTTTCCTCTGTTTTCGAAGTGTCCATTTAACTATAGAGAGCTCAAAGGGTTGTTTTTAGGATGCTGTGTTCCTGCCTATACTATGTCCTACCACTGATGTATGTAAACATTGGAAGGTACTTAGTGTTAATAACTATTCATTTGATAACGTGCCCCTGATACGTCCGAACCACCGTAGCGCCGTAGGAAGGATTTTGTGGGATTTTTTCTCATAGAACTGCTTACTTACCTATAGCTTAAAAAATAAAAATGATTTATTTCCATGTGGTTATTGGATAGTGACTACGAACAAACTGTAGAGGGACAGAGTGTGGGTCTTCACAAACACACACACACACACACACACACACACACACAAACACACACACACATACAATATGTGAAGTTTAATGGAGTCGCTAGGAAAATATATTATGTCAGGTTACGAGACCAAACAAGCTTAGGCTGAAATAGTACTGAACAGACATCGTTTTTGTCTGTGTTAAATTGCACTGCGAAAACTTTATCAACGCGATTTGAATATGCATAGTGCCATCTGTGGGCAAACTTTGAAACGTTTTCTATTTATCAATTGTTGCGCTGCAGTTGACTAACCGACTTCTTAATATTGACAAGAATACGATTATTGATGTTTAAGCTGGCAGTTCAGTATTACCATATAACCCAATTCTTAATACATAATAAGTAAGTATTCTTAGACTACGTTGTGCAGATTGAATTCCTTGCAGTTGATTTTTTTACTTATAATTAAAAAAGCTTAATTTAAGTTTGTAGAACAGAAACTTACCTACCGCATAAGATATTGTTAAAGAAATGCCTAGATAATTTGATTTAGATCCATGTAAATTAATCATTTTGAGAAGGCTGCGGTTTCATTATTGTTTCGTAAGAGGGCCATAGCCACGTCTGCGTTAAGGAATATTAATTATTTACGTTAATACCGAGTCTGAAGTACGAAGGAATGTAATGACAAAATTTCTTACAAGTAACCATAAAAATGTGATTTATTAAGTGTCATGTATTTATTAATTGATATTGAGTTATGATATGACTTAAATATAAACATGCGATTAACGTGGCTAATATAAATCGAAGTGACTAGACTTCATTGTTTAAAAACTCTCTTATGATTTTAATTTGAATACAAACCATCAGCTAGGTCATATTATTAAATACCTATTGATTCCTAAAAGATTTTAAACTTTCGCAGAATCAGACATTATCGGTCTAAGCACGAAATGCAAATATGAGAAAATGCAACAGCCTTGGTCACGAGCTAAGCGTCTTGAGACTTTTAGTTCATTAATTAATGTGTAGCGCGAAGAACTGATGGCTGTTGGGGCAGAAAAGTTCTTGATTGGAGACTCTTTGCTCAGAGACGTAAAACCCTAAACACACTGCGGCTTTTAGCAGCGATGCAGTCACGATGCAAACAAGTGTTAGTATCGATGCAGTCGCAAAATGTCAACCTTTACATATTGCGCTACTTTTAGCATCGATACAGTCTCGGTGCTAACGCTCGTAAGCATCGATACAGGCGCGATGCAGAAGCTGTAAATTGAATTTTGATAACTGCATCGATACTAACGCGCGTAAGCATCTTCGATGCTTAATTAATCCTTTACATTGCGTGAGTCGCGATGCTGAAGCCCGTTTTCAAAACGCCATCGACGAGATGGACAAACTACCTTATAAAGATTGCAGGATCACACTGGGTGCAGACCGCTTGTGATCGATCACTGGCAAAGGGTGGGGGGGGGGGCTATGTTTAGCAGTGGACGTCCTTTGGCTGAAAATGACGATGATGAATATAATGACTTATTTCTTGAAACATAAAACATATTGCGACCAGTAACTTAAGTTTCTAAGAACCCTTTTGCTTTCCAGTAAGTTTTAGTACTTTATTTATCTTGTTGATTTGTTTTCTGTTCAATATTCTACAAATCAGTATTCAAAGCCTTCAAGTCTACTTATGATCTAAGAACTAAGGAATTTAATATTCATTTGAAGTACTCGTACTTGCTTATTAATTGGAAATCAAATATTTTGGGTAATGGCTGAATTTTGAACTAACTGTATTGAATTATTCGTAGGTCAGTACAATGGAGGAATTAATTAAAACTTCTTTTTATCATATTTCAAATGAATATACAATTAGAAGTATCAATAAACTATTAACAGGTTTATATAACCACATATAATAAGTTGCTGTTAAGTTAGTTTTAAAGGTTCCGTAGCCGAATGGCAAAAACGGAACCCTTATAGTTTCATTACCGCATAACGATGCTCATACATTAAAAATAGTGACGTTTAGGAGCTCAATTTTTGCTCAAACCTATGCATATCCATAGCTCAAACCTATGTCTTTTAATAGGTCACTTAAAATAACATCGAGTTTCTAAAATCATTTTTTCTGAAAGTCTAACATTTGCGAGATACACACCTACAAAGTGGTAAAATGCCCCCCCCCCCATCCCTAATTTTTTAACGAAGCAAATGAATGATAATTTTGAAAGAAAAAACACAATATAGTGTTTTACAACTAACATTGGTTTGAACGAGATCGAAATTGTACTTTTTAAGATATAGCACATTTTCAACAACCGCAAACATAAATTTGTCTTGCATACTAAAAATAAAAAAATAAGTTATTTATGTTGTCAAAAAACTTTGTGGTATTTTGGCTAAGTGGAAGTAACTGAAACCCTAATTAAGTTTAAGTTGGCACGGAACCCTCAGTGCGCTAGTCTGATTTGCACTTGGCCAGTTTTTATTTCTGTAACCTTAATCAGTTGAGTGCTAAATATGTACATTGCGTGTTTGAACGGTCAACGCTTTAAATGGTCGAACTGGTTTGCAAAATTTAAAATATTAGTTAATGGTTTAGAATTTATTTATCATCATAAAACACAAGCAATATAATCAGGTACTAAAGAAATCTATTGAAAAACACTGCATACTAATGTCGTAGTACTGAAGGTTTTTTTCGTAGCAGCGCCGTAGTTGCGCCGTAGTATTGTGAGCTACGACACAGTTGTTCGCAGCACGTTATGTCGTAATTATTTCGTAACAAAGTGCTTCGCCTCGAAGCGTTTGCTTTGCAGCGTTTCATTGTGATGTAGCCTGGGTTTTTAACGGCCTTCAAAAAAGGAGGAGGTTATCAATTCGACTGTATGTTTTTTTTTTGTATGTATGTTAGCTCATATCTGTCGTTTGTCGACCGAATCGATTTTTTTTTCACCTACTTAGAGGGTGTACCTTCTAGTTGGTCCCATTTTTTCTATTTTGGGATCTGATGATGGGATCTTGGTGTAATCGAAGGAAACCCTCAAAATTTAAAGGCACGTATAGTGTTTCTTTACTAGAATCTTAATGTTGACGTGTTGTTACGTCTGATAGTCAACATCTTGTGGGGCTGAGCTGATGGTGGAACTCCTTAACGCTTAGGAGTTCAGTAATTATAATGACGGAACTAGGTAATTTGTACCTTCTTAAAAAATAGAATCATAAGGTGCAACTTCTCTCCTCCCCCCTCTTATGTAATCACTAAAAATGAAGAAATAAAATAAACTTTAAAAAAAGGTAAAAACCGACTTCAAAACCAAAATGCACTAAAAAGTCTTAAATAAACTCTTCACCATTGAAAGGAAAGGAATCCGTTTTAGGCAAACAATTTCTTTTTGGAGTCGGCACCATCACTTTGACCATCAAGCATCAACTATCACAGCACCGACTCCAAAAAGAAATTGTTTGCCTAAAACGGATTCCTTTCCTTTCAATGGTGAAGAGTTTATTTAAGACTTTTTAGTGCATTTTGGTTTTGAAGTCGGTTTCTACTTTTTTTAAAGTTTATTAATATTAAAGTATACTTGGTTTATTCTGCGAGAAATATGTACTAATACTCTAAAGCTTAAGAGTTTGTTTATTTGTTTGAACGTGCTAATCGCAGGAACTACTGAACCGTTTTGAAAAAATATTTTTGTCTTGGATAGCTTATTAATTAAGAAAGCCTTTTAGGCTATAAAACATTAAGCTGCGACAGGAAGGGAGGGGGAGCAAATTCACGTAGCGCGGACAAAGTCGCGGGGACTATATTATAGACAAGATGATAAAATATCGCAAGCTGTATCAGTGATAAAATAAATTTTACAGTAACTTGCTGTCAGTTTTATATTCAAACATGAATATTTTTTTGGATTGCGTGCAAAATATGAAATTTCATCAGGGAAATGTTTTGTAAGGTTTAGCAAATACATCGCAACTTGTTTCGCAATGAATCCCGGTACTTAAATTATCGTGTCATAAGCTCCAAAAAAAGTACTGTAACTCAAAGATGAATCTGGGCCAGAGGATTTACTATGTAGCACCATGTAATTTTATTATTATATTTTCAAGTCTTGTTGTCCTTGTCGCTCATACCGACATGACCTTGTAAGTGATAAAGATTCATGCAAGCTGCGTATCAAAAAATGATATAATGTTATGGTGTAGGTAATTCTTCAGGCACCCTTTTTAACGCGAGTGTTTTTGTTGGCCGCGACGCGCAGTGAATGCGTTAACATAATTCTGAAGGACCCGGCACTGGCGGGTAGAATGAAGTGTATCTGCGTGTGGAGCACTCAGACTTGTAGACCAACATAAATTATTCGAATGAAAAAATGTAGCACCATAGGAGAACCCATGCCAAATGCCATTATATACAGAATTCTTTTTGAGAATTCATTTAAACATACAAATAGGACAGAAAAGTTTTAAATTTGAGACCATTTGATCAAATATTATAACATTGATGACGTTACGCAGCCTACGCGTTAAAAAAAGCGCTTGAAAAATTCAACAGGCTTGCCAATGTGAGGGTGGCCGAGTGGTATAGGCATACGCCCGGATAACGTAAGACATAAGGTTCGATTCCTCGTCTGTCACAAGCCGAAGTTGCTTTTTACAAGTGCAATTTATATAATTAACAAACTTAATAGTGACTAAACACTAAAATAATATTATAAATTGGCTTCCTTCATCTTAACCGATTGTTAAATATTTGTAAAAATATTTCCTTCGGATATTGTGAGAGCAATCTCGCAACATTGATGACGTCACGCATCCTACGCGTTAAAGTGAGCGCTTGCAAAATTCAACAGACTCGCCAATGTGACGGTGACCGAGTGGTATAGGCATACGCCCGGATAGCGTAAGACACGGGGTTCGATTTCTTGCTGCCACACAGCCAAAGTTGCTTTTTACAAGTGCAATTTATTTTATAAAGCATGATTCCCGTTTCGTAATCAAACGTTTAGTTTTGTTTTGTGTCGTATCGTAAGAAAGATCTTAGAGTCAGTCTTGAGCCGTTTTAGACATTTGACATATTTTTGAGATATCTCAATCGAGGCTTTAGTGATCTATATAATTAATGGTTTACTTTGTATTCGAATTCGACGGCACAATTTTATTGTTGGATCTATGATATCGAAAATGCCTTTAGAATTGACAAAAATAATTTCAAAACAGCTTATAAGCGTCATCATTTAGCTGAAGTATACTGCCAGCCAGTAAATATTAATGACACAAATGGCAAATACAAATTAATAATAACACCACAAAGCCAGCGAATGTGTATCATTATTTTACCAGGCAATTTATGTCGTAACATCGCATTTCCGAGGAGGGCAAATAGAGGTCCTATTATACTAAACCAATATCCACTTTGTGTAGCCATCACCCTGGGATCCATCGAACTTATTAATCTTTGATTAATATGATATCCTTAAAGCTCGTGATGAAGGAACTTCCAAAAATTGATATTAATTACAGTAATTTTGCGGAGACTTCTCAATCTCGTAGTAAAATTTATTTTTTCTGCGAAATATAATCAAAATTCATAATGCCCATGGCTTATTAGTCCATTGAATGAGTCCCTCCAAGGGGGGTCTAAAGTGCGTGAGTTAGTAACGTAAGATGTTTCTTCGGAAACATGTCAAGAGTCCCTAGGTTATAAACATATTAAAACCCCGGGACACTAGGAGGAGCCCCGGAGTGGGGGGAGGGGGGGAAAGGGTCCATATTTTCATTTTTCGCTTTAATCTCCAAAACGGTACATGTTAGAGAAAAACTTTCAAGGAAAAGTTGAAAGGCCATAAAATTATCTACAAGTTGTACCTAGATCATTTTTTTCTATTAGCAGCCGTTTTCAAGCTACATCCCATGAAAGGTGAAAAATTCGAAAACATAAGCAAACTTTAGCATAAGCTTAACGAGGGCGGACCCCTTCCCATGCTACGTGTGAAACTTCATCGAAAAAATCCGAACAACGGATAATGTTGGGACATTGATGTCAAATGAGAGGCACTAGAGAAAAAAAAAAGTTCAAGTATCGTAACTACCCTAATAAAATTCAATTCCTCCTAAACGCCTCCATGGTGGAATCTGGTTTTTTTATCAATCATAGACCTAATTATGAGCAATCTTTCGGTACCGGTCACAAGTTGCACTTAAGCTTTTTGGAAGAAAAAAAATAAAAAGGCCAAGTTGCGTAACTACCCTAATATAATATTTTGACAATCGATTCCTCCTAAAGGCTTCCATGGAGGAATGTGTTTATTTTACCAATTATAGACCTAATTAAGAGCAATCTATCAGTACCGGTCACAAGTTGCACATTTGAGTTTTTTGGAAGAAAGAAATATTTTTTGATCGATTGATGTGATAAACATGGGTATGTAGTATGGGGAAATTGTTCGAGCCAAAATCATTTTTTACTGCGTGTAACTCAGAAATGGTAGGATATAGGAAAAAATGATCTAGGTACAACTTGTAGATAATTTTATGCCCTTTCAACTTTTCCTTGAAAGTTTTTCTCTAACATGTACCGTTTTTGAGATTAAAGCGAAAAGTCAAAAAATGGACCCTTTCCCCCCCTTCCCCCACTCCGGGGCTCCTCTTAGTGTCCCGGGGTTTTAGTATGTTTATTACCTAGGGACTCTTGACATGTTTCCGAAGAAACATCTTACGTTACTAACTCACGCACTCTAGAACTTTTTATTCAATGGACTATATGATAAATAGAAGGTAACAAAATTCTTTGGACTAACAAAACGTTAACATGTTGTTTTAATATGTTGATACTTATAAAATATATATTTGAAAGTGATGGTAAAGTTTCTTTAGCCTAGTGGCGTGATAGAATTTTGACAATATAAAAATACATGATTTAAGATTATAAATATCGCTTAGTGTCCACCAAAATTTAGTATTTCATATGAAAAAAAACGTGAAATAAGAAATAGTTCAGAAACTTAAAACCCTTTAAAAAATTAAAAAAGCTTGAAATAACGTATTCATCGTTTAATAAAGGAAACAAATTATTTTAGAGTTGGTGCATGATGTCAAGCTTACGTGCACCAACATTCTTAACTAGCCATACTCAACCGCCGAGCCTTTTTGTACGGCCACCAGCCTGACCTGAAACCCCCTGCAAGACTCGCCAGGTATCATGACATGAGTGGAAAATGTGACGATATCACATACCAACCGGTAGAAATCCTTCCCTCCTCGTTTAGGAAGTCGGTAAAAATAGTTGGTTTAATTAATGAGTAAAGTATTACCTACCACTACACTACACTACCAGATCAAGATGTTGTCACCCCGACAAAATTTTAAGCTCTAATGTTACGTATGCAGCATTCCTTTGACGAAATTAATAAGAACATTAACGACGTCGTCAAAGTTGAGCTGAATAATTTATCATCAGTTTCCTCTGAAGTTAAGTCAGAACTGAACTCATTACGACAAGAGAACGCTGAATTAAAAAGCTCAATACAAGCAATGTATGCGCAACAACAGGAAACAGCCGCCCTTGTTACTGACTTACGTGCATCCCTCGACTTCACATCAGACCGTGTCGACGTTTTAAGTAAGCGGGTAGACAAATTTGAAGAATGCCGCAAACATGATGATGATCTTGTTATCGAACTAAAAACTACAAAACAAGCTCTAAGGAATATAGAAATTGAACTAAACCGACAACAACAGCGAGAGAGACTCTTAAATCTCGAAGTTACCGGAATTCCAGAAGCAAAGAACGAGTCCTTGATAGATATTTTTGAGAAAATTGCTACCTGCACCGGAGTCCCTATTACTGCTGAGGATGTTGAGCATATCAATCGAGTCCAGCCCAAACAGCCTGTTAAAGGCCGCCCACGTACTATTGTCGTCAAACTAAGGAACCGGATACACAAAGATAATATCATTGCTGGCATACGTAAACGCCATGGAATAACCACCAAGGATCTTAACTTATCTGGAGACTCGAAACCAGTGTACGTAAATGAGCATCTGACTTCCCAAAACAAACTCCTTTACAAAAAATGCAGGGAGGTAGCCTCAAGTAAAATGATAAAATATGTCTGGATAAGAAACTGCAACATATTCATGCGCAAGGATGATACTTCACCAGCAGTATTAATCAACACTGAAGAAGACTAAAGGAAATTTCGTTAAAACATACAATTTATTACCTAACTATAGTCTTGTTAGATTAAATAGTTCATATGTTACTAGTTCAGCGCTCTCTGTCCTTATTAAACTGCTTTCATTTACACTTACACACAATCAAACACATATTAAGTTTATGTACCTTATACACTCGTCCATTTTAAACATCTTAACACATCTAGTTACTTACACAGTTCATACGTTCTGCGCCTCTAAAAATCATGTTAAAACTTACATCATTCGTTTTGGTCATCGTCTTAAAGTAACATTTATTTTGAGTACGATGCCAAACACTGAAACAGTGAGTAAATATATCAGCTGTAGTGGTGACGCTAATTACGTTATCTTACTGGCGAGTGAGGCAGCGGGAATATTCCAAAAATATTGCACTTACAAAGTTTTAAAGCCACTTTCACTATCAACATTATTAATCATATTGAAAATTACTAAGATATTTGATATTCATCGTCTCAAAATTTATAATTACACCATATCTAGTGGGTTTATTATTATTAATGTAGATATTTCTATGATTAAATCTCGTAAAGGCACGTCAACTCCCGCCGCCTTCTATTCGCCTTGCTTGCCAAGTATTTATTATCGCACGCAAAACCAGTTTGCTACACCGCCGCCACCGATACGAGTAAGCTCGGTGCGTAAACGTACACGCACAGCTGATCCTATGGAATGTTTCATTCTATTTGCAATGCCTTCAATTAGTTTTGTCATCGTACTTTGCAAACGTAACATCGCAACTCGGGCAATGCAGTAATGGTTTTAAACATAAGTACTTTTTATTTTATATTAAGCTGGCCATCTATGATGATTATTATTTTAATTCTATTGATTGATTTTTTTACAAAAATCGGTCCCGTAAATAATACTAAAGGCTTAACTATCTATTACCAAAATGTTCGTGGGCTTAGAACGAAATGTTTACAGTTGAGACAGCAAATTTTGTGCAATGAATACGATATAATTGTTATTGTGGAAACCTGCGGGCGAAGTCTCATGCATCATTTTTGACATTTCGCGTCGACAATTTCAATTTTATGATTTTCTAATTCATCAAATATCATTTTAACTTACGTAGCTATATCTTTAATAAATCTTAAAAAATATTTTTAGTTTTTAACCGACTTCAAAAAAGGAGGAGGTTATCAATTCGACTGTATGTTTTTTTTTTTGTATGTTTGTTACCTCATATCTCAGTCGTTTGTCGACCAAATCGAAAAAATTTTTCGCCTACTTAGAGGGTGTACCTTCTAGTTGGTCCCATTTTTTCCATTTTGGGATCTGATGATGGGATCTTGTTGTAATCGAGGGAAACCCTCAAATTTTAAAGGCACGTATAGTGTTTCTTTACTAGAATCTTAATGTTGACGTGTTGTTACATCTGATAGTTAATATTTTGTGGGGCTGAGCTGATGGTGGAACTCCTTAACGCTTAGGAGTTCAGTA
Organism: Pyrausta purpuralis; assembly: GCA_963924145.1. NCBI lineage: Eukaryota > Metazoa > Arthropoda > Insecta > Lepidoptera > Crambidae > Pyrausta > Pyrausta purpuralis. Next base: position 27,830,230 of record OZ001651.1, on the reverse strand, counting down.
ATTATAATGATGGAACTTATGATAGGTAATTTGAAGCTTCTTAAAAAAGTAGAATCATAAGGTGCAACTCCCCCCCCCCCCCCCCCTCTTAGGTAATCACTAAAAATGAAGAATAAAATAAACTTTAAAAAAAAAGTAACAACCGACATCACTTTGACCATCACGCATCAACTATCACAGCACCGACTCCAAAAAGAAATTGTTTGCCTGAAAAGGATTCCTTTCCTTTCAATGGTGAAGAGTTTATTTAAAACTTTTTAGTGCATTTTGGTTTTGAAGTCGGTTTTTACTTTTTTTTAAAAGTTTTTTAAGCATCATTCAAAAATTTTTCTCAATCAATAAATACACGAAAACACCAATTTTGTCTCAGCATTTTTCGAGCGCCACCTGGTGGTTTTACACGGAACTATGTCGAGACTTCCGACACTGGTTACATAATGGAATTTTCGATTGAGAATTCTGTGATAACCGTTATGATGTGTTTCGAAGCGATTGTAATCTATTAGTCAGCGAAAAGATGACGGGTGGAGGAGTCATGATATTGGTTCGTAATGAATTATGTGCGATGCACTACGACTCTGCTGACCCCTAGCCTCCTACCGAAATGTTGACCATTACTATACCTGCGCGTGCATTTGCGGGTCAAACAGACCTGATTCTTACCGCAGTTTATGTACCACCTTACCAAGAACGTATTGCAGCTGACACTGCCAATATTTTGGGTATTATTGAATGGTTAGTCGATGCGAATTCCTCAAAAAACTTTCTACTGATTGGCGACTTCAACTTGCCATGTATATCATGGACCAATAATGGCCCCATTCATAAGAATGTTGGAACCTTAGAAATACAAAGCACAGGCGTAAAACTTACTGAAAGCCTAAGTTTCATGGGTTTTAGACAGTTTAATACTCTTACAAATCACGCTAATAATACTGTAGACCTAGTGTTTTCTAATGTTCCTTTAAATGTTACAATTTCAGATGATCCTTTAGTAAATGTAGACGGGGCTCACCCGCCTTTTGTAGTTGAAGTTCATGATTTAGCAATAGCACCCTTAAATGAATTGCCAATTAAAAAGTTCAATTTTACAAATGGTGACTATGACAGCATAAACAAGGTTTTTGGAAGTACCGACTGGTCTTTTTTGAGCCAGGACTCTGCCGAAATAGCCTGTGAAAACTTATATAAAATCATAAATGACACAATTTTTGAATACGTCCCACTTAAAATCAATCGTAATAGTAACCGTAACTATCCAGTTTGGTATAGTCGTGCCCTAATAAAAATTATAAAGGAAAAAAGTAAAGCCCATACAAGATGGAAGAGGTTTGGCAACCAATTGGACTATGAAGAATTTTCCCTTTTACGTAAAAGACAACAAAGTATCCAAAAAATATGTTTTGAAAGTTTCACCAAAACATCCGAAGAATCTATACAGTCTAACCCAAAAGGATTTTGGAAATATGTTAAATCGCTTCGCGGTGGCTCAAACTACCCAAAGCAAATGACATATAGAGGCTCTCTAGTAATGGATGGTAATAACATTTGTCACGCGTTCAGCAACTTCTTTGAAAGCGTTTTTGCGAGTCCTTCTATTAAAACCATTGAGCCGGACTGTTGTAGTACCGCAGTCGATATGATATCCCGGGTTCGCGTAACGCAGGATGATGTACGTAAGAGACTTGTGTCTCTGGATGTGTCGAAAGGACCCGGTTGCGATGGTCTACCACCTTTATTTTGGCGTAACTGTGCTGACTCCTTGTGCTTCCCACTATCAATCGTATTTAATAAATCTATTACTGAAGGAGTGATGCCAGAGATATGGAAAAAAGCCCATATAGTGCCTGTGCATAAAAAAGGAGCAAAAACTATTATCGAAAATTATAGAGGTATTTCGATTCTGAATACCATTAGCAAGGTTTTCGAAAAAAATGTTTATGACACTATTTACCCTGTGATATGCAAAGGCCTGCCTGCGAACCAGCATGGATTTGTCAAACAACGCTCTACGGTTACGAACTTGGTATGTTTCACTGATTATGTGTTATCTAATATGGACGGAGGAGGACAGATTGATGTGGTCTACACGGACTTTGAAAAAGCTTTTGATCGTGTAGATCACATCATTCTCTTAAACAAGCTACAAAGGCTGGGTGTGCATGGTGATTTGCTGAGATGGATTGAGTCCTATCTAAACAATAGATCTCAAGCGGTTGTAATGGGTGGATATAGATCGGATTTCATCAGCATACCTACTGGAATTCCTCAAGGATCACATTTAGGGCCTCTTTTCTACAGCGTCTACGTGTATGACATTGCAGATTGTTTCACGTCTACAAAACACTTGATGTATGCCGATGATAAAAAAATATTTTATAAAATTCAAAATTATCAAGATTGTTCATTAATGCAAAATGATTTAGACTCACTTTATATCTACTATAAGGAAAATATTATTACAGTCAATGTTAATAAGTGCGAGTCTATCAGTTTTACACGTAAAACTCGGCCAATTGAATTTCAATACAAATTTAATGGAAGTCCAATTCGAAGATCTACAATAGTCAGAGACCTAGGTGTATATTTTGACAGCAAACTGTTGTTGGCTGAACATATAGATAAAATTGTTGATAAGGCATTTAGGAATTTAGGGTTTGTTATCAGAACGTGTAAATCATTTACGAACGAGCATACCTTCAAAATTATATGCTTTTCTTATGTACGTAGTATACTGGAATATGCCAGCCCTATATGGAGCCCTCAATATTCAATATACACAGATCGCGTGGAAAAAATACAAAAACTTTTTATAAAATTACTAAATTATCGTATTCGTCATCCTACTTTACCGACTTATGAGGAAAACTGTAAGCGATACGGTCTTCTTACCCTCTCAGACAGACGCAAGCTGATAGGTGTTTGCCTACTATACGATATAGTGCGCGGTCGAGTCGACTGCAGTGAGCTGGTAGCTGGCGTGTCGTACCGTGTGCCGGGCCGCCGCTCCCAGCGCCAGCAGCCTCGGCTTCTGAGTGTCCCGTTCTCCACTACAAAGTATGCTAGGAACGCCCCACTTTCTCGTTTGCCGCGAGTTTACAACGACTTTTTCAATGAAATTGATTTATTTACTCACAGTAAATCGACTTTTAAAACTAAAGTTCTTGAGGCTTTAAATAAAAAAGAATAGAACAAACACACACACACACACACACACACACACACACACACACACACACACACACACACACACTTTTCTAACTTCAACATAACAGTATATGTACACTTATGGAAATCTGTAATTAGCCGTACTTTTAAGCCAAACTAATATAATGTAATTGTATTGTATCGCCGTTGGTTTTCTAAATAAATAAAAATAAAATAAAAAAACAAAAAAATCTGTAAATAGTCTATACCAATTTTTGTGGCTTATTGGTAGATTTTACATTAACGAGTATTTATCAGATGAAATTCATAATTTAGCCCGTGAGAATTGTACCGTATTAGGTATTTTTTATTTTATAACACGCGTTATCGTTATCATTGATGTTTGTTATTTAAAATTTATACCGAATAAAACCTAAGAGTAATCCAAGTCAAAATACTCGTACCAAACATAGGTTGGCTGCGGCTTTTTTCTCTTCATCGTGAGCACAAAACTCAAGGATAAATGAGTGTTCCGTGTATTCAATCCGGCTTAAGATCTCACGCGAGGTAGCGCCGTGCTGCTCTCACGGGAAAAACTTTACTAACGACTAGCATTTCATATATGAGCTTGCGGTTATTCAATTCTGCTCGAAACCAAAATATTTCTTTAACAAAGTAACTTTAGATATTTTTGACTATAAATAACAATCGAAAAGAAGATTCGTCTGAGGCGGGGAATCAAACTCCGCATCCTTGACTAGGTGAGTTAGGTGTTCAAATTGGCCTACTAGCCCGCCTAGTTGTTGGCAAAACAAGTGTTAAGTAGTAAAGTGTAAGTAGTTATAGTGACACCTTTATCTCTTTTAAAATATTCATATTTTGACAAAAATCATACGTGGCCATTGTGAGTGTCATAAAATGTATTGGAATTTCATTTAGGATTAATTTTTTACAGTTCTATACGGAGTTTCCAACTGTGTATTAATTAAGAACATTGTATACGCCAAACGCTAGTCAAAGGATCCATTTACAAATAAAACATTTCCATTTTGTTGTTTCATTAATAAGAATATTAAATTATTTTGGATTAGGTAAATTGTAAAAGTAAGCATTGCTGTCGACGTAATAAAATTTTGTGATCCTTTTGAGGTAAATCTAATACAACTACAAGATAACATTTCATCGTTAAATGAACACTAAAAAAATTATGAACGATCTCATTTCATTTACTGCTTATTTGCACAGTCTAATTGAGCAAATGAAACAATTTCATGCAGCTAATAGGACAAACACGATTAATTTTGCGGAGCCTTTCTCTGTGTGCTTTTAGAACTTCTTTTGTAATGTTAACTTATGAAATACTTTAACTATCAATTTGCTTTGGCCTATCTCAAATTAGTAGCTTCTTTATGTTTTAAGTGACTACTTCTTAAATTTAAAAATCAATTAATTCCTCTTGAGGGAACTTATTAACTCCTTTGATTCTTACTGTCCTATTCCTTAACTTATTACATGCCACAGCACACACCGGTGTGCGATAACAATTCAATTTCGATTGTGTCTCAAGTGTGGCAGCATATTAGCGAAATTCAGCAATACTTTGTTTAATCCTAAATATATTTAAACTAAGATAGCTGTAAGCCGGTAACCTTATGAAGTTAAAGGTTTATGAACCTTTCAACCTTCTATTTTTAGGGCAAACATTTATTTTGTTTTAAAAATTTCATAGCATTAGTAAATAAAGATCTTTTAACCTTATTATGGATAATCCATAACATGAAATGCAAGTATATTATTCGATTAAATGAATGGAGATAAGAATTACCCGGGTCTGGACTCAGCGCAACTTAATTTTCTGAAGCGTTTTTTTCACTTGGGAAACCCCAGCAGTTTCTTTAGCCTTCTCCCAATTTTATACCTGTCCAAAGGACTCACTTTCTTGACATAAAAATAGTGGCCAAAAGATTCCTAAAAGGTTTCGGCTCACCCGAAGTGACCGCTCTACTCGATTTGGCAACGGAAAAGGCTTTCACATAAGCTGTCACTATTATTTATATCTCAACCACTTTGATGAATAAACTTGAGGTTGTAGCATGCGACGCTAAAGTTTTAGCTCGCATACGCGTCTGGTAATAGTACACATCATATTTTTCTGAATATCGGATCATAAACAGTAACAAAATTTTTGCTTCAATCAAGAACTTTGGTTTATGTCTGTCTGGAAATAGATGTCAGCATAAAGTTATATCCTTAGGGGTTAAAAGATGTAATAATAACCCGAAAGTTCCGCACGAATGGAATTTGAACCCACGACCTTTGACGAACCGGGCCAATGCTTTGCTTATAAGATTGAATTATAAACACTGTTTGTGTTAAAAATATTCAAACCATCCTGAGGTGTGTTTACCAAAGCTTGAGAGCGTAAGCCTAAGCAGAGCTTATCTAAAATTACGAAATCATGTAAATCGTGATGAGGTCAATTTTATAGCATAATTGTTTAGCTACATTTAGTAAAAAATGATTCTACGAATATTAAATGACTGCGTGGAACAAATTATAGTGTACAAGTGCGTGCGCAAACACAGGTGCACTCTTTCTTCCTTTCACTTTTACAAAGCCCGATTGAAGAGCAATCTGACATGACCGGAGACAGATCAGGCGCAGGACCAACGGCTTACTCGTAACATTCGCACCGAGACACGGGGGTGAAACACCGCCGACTTCCGAACTGTGGGCTGCACTGAGAATTTCTGAACAGAATAATATCCTTGCTTTTATTCCGATGTATAAACTGTTAATTGCGGGTTTTATCAAAATCTATTCATTCGATAAGAACGAGTAAGAAACATTCATACATCCTCACAAATTTTCGCATTCATAATATTACTAGGACGTGAACGTTCCTCTGAAGTAGAGTATTGTAATGATATATCTTTCAGAAATAAGAATGGAACATGAGTTGTTTTAATCACGATTATTAGGCTAACAAATAGATAAGAAGACAGCTAACATTAATAAAAACAAAAACATAATGTTAAGGATAACATGACTAAATATATGTTAGACATGCTCCGAATTTAAAAAATACTTAGGCACGAGTACTCTCCTGAAATAAATAAGGAGAATAATTTGTGAGAAAAAGCCCTCCTAACTCAAAACACGCAAATTCTTTGTAACTTGTTAACCTCGCTAAACGTGGCATAATTTGGAAAAATTGAAATAGGATCGCTCGGATTAGGTTTCGTATGAATAATTTTGCGCCAGCCTTTATTTCAGCATGAGCCTGTGTAACTCAATAATTTTCACCGGTATTTTGGAAGTGCATTGGAATGAGAATCAGTAGTCTTGCTGCTTCACTGAAAAAGGTAATTTCAAAATACTATTTAAAATTCGGTAATTTACGTATAATATTATTTTTGATTTGATTTGACTTGTAATTATTGAATGATCTTTTATTAATTGAAATAAATGTCTTGTTTATAGCCATTTCAAAGAATGTTCAAAAATGGGCCTTAGACGGATGTGTTTATCAATGTTTTTTTTTGTTTACATGACCGGGGGCTTATTGGTCTGTGAGCGTCTACAATGTATGTTTAAATTCAAATACAATGTATTTTATTAAGTCCGCAGAGTGCGCACCAGTACCAACAGCATCCTAAACATGATCGCAAGTACTCAAGACTGCCTCTACGTCAATCACTGTTGTGCCATCCCAAGTTGTATGGCGCTGCAGTGTATGGCTTATGTTTGATTTTATTATGTGTATAAATATTGTGTTTCAAACCCCAGGTTAAGAACTTTGTTACTTACTACACTTATATGGCTGAGTGGCCTGAAATAAATGATTAAGTATTAAATTTTAAGTTTTCTTTTTAATTTTATTTTACACAGAATATGTACGTTCAATTTAATTACATTAAAAAAATATTTAACACATGTAACGTCAAAAATAAAATATTCAGCAACAAGCATTGTCAAAAAAAACCTTAAACAAAAGAAATAATTAAGTAGGTACCTATAGCTACGTTAAGACCCATCCCGTAACCTAGTCGATCCAAAGGTCCCCATTATGCTCGCTGCATTGCCGCGTTGAATGGCAATGGAGACCTGTGCGGGCCTCAACACCCCACGGTCCAGCCGTTTCGACAGCTACTGGAATGAAGTCGTACATCGACTCCAGGGCCGAGTACTTGGAGTGCTTCAACTTGGCAGCGTTTTCTGCCGCTAAGCCTGTCGAACCCGCTGTCTGCCTCAAATGAGACGCAGCAAACGTGCTAACACAAGTAGCATCCCATAAGAGGCAGCGACCCCTCCGCCACGGAATCAACGTAAGACCGTCTGGCCTCTTGCCATCCGTACGAGAAAGACCTGGTGGCTCCAATACACATGGGAAGTTGACCGACGAATGATCTCGTTAATTGAATGGTGCCTCGGAATGCGACCCGCACATTTTTGGCAACTTAATCCATGGTGTCCATCTTCATGCACCATAACACCACAAATACAAAGATGCTCTTCACACACCTTGCCTCCAAGTCTTAGGGCCACTGCTATCCTTAAAGATTCATTGTCAAGCAGTGTTCCTAAGTGTGGAGAAGGGTAAGCATGTAGCCAAGCTCCGGATTCAGGCTTGGCGACTGCCTTTAAACGCGCTAAATCGGAACCCGAGACACCATCCAACAAGCGCAAATAAGAGAGCTTACAGAGGATGTCATCCCATTCTCTCTGACCAAAAAGATTTTTGGGGCGTTTGTCGGACATAGCGTGACCCACTTCTGCAAGGCGTCAGACACAAAAGGTAAGCGAACAGTGTTGCCATCAGTTGGCAAAATACGAGCAACAAGATCCGCCGACCCGTATGCCGAGGCCAAAAAGGCCACCAGACCTATATCTTGAACCCGACGTACTCCACGACCCCCATGACGAACCGGCAAGGATGCCTGACACCATTGAACCTCATCCAAACTAACATTTAGTACTGATTCTAAAGTAGATTTAAGCGTCTCATCTATTGCCTCCAATTCTCGCTCAAAAAGCCAGGTTGGCGATGTTCTCAAAACGTAAACCATGCGTGGAAGTGCCAAACAATGCCGCAATAAAACGAGAGAAATGTGCCAAGATAAATGTTCTAAATGTTCCTGTGCTGCCAAAAGTGCCTGCCTTTTTAGTTGCAATACCGAGCTGACATCCTCGGGAAATATAGGAGCACCTTACAATTTTTTTAATGTTTAATTTATTTAGTGTTGACTCCACACCAAGCCAAGTGCGACTAAGACGAAGTCGAAGGCGAAGATAAAACGAGCTCGTCCTGAAGAAGCCTGTTCAAACAGGCTTTTTCAGAACTCGCCCTGAAGAAGCCTGTTCACTCGAACTTTGAAAAAATTCGGATTGTAATTACTAGAATGCGACTCCTTTGCCGTGCGCATTATACCTACAAATGCTGATGAGAAGCGCTTAGTTCTTAACAACGGGACATCGGCAAGGTAAGGATGGTATCCTGCGGTACGCCTTGACTAATGATGGAAAAGGGAGCTGGTGGGATGAGCTCATGGAGCTCCTTCGCACAAAGTAATCATTAATAACAGTAAGATGTTACAGATAGTCACCGGGATAGAACTATACATTACTTGATTGATGAAGTAAACAAGCTGCTTTTACTTACAAACCGCTTTAAGGTGGACCTGCCGCATGATGATTTAACCCAGGTTTAAACGGATCCTGGATTAAATCATCATTCTGGCTCAGTCCCTTTATTTGACGTTGACAGAGACAAAATGAAGATCCAATCCAGAATTAGCGTAATCCTGGGTTAAATTGTCATGTGCAACTGGGCCTAAGAGTCGATTTTACCAATGTATCATGTGCAATTGGGCCTAAGAGTCGATTTTACCAACGTCAGACAAGGAATATTCGTAAAATATAATACAAAAAGCTTAATTTAAAACGTCACCCATTTGTTAGGAATCATTTATAAAAATGAAATGTTTGAATTGTTTCATACTTATTCGATCAGACGAATCCGATCTGCCGTTTGTAAAATCGACCCTAAGTGAAATATCCTTGTGTGGTTTCTAGACAAATAATAGTACATTATGATACAAGTGTGCTAAGTTGACCATTATATACAAGGTGATTTTGTGTGCGCACGAGCGAAAGCGAGTGCGCCATAAGAAAGCCGCGTATATATTGGTCACAGGCACACGCGTATCATACGACGTTTTTCAACACACTTGCGAGGAAAAAACAAGACTCTTCATTTACTAAGTTTTTAATTATTAAAACATTTAGTAAAAATACATTTCACTCCATTTTGATGGCAAAGACTTTCGCACGCGTTTTTTGCCTCGTTACGTATGTCCGGCGGAGTTATATTTATAATATAATAGGTTTTCTTCATTTTCTTCACTTGAAGTAGACATTTTCATTAATATGAAACTTCATAATTAATCCAAACTGCCGTCACATCACATCACAGCCGACAATTATTATTTACGAAAAATGGCGCGTTGTTTTTTTTTCTTGCCGCGATACCGATGCGCGTGCAAGGCTTAGGCGCGAACTAGATCGGCCAAAAGCCAAGATTAAAAATGTAATAATTTGTGTTTAAAACACAAATCACCGAAAATTTAAATGAGTTTGAGCTATTTTTTAGTAATAAATGTGGATTTACCATTTATTGAAAAAAATATGTAGATACTGTTATTTTTCGCATAAATACTGTTTGTTGCTAAAATAAAAGTATTGTATAACCCGACTAAATTATATTGCTTCTTCTTCTTACTTACGACTTGGTACTAGGGTACAAATGTTAATTGGTCGGATTTATAAACAAAAGGCACTAGTGCAATAATATAATGAAAAAGCACGCAAGTTTAATATCTATGATTATGAGCCAAAAATCGGTGGAATAAAGACGTCATAATGAGCAAGTGTGTTGAAAACCCTTTTTATTAACTGCGGTATTATTTATTACATGTGCCGGTTCTAAGTAATTTTATGTGTATCAGGATACTATTACCAATATCAAATGAAACCTGAAAAGTTGTGATTTGGGTTTTCGAAATTATTCAATTTAAAAGAAAGAGCAATTATGTAATTTAAAATTCACTGCGAACGATTTATTTTCCAATGTTTTCAGTTTTGATGCAATATAAAGTCATATACTTAATGATAGATAGGAAAATGAACTGAATAAAAAATCTATAAGTGCGACATTTCTAAGGAAGTTATAATGCTATTAGATATGTGACCGTTTTAACTTTTAAGAGTTATAAACATGCAAAGTTCTACCACTGGTAAAGGTTGATTGTACAAATGAATTGATTTATTTATTTTTAATAAAATAACTAATCTAGGTAACCATACATAATATTCACTTTAAAATATCACGTAGTCCTATTTATAATGGCAATAAAATCATACATATTCTTTGAAGTCGATACTTCACGACACTTAAATATAGTGTAGGAGGAAATAATTTATCCATTATTTTTTAAAAACCGCTCGACGTACGTTGTATTTCGATATTATCACAAAAGTTTCGATGCCAAAACACTCGTCCACAAATAGATTTGTCCGCACGAATTCTGTTTCACATACTGTACAAATACATTGCGGTGAGGACGACATGATTTAACGAAAACTGTTCATAAAATATAGCTGTCTGAAAGCAGGATTTTCAATCTACCAAAGTCAAAGGGGAGAAGTAAAAGGTAGCATTCCTTTGTAATACACGTGCAGTGGGTTGGTTAGATAATAAATTTGATAGATTTATATGCTACGAGTACGCAGGGGTAGGATTTTGATATTTGTTGAAATTATTTATTTAAGTTATAGATAAAATGCTTTCATGCCCCTGTGTACCGGTTGTTGTTACCTTACTATTTGTTTTGTACAACACCTTGTAATTTTTATCTATGAATCTCTTTAATATGTGATCTTCTCGGTAAAGCCTTCTTACTGAATAAAATAACTTTACTATTAAAAAACGTTTATTTTAATAAATAACAACAGTATTTTTTCATGCCTAATAAAATCGGTAGGTAGGCAGTATAGCAACAGAATCACGTCACTTTTCTTTTGTATGTTAGTTATTTAACTATTCATCAAAATGACCAAAACAAATGTTTCTTTACAACTTTTCAAAATTACAATACATAAAACTACTGCAATACACTTGAATTTTCATAGTTAGCAGTTCCAAATTGCCACACACGAATTGCCTCGAAACTCATCCGTAAATATTCTATTCAGTGAGTAGTATTCGCGTAAACTTACAAATATAATAAAACCTCATTTTTCAAACCCACCCCTTCAATTCCCTTTCAGTTATTAAGAACTAACATTAATTGATAAGTTTTCTTATTGTTAACTACATAAGAATTATAATGTTCTCTTCGTTATAAGTATAGTTTTATGTCAAATGATTCATTTGGTTCAAGGTTGTTTTGGCCTAGATTCCTTTCTTGTGACGTAATTGACACATATTCACTGCACGTAGTCTGGTTCTGGATAAGTATGATGTATGATAACTATTATGTTCTGTATTACAATGGCGTTTTTTCTTCTTTTTAATACGATTATCAACAAAGACAGTGGTGGTAATGTACTGGGCAAGTCGCCGCGCTGGGAATAACCACTCACATATTCTATCAGAATATTTCATAACTTGACAGGTACGTAAATGGGTAAACGTGTTTCCAAAAACAAATATTTTCACAATTTCACTTACTGTAAGACAACATATCATTGGTTTGTGTTTACTTAGTACGGGTAGTGTCTTCGAGTGAGGATGGTTTCTGTCGTCGGAGATTAGAGAGGGAGAGGAGGAGAAAGAATATAAGGACTATAAATTAGTGGCACATAGAAGGAACGTGACATGTTTGATAGGTCTATTCTTACAACAACCATTCAGTAAGTTGTCTATTCATTACGTACCGGCACCGAAACTCTTACATTCCAAAATGAGTAATATTAGTCTTATTTTGTTTAGTAAAATGTATTTAAGGTTCGTGTTATTATAAAAGGTGCACGCCGAGAGCACACTGCTAACGAGAATTATCAATTTGTGGTTGTATCTCACTCACTAAACAATTAAGCTTCATTTCTTTCATTTGCCAAATAATTTTCGCTTTATTCAGTTTGTTCCCGAAATTTTTGCTTCGCGGCTGCTTTTATCAATATTAAGGAATCTGTTTAGCGAGGCTTCGCTTTTCGTTTATATCTGCAGTCATTATTTTTACTATAAATTATTCCATCGAAATAATTCATCCATCTATCTACGCATTCCGCAAAACGCAAAATTATGTTTTGATGTTAGTAGATGATTTGTCTTGCATTATTCTTTGGGTATTAATTTCGAACATTTTATTGCGATTGTTACTGGACACAAAAAGCATAACGAGAAGATGATGATGACCAATAAGTGGCAATGTCAAGTGGCAAGTGGTGAATGGTGACTGGCTACAGAGGCCGGTGACCGGTGTCCAGTGGTTGGTGGAGGAGGACCGGCCTGTGCACGGCGGTAGTTGATGATGAATAATGATACTTGGCCAGTATCTTATAATTAGTAGCTAACTATTTCTGGTTAATCATTGTATAGTTTTATAAAGCACGTTTAAGGATATTTATTAAGACGTTCGATCATTTTTCTATGATGCTGACATACCTATAAGGTAAAGCGTTACAGGTCAATCGGATTAATTACCTACTTTCTTTAAGTCTACCAGACCCAGCACCCTTCGATTTGGCCTCGGCCTCGTTACGCAAAGGTCTCGTAATGTTGACGAATCCAAAGTGTAAAAATCATGAAAGTCTCTCCACCCGCTAAGTTTTTTTTTCTTCATAAGAATGTTTTACTGACAATAGCAAATACAAAAAAAAGAGTTATCCGATTTGGTCCACTCGTTCACGTGGGATGTCGTTAACAAGGGAACTAAGAATTCATTTTATATTATAGATGTATGACTTTTATGTATGTTAAGTTTCATCAGAATCAAGCCAATAGTTTTTACGTGAAGGAGTAACAAGCATACATTCTATACCCACCAACTTTCGCATATAATATATGTAGGATCATAACTAAATGTAGACAAACACTAAAAAATGACTAACTGTTCCAAACGAAATTTGTTACGTTTTTTTTATGGAACGAGCAGCAGAGCACGCACTGTGTGTCAAAACCCTTGAGCAAAGGATTCCCTAGGTGACAAATGATACGTAGCGCGTTGCTAGTGAAGTCGGGAGAAGAAAACAAAAACAACAAAGTTTATCCGCTTATAACTTTCAAATTTAATACGCATGGGTGGCTTGACTGCATAATGACGTGCCGCGTACGGAACGATCATTGGATCATTGGCCATTTAAACTTAAACTGTAGATAACCTGATATAAATACAAGGGTGAAATTATCTTGGAAATCGAGACCGCGGTGGTTGCGGGGCCGTGAAAACCGGCGGGCACGTGAGTATTGAAATAAGAATGCTCTCACATGAAGTACAAAGTTATGTATGCGGGTGTTGCAAACATGCTATATCTCAAAAACTACTCGTTCGATCTCGTCCAAACCAATTTTCGTTCAAAGTGTTTGTTACGATCTATATTATTTTTTTTTTTCAAAATTTACACTCTCTTGGTTTAGAAGTTAGATGGGGGGGACGCCCCTTTTACCACTTTGGAAGCGGATAGCTATGAAACGTTAGAGTTTAAAAGAAAATGGTTTTAGGAACCTCAATATTAATTTAAAAGACCTATCTATCTACACCCCACACGCATAGGTTTGACAAAAAAAATTTTTGGTTATAGTTTCATGTATGGGAGCCCCCCCTTAAATGACATTATTTTTTATTTTTTGTATGAGAATCGGTAAGCGGTTAACAGGATACATCTTCCTACCGAATTTCGACAGTGTAATGCTTATAGTTACAGAATAAAATGGCTGTGACATACGGACGGACAGACAGACAGACAGACAGACAGACTTGACGAAACTATAAGGGTTCCGTTTTTGCCATTCGGCTACGGAACCCTAAATATGGGAGAATTGCCAATGCCAAAAATATTTAAAATCTTGAGACTTGATTTTAATTTACTAAGAGTCAATTTTGCCAACGTCAGATAGAACTTATACAACAAAATGAGTATTAAACGTCTAATTTTTAAATATTATTTACACAAATTATTCATGTTGAATAGGTGACGTTTACAAATTAGGCGTTTAGTCGAATATGATAATATTCGACAAATATTCCTTATCTGATGTTGGTAAAATCGACTCTTAAAGAATAAAATATATTTTATTATACAAATAATAATTTTATTTAAGCGTTTTGTTTAAAATGATATATTAATTTATTACTATCTAATGACAAACGTTACAAGGCGAACAAAATTAAATTAATTATAATGTTTATATTTTATCTCTGGTCAGACTTGCCGATAAAACAGTGCGCACTGTCCAGGAAACTCCAGATTACTTTTAGAAGCAACATGCGTCGTCTGGCTGCTACTGTCTAGCTGCCAAGAAAAAACCTTTTAGCTTTAGAAATATTCTTCTTATCCTTTGCCTCCGTTAGGTATGCAGCCAAAATATTTATTGAACATGCCATTAGCACACATACATATAGCAGGCGTAAAAAAATTGTTAGGATACCGAACGGTGCGGACAGGTAAATTGAAAGGGTCAGTACAGAGATGTAATGTCCTCAATCTTAGTCGCTGCACGTCACTCAATCCCCAGCCGCTGCACGCGCGGCGGCAGCAGCGCGGCGCCGTCGGTGTGGTCGTGCGCCGGGAGACGGCACTTGTGGTCACGCGCCCGCGCCGCCCCACGCGTGCGGCACGAGCGCGCAGCCTTCTAGGGGACTCCCGCGCCATCTGACGAGGAAAAACGTGGCTCCGTTAATATTTTAAATGCAAACCAGAAATTATAACTTTTGAGGACATAAATTAAACGTGCGGTTGCACAATGAAGTTCTGTGAAACTGATTGATATCTTATTATTTAGTAATTGGCAAGATTTAATAAAATTGCGAATACATATTTGCTTTTATTCAACATCTGCTTAAATAAAAATGCAAGATTTTTTAACCCATGTGACCAGCTCTTTAGTTCTTAGAAGTCTATAATCGGCTTGTTTATTTTTAAAGACACAAACCACAATTTCATTAACTATACCCTGTCATATACCTTTGCTTTACCCTTGTTTGCATTGGGAATTCATATTTTATTCAAATAGACTATTATGTGTCATCCAGTGTATTTTTCACTAGTATTTTTTACAGCAAATACCGGCGTATTTGCTGTGAAAATAAGCTGACATGTTATGTTTGTCAATATATTGATTTCATAACCACTAATACCTGTATTGTTTTTACTATATGTTTGTGCTCCATTTCTTTCAAGAAAAAATATCAAAATTAAAATGTATCTGAAAAATGTACCTAGCAGAAAAGTTTCAAGTTAAAGTTATGACCAAAAATTTCGGCTCATTACAAATTTTAGAGTGAAAGCAACGAAGTAATAAATGCACAGCATTGACTCCAGGGTTCCGGACGCAAGGAAACAATATTTTTTAAAAAATCAAGATAATTTTAAAAGTCCTTTTATCAAACTGGTTTAATAAAAAGAAAACCCTACTTTTCCAAAAAGTGCTTGTTCACTTTTCCTCGCTTTGTGCAAATAAGTAGCGCTCACAACGGGAGCGTACGATTCAACCGCAATTCCATTTGTTAGGACGAAGAAGAATTTTCTATAAAAGTAACATTTAGGATTTGGTTCTGTTTATTTAATACTAGATATCTCCTACGTTTTCACCCAGTTATATTATGTATTTTTCAGTTAAATTTTTAAATCAATTATATGAACATTATGAAATGGTTAGAACTGTTAGTTTACGTAGTCTCTAATTAAACTAAAACAACAGTATTCAGTTATATCTTACTTGGCTACATACTGCACGTAGACCCGCTCACTGGCTCCCGGAGGCAGATGCAGGCGCCGCGGCCACAGCTTGAAGTCGTCCTTGCCCACCCACTCCGTCACCAGATCTGGGGCCGTAGTACCTGCTGGAAAATAAACGATTTGACCCATGAGGAAAAATGAAAATAAACTCTCGCGTAAAGGGAAATATTCATAAAAAAATGTGAAGTAAAAAATTTTCTTGGCCATTTAGTAATTTGGAAAGATTCTGTTTTGATTTGACTTTAAATGTAATTTCTAAGAAAACGTAATCACATAACTGAAATGTTGGTAACAGGAAAAATATAGTTCAAATTACCCGGCGAAATTACACACTTTGTAGACGTTCCTAATGGCGGAAATTAAAAATATTTATTACATCAAAATAAATTACTTGTTTTAAATTGATATAAAAAATCAGCAAATTGTGTAAGTACATAAAAACATCATTCATACATTCAATAAAATTTTATACTTTTTGTATTTGAGATTGTGCTCTGAATACTGGTTTAATATACATCAACCGTATAACTACTCACGGCTGGAATGAGAAACGGTGAAGTAGGACTTCCTGGCGTCACCATCAGTGACAAAACCGAAGTCGAAAACATAATATTAACGACGGTTACCGGACACCAACATGCGCAACACTATGCCGGCAAAATATTGTTTCATTTGTTTCTTGTTTTTTTATTTTTTAATATTATTATATGTATGTTAGTCTTTAAGGAATCTTTTGTATGGGCCTTTGTTGCCTAAATGAAATGATTAAGTAAAAATAAATAAATTAAGGGTTGACAAGCTAGTAGATTGTGTCAGGGACCCGAGACACTACCGAGTCATAATGTGCAACATTATTTTTATTTAATTAATTAATTTAATCATTAATTGCAGGCAACAATATATACCTTTAAGACTAACATACATATAATAGTATAAAAAGATAAGAACTAATGAAACACTATTTTTTGGAACATTAACTCTATGATACCGAGCTGTTTTAAGATACTACACAACTTGAAATACTGATATGCCGAAAGTTTATGTTAACTGATTTAAGTTGGTTTAATGCTTAGGCCCACATAACCGACAAGTTTGTAAACACGGCCTATGGCTACCCACTTCATTGTTATGCAAACTAATGAGTGCTTTCTCGCCCGAATATTTTCTACAAAAAGTAAGTACAACAACACTTACCAGCAGCACGTTGTCATCGTCATGTGCGGAGCGCGCGGCGCGGGCGCAGCCGCCGGCCACGCCTCCTCCGTGCGGATGCACACTTCCACCGTCATCTGGACACACATATTGCAAGTCTCCTTAGGTTACTTAGTGTATGTGACATACCATCGATAGCACCAGCACGCACCGCGCAATTGTTGTAAGTACTTGCAGCGTATTCACTCAATAGCTTTTTGAAATAGCAAGTCTAAATGAAGCGTTCTTTTGCTATCGTTTCAATTCAATTCAATTCATTTATTCACCATTTCATTACATTTCATAACTTTGGTAAGTCAAAATTTTACAATTAATTGGACAATATTATATTAAATTTAAATTAAATATTATTTGACTAAATGAAATAAAATCCATATTGTTAGATTACATACAATATTACTAAATTACATTATAAGTTTATCTATAATTTGATTAATTTAAGTTTCAGTTTGCAAGTCAGAAAATGAACATTTCATGTATTCGTCTACACTGTAAAATGCATGTTTCAAGAAAAACATCTTTGTCAATTGGTCAAATTTGTTTACCAGTCGTTACCTCAAAATAAACCAACCACGAACCTCTTTAGAGCTCCTTGCGCGCAGATAAATCGGCATCTTCTCGACGCGCTCGCCGTCGCCCGTTCGCAGCCGCAAACCATTTCACAGGTGTCACCGCCGCCGTGCTCGCTACCTTGCAACAGAGTCCATAGACCTTTGGTGCCAGCCGTCACGTGGAGAGGACCGTTGCCGATGTTCTGGACGCGGAAGGTCTTGCGGACCCTGGATGGAAAATAGTTTGTATTAGCCCTTTGATTGGTTTGTCTTAAGGGACTGCCTATAAAAATTAAGCTCGAAATTTCGCTTTTATTTATGTAGGTTAAAGGAAGAAACCATTATTTTATGGCCGTCCTGATATCATAACTGCTTTCCAAGTCTGTCTAAAGAGCGAGTGCTGTTTAGCTGAGGTCTTCATTTCTTTATGAGGTCGTTACTCCCTGGCATTTTCTTAACTTTACATGCATGCAGCAGCAGCAGCCAATACTGATACGAACTCGAAACATTTTATAAAATGTGGAGAGCACGTAATTCAAATTCTAATCAAGGAAAGAAAATCCAGTCAGCAGCACCTGTGTGTATACTTAAGAACACGATTTGCTTCAAGCTACTGCTGACTATCACGCAGACGGTAGATAATACAGTTCTCACCTCATGACGCCTCCACAGGGCAGGTTGAGAGCGCAGACCTTGACGCGCAGCTGTCTGTGCACGAGCTGCGGCGGCTGCTCAGCTCGGTACCAGCCTGGCCTACGCAAAAAAATATGTCAACACGATTACGCACTTTATAAGTAAGACGTAGTTTACCACTTTAAATGAGAGGATGAAGAACGCCCAAGAGTCAATATAAATATTTAAGCTCTAATTTTGCGACAAAACTAAGACGGTGACCCTTAAAGCTGGTCGCGTTAACGCTGTTCTGCATATAAATCTGAAAAACAACGTGTAGGGAACACTCGAGCACCGCTTCACGAATAGTGACGGCACACTTGACGGATTTGACATCCGTAAAAAGACCGCATTATTGTCTGTGTTTGCTTACAGCGTGGTCCCATATAGCTGCATATACACAGAAAATTCAGGGAACTCCTGCTTTGCTTAGCATTCAAATTATTCGTGATATTGCACTTGATGAATAAAAATTCCATTCACTCAACTTGCGGAATTTAAATGCCATTAACAACCCTCGCAGGCATTTCAAATTCGAATTAAATTTTCGGTGAGAATAATTGAAAACTTCGTTCGGCTGGAAAGAACACAAATATTAGCAGGCACATCACGGACCGCGGTACATCCTGAAGGGAAATTTAAATTTTCGCCCCATTTATGTTCTCAGATGGCCTTGTTTAAATTTTCACAGAAAATTTAAAGCAACGAGATTGTATCGCCGCTTATAGCGTATGAAGGAACTTATTGATATTTTAACATGTGAAATCAGGTGTGGTGTGTGGAGGTGTGTGTACTGCAGCTCAATGAGAGATAACAGTACCGTTTCATTTGTATAAAAGTTGTTGGAGAAGATTTCTAAAGTACTTTCCTAAATAAGTTTACATTGGCAGTGTGATCTCTGAAAATATTTTAAATGTAATTATCTAAGTATGTCGCATGTAAATAAATAAAACAGTAACATCTTCAAATCACGGTCTTTATGGGTGACCACGCTGTATATATCTTATTTAGAGCTGATTTTGCCAACGTCAGATAAGACTTATCTGACGAATTAAGAATCAAATGGCCGATTTGATGACATACAAACAGGTGGCGTTTTCAAATTAGGTGTATTGTGCTTTATTCTACAAAAATTACTTATCTGGCGTTGGTAAAATCAGGCCTTATTCATCTACGCGTAGCTTAGTCAATAGTTTGACACCGTTTTGAAATAGCTAGCATTTCTTAAAACTTCACCACATCAATTGGAAAGGTTCAGCCAAACTAAGTTACTAATTACCGAGTGTGGGTCACTACTGCACTACGAACGCAGCTTTAAAGAAATCGTAAGAATGACGCTAAGTAACTGTTCATTTCATTGCTATTTTCGTACGGGATTGTGTGCACGGGACGAGCAGTGGTCACACTAGCCATGGTTGCATTAAAATATGCATTATGTAAGCGAGTTATTTTACTTGGTATATAATTGAGTATTAATGCTATTTAACTGAGAATAATAAAATTAACAACCTGTTTATTGTTTACTGTTATTTTTATAAATTATTTCTTGCGTATGAAAAAAATAATACAAATTAAACCCTAATGATTTTATCCCCTGCAAAATAAATAAAAAATAGGTAGGTAACAATTTTAAGGATAGTGTGATTAAATGGTGTGTTTTTGGAACAAACACTAAGTGCCAATACAATGCAAATGTAACAAAAGAAGTTTACTGAATATTGGAAATGGAACAATTATAGAAGTTTCAAAGTTATGTACACATAACTTTGTAAACAAAACTTTTCAGGAACACCAAAATCAAATGATTAAGATTTGCAAATGTGATAATGTAGTTTTAAAAATTTAACAGAATATACTTACATGGCTGTTTTAACATTTTTGAATTCGTAGAAAAGAAATCGTTATTGCACGTAAGAATTTTGCTATCATAAGCGAGTCAATTTTAGCCAGATTTGTACTGTCTGCTTTTACGAATCCTTCCTCCATTGTAAAACGATGTTTTAAATGTGCAAAAAACTGAAACAAGCTACAAATTCGCAGTCAAGAGATTTTATAATTCCTTTAAAGAAATCTACATTGATTCTGTTCTTATGACGTCACTCTCGAATAGAACATGGCGGCTGGCGTTTTCGGTCACGTGATATACAGATAATAAATATTCAATTTTATTTTTGAAATTATAAATGGACCGATTAATTATTAAACAAAACAGTGCTGTATACGTCTTTCCTATGATGAATACCATATAAATTACACACTTTTGTAATTTAATTTTAATAGATAAAACTACCCTATTGTCTTGTTTCGATCAGTGACGTGATAATAATTCCGCAAGTCGTTTGCAGACGGCCGTCAACACGACGAGGGATAACAATGCATTATGAGACTCACCCACGACTCTTGACGTTAGACAGAACGGAAAATTAAACGTCTCGTCCCTTTCCGACGTTTCAATTTAATTTTTATAACCAATCGTATCAACGAGAAAACTAATGTTTCATGTTACTGCAGATGGGGATTTGTCATGTCTTCAAAAGCAATTGGCTACAATTTTGGTTAGCATTGGTACAATTAAATCAAAACATCATAAATTTAATGGAATCTGCAATTGCTTTTGTAGAAGGGTTAGATTATTTTAGTTTCAGTCAGTCACTTGCATGATCACCACAAACATTGTAAACCATTTGAAAAGAAGGAACGACAATGGTCACTGAGTTTGTTGCGCAGCTTCTTCTCAGCACTATAATACAATTGGATACTTGACTTGTCAACTTTTGTAAAAGTGTTGTAAAATATGAGGACTAATTTTATGCTTCTTACAATTTGAATTTGCCGGGAAAAATAAAATTATTAAAACAAGATTTTTCGTAATTTATTTTGAATACGCGCGTAAACGGCAGATAACGTGTTTTTTGACGTCACTATGTAGTGTATTGCGCTCCATGCATGCCATTCATTCAGGTTTCGGTACCGAATAAAAAGCTGTTCTCTATACAATTAAATGTAATTATTATGCTGATATTTTAAGGTATTTTTTAAAAAAAAACATTTCAATTTATAATTCTTACTCATTTTTTGAAATAATATCTTCTAATTTGTTTAGGTATGAGTACATCACTCAGTTGTAACTGTGACCTGTCACCGTCCTGTCATTACCATATGCATCTACAAATTGTCTTTTGTTGTCATGATAAGCGGCGCTTAGGCTTTTTCGGATTTGTTTACACCGTACCATACTGTTACGTCATCTGACAGCCGGTCAGAAGTTGGTCACGTTTTGGTTGTAAAACTTTTAGAAAAAAAAGCAAATTTATTTTGCAAGAAGAAAACATTTACCTTGATTTTTATGCAGAAAAAAGATATATGCCATTACTCTTAAACTGTACGGTTTCATTTCCAATATATTTTACATCAATTTGTTACAAAAGTCAAGTAGCTAATTGTTCTGGAGCTGTGGTATGATTTATATTGTCATAAATAAATGTCATTTATGAAAATGAAAATTATTAATTTGCTCTAAGCATGGTGATACAACGATGTAATTTTAATGCATGTTCTCATATTAGCCATTCCAGCCTATTACGCCTATGCTCATTCACAAATATAATATGGCATTATACTCTGGGGTAATAGCACAGACGTAGATGATATTTTAAAAATGCAAAAAATATATCATAGTGTCAGAACAATATCTAAAATCAACAACACTAAATCACTAAAAAAAACACAAAATTTAAATTACTTATCCTACCATCGATTTACATACATGATATATGTACATTAACTGTTAAAAATATCCAAAAATTTACTATCGTAAAAGATACATATAAAGTTTACACAAGAAATAAAACCAAAATTTACTTGCCAGCCTCTCGAATAAAAATGTCGAATAAAAATGTTAAATACTAGCCCGTATTCTAAAATATGCCATGCCATGCCATATTTAAAGAGAGAGCCTGACAATAATAATTTTTAAAGTCCCTGCGAAAATACCTAATAAACAAATGCTACTTCTCAATAAATAAATATTTAAAAAACTGAAAAAGAAAATAAAAAGTCTTCTCTATATAATTCTTAAGTATTTTTTAGATTTTTATAACATGTAGTATAATTTACCTAGTGCTATACCTTCTGGGTAACTAGGTTTTAAGTATACTTAATGAACACATATAAATCACCTATGAAAGTTTATAACACCTAGTATGCATGCATAAAAATAAATGAAATGAAATGTTTAATAATATATGTAATATGACTTTTAATGACTTGCCACTTACCCAGCAAAGTCGTTTGGTAGCGAGCGGAGCAGTATAACAGCCTTAGGTGCTACCTCGCCGTGCTCAGACGAGGCGAGTGTCACCTGCAACTCTGCAAGCGCTCCCACGTCTATCGTGAACACAGACGGTTCTACCTGCAACACAAAAATAGTGTGAGTAACACATCGTAAGGTATACTATGAAAACGTCTATTAATTTCACGGGTCCTGAATCTTGAACCTGGATGATTTTGGTTAAAATAGAATAGAATATTATAATCTGTTTTATGGAATGTGATCGAATGGAACAAAACGGAACAGAACAGATTAGAATAGCACGCTTTGAACGGAAAATGTAAAGCGATGAAAGATTTTTTTGTGCCGCCGAAGAGGTAAATCATCGCAAAATTAAAAATGCGGGACAGAAAAAAAATGCTTGTGTGACGTGAAAAGAGATAAGTAATAAAGTACAATAGTTAGCACTACCTATAATTGTGTATTTTTAGGGTTCCGTAGCCGAATGGCAAAAACGGAACCCTTATAATTTCGTCAAGTCTGTCTGTATGTCTGTCTCTCTGTCTGTCTGTCTGTCTGTCCGTCCGTATGTCACAGCCACTTTATTCTGTAACTATAAACATCACACTGTTAAAATTTGGTAGAAAGATGTATCTTGTTCACCGTTTTACGATTCTTACACAAAAAATAAAAAATAATGATATTTGAGGAGAGCTGCCATAAAAGAGACTAAAGCAAAAAATGTTTTTTACAAACCTTTGCGTGTGGGGTCTATGGATAGGTCTTTTTAAATGACATAGATTTATAAAACCACTTTCTTTTAAATTCTAACGTTTATTGATATACCCCTCTAACTTTCAAACTAAGCAAGTGTACATTTTGAAAAAATGCATATTATAAAAAACAAATGTGTAATGTAGATCTTAACAAATACTTTCAGTAAAAAATGGTTTGGATGAGATCAAACTTGTAGTTTTTTAGAACTAGTACATTTTCAACAACGGCAACAAAACATAACTTTGTTCTTCATACAAAAACTAGGTATATTAAAGTCATAACTGCTGTCAACAAAATATTGTGGTATTTTAGCTAAGTGCAAGTAATTGGATTCCCTTATTCAGTTAGAATTGGCACGGAACCCTCAGTGCGCGAGTCCGACTTGCACTTGGCCGGTTTTTATTCAGTTGGTTTCAATACGTTATTTTGTGATTAATGAGGTAATTTGTTAGTATATGACATAAAGGAGCTGTTCCTCGTCCTCATGGTTAATAAGAAAATGTGGCTCGTGGCCGTAACATAAATTATTTACCTTGTAGTATGTTTCATCCTGCACGCCATAATCTTTAGTGAAGAAAATCTCCACTCCGGTATCCATGTCTTCTGAAACCTTACTGCTGCTCACCGACGACTGCTCCTCCAAACAGTAATCAGCTACAAAAATACAGTACGGTACGGTAATGTCACGAAGAAACACTTCCCACGTTTATTTTAATTAACTAGTGATATTCAAAGTCAAAGTCAAAAATAATTTATTCAATTTAGGACACAAAATGACACTTATGAACGTCAATAATTAGTGTAATATCAATCAATTTTGGCCCGTTTGGGGCTAGAACATGTCTCCTTATCTTTTAGGCCCTACTAGCGCTTCGAGACAAAACACAGACAATTTGGCAAGTGCTGAGAAGAAACGCCGGAACAAACACAGTCACTACTAGCTGCCTCAAAAATGATACAAATCAAAATAAACAGGTTGGTACATCAGTTTGGTTCAGGAATAAGGTGCAGCAATATTATGTTATAAATACGTTTTTTCTTTATTATCATTCGGTACGCATAACATTTACAGTCACAAAATGATAGATATAAAAATAAATATGCGCCAGACAACACACAAATTGTCGTGGTTTCGAAGTAAGGATTTTTCTTCCTTGTGTACGAATACCAGACAACGATTATGACGTCTCCCATAAATACTTAAAAACATATTAAACATCCGTGACTTAGGTACAAATGTTCGTGCTCATCACATAAACGGGAACCCATCACTTAATCGAAATTTTCTTCATCGATTTGCATTCCCCATAAACCGATTCGCAAATGTTTCAAAATAATATTCAACAAATTTTAGAATCTTGTTACATCACAATTTCACTGGGTCGAATGCTTATTATCTACAATCTTACTTCATCGTTACTTCTTTTCATAAATTACGTGTTTAATCGAAGTAACGTTAGCCTTCTTTTTTGTTACCCATAATTTTTATTTCCACGTAAGTTTCAATATGCAGAATTCTTGATACATCGAATTTTACTTCACTAAAGTCCGTATTTCCAAACGAATTTGTTACTAATATTATATTGCATACTTTTCAATTAATCAAGACAAAAAGATGTTAACATTCGCTGGTCGCCTTCGGCAACCAGCCTCAGCCGCTCCGGCTAGCGCGGGTGCCTACACCTTGTTACGCAAGGGCGACGGGGCTGCTATTCCCGCAGCGCCGGAGACGAGGAAATCCTAATGCATGCTGCTTGTTTGCATACCTGCTTGCTTGCTGCATGCATGCATTAATGCATGCCTGCTTGCTTACTTGCATGCATTAATGCATGCCTGCTTGCTTACTTGCATGCATTAATGGATGCATGTATGCCTTCTTACTTGCATGCGTGTGCATGCGCATGCCTTCTTACTTGCATGCGTATGAAAAAAATTATGGGAACCGTTACACATTGAAACAAGTTTTTATGAAAGGTTATATCGATAACTTAATAATTCGATGAAACATTAATTTGATATATCGTGATTCTGCTTAACAAAACAGTTGCAAAACATTTTTTTAGTGAACTGTTATTCGATGTTATGAATCGACGATTATTAACTTTTCGATTAATCAAGAAAAAAAAAATTAACATTCATTGAATAGTTTTCTGTGAAATGAAATTCGATATCAAAAAATTCTGTGTTATGATAGATACCCCACATAAACATTTGCCTCTTGCGGGATTCGAACCCGGCCGGCGCAATAGTCAGGAGCTCTAACCAATACACCAAACGCGTCGTCAAACATTATTAACACTTTTAACGCCAACTACGTATTATATGTATTATGTAGACTATAAAACTAAACATGCGTACACAGTATGAAACAGGTAGAGTGAAAAAGATACAAAAAATAAAAACAATAAAGACTAAGAAATTCAAATCTTAGATCTCATAATTTCAAAAATTGACATTTAAATCCGAATTAAACAAAAAAACACTATATTCTTATACAAAAAAATTAGTGTACGAATTCTAATTTTTGTCCTTAAAACCTTACAAAATATTGTCTTCAACAAATAAAAGAAATAGATACACAGATTTGCACCTCCTTTTGCACACCATACCGGACAAAAAAAGTACCTCAAAAATATACTACCTTCAGTTTAGAAAGATATTACCTAATGCACCTAAATTAATTTCATGAAAATATTGAAGCCAGACATCAGAACTGTGCTATCATTATGCTACGTTTTCAGCCGAGATCTGTCTGCTGCAGTTAAGCACAACTAAATTACCAAGTTCCGACACCTGGGCTACAACACAACAGATATAGCAGAAACACCAGTATTTTGTACTTTATTTCCATTTGTTTTCAGCTTTTATCTACTATCGAATCGATATCGATGTTTACTTATAGCCTTAAAACTGAGTTTGTGTATTTTTGATCCTTGACCAGTATGCACGAAGGAAGCTTACCAACAGTAGGTAGTATTACTGTGACGGTGCGTTAGGTTTCAACTTCATTGTTTAAAAAAAACTAGATTGTATTTCAGAAAACTGCAAATTATTATTGAAGTTATATTTGCTTCTCAAAACCTATTCCGCTGAACCATCCGAAATAATTCATTACAACAGAGGTGAGCAACAGTTTGCTGGTGTTTCCTCAAACCCTTTGTGTGCCGCTGCCAGCTAAGCAGCTGTCCAAGCACATACTAACCTCAAGCAATGTTCTGTCATCTAGAAGCGTGGTGTTCTGTGTACATTGCGGGCACTAACTCAAAGCAATTGCATGGAGTTGATGACTAATGTGCAGCTACCACAAAGACAAACGAACTATCAAATTAACTATTAGTTAACCCGCAACTACACAAAATCATTTACATCACTTTCTGAGAAGTTGTTACACTATCATACTATTTTAAAAAAGTGACTGAAAATTACAGTTGCAGCGATGCAATTATAAGCTTTTTTTTCGGTTTCGGTAGACGTAACAAGGGTAATAAGAATGCTGATTAGAATTCGACTTACAGTCAAACGCAGTCACGCAAGGGCAGACAAAGGGTAGCACGTCGAAAAACCGCAAGTACATACGAAATGGCATCTTATCTTGTAAGTGTTCTGAAACAAAAGTTTTGTATATATACAGGGTGGTCTAAGTAGTGACGTCAATAAATTTTTTTTAGATTCCTCTCACCTGGGGGTATCCGAAAAAACCCCATGTATGTTCCGCGATTTTTTGTAGTTTTCGAGTTATGATTTTTTTTTGTGTTTTTTTAATATTCTCTACCCGCGAGGATTCAAAAATTCATATCTTTTTTTCTATTATGTATTTTGCAATGATTTTTTTTGTGCCGTGGTCGTTGTTAATGCTGTCTTAATAATAAAAATAATGCATCTTTTTAAACTTACTAAAAGGCACTAAAAAAAAACTTGAAAGTTCGAACTCTGATTTTTATTAGGATTTAATCAAAAATTCTACTTCAATTTAAAAATACAAAAAGTAGTTCCCATAGCTTCTGCTTAGGTTTAAAAACTTTGCGGGGTCCTAAGCTCCTAAGATCATTTAAAAAAAATGGTACTTAGTTGGCCTTTTTTTGTTGTAATCGGCCTTCGAAGGCGGATAGGCTAAAAATCGTTGAAATAAAATCAAAGCGTTAAAAATTCTTTTATCTACTTTTTATCACTCATATGGTAAGTTTCAGTTAAAAATGTGATTAAAAGTCAATTTTAACTTAGAATCCTGTAAAATTACGGTAGCTCGTGTTATTTAACAATAATTTCGGTCTCAGTAAATTTTATGTTTCAAGTTGTGATGTTTGTGAAATAGTCGCGCACATGCCATCAGGTAGCAATGGGACCGGTTTTTATCTGCTACATGACCCGCT
The DNA here is from genome assembly GCA_963924145.1 of Pyrausta purpuralis. Classification (NCBI taxonomy): domain Eukaryota; kingdom Metazoa; phylum Arthropoda; class Insecta; order Lepidoptera; family Crambidae; genus Pyrausta; species Pyrausta purpuralis. The sequence continues at coordinate 27,802,271 of OZ001651.1, read as the reverse complement.
CTTTGTGCTATTCTGTTCAAAGGTACATTTTTATTTTAGTCGTTTCTTGCCATCGCGCGTGTTAAGACTGCTCGCTCTCGTTGACGTTATTTTCCCCTTTGAACAGAATAGCACAAAGAGCGGGTCATGTAGCAGATAAAAACCGGTCCCATTGCTACCTGATGGCATGTGCGCGACTATTTCACAAACATCACAACTTGAAACATAAAATTTACTGAGACCGAAATTATTGTTAAATAACACGAGCTACCGTAATTTTACAGGATTTTAAGTTAAAATTGACTTTTAATCACATTTTTAACTGAAACTTACCATATGAGTGATAAAAAGTAGATAAAAGAATTGTTAACGCTTTAATTTTATTTCAACGATTTTTAGCCTATCCGCCTTCGAAGGCCGATTACAACAAAAAAGGCCAACTAAGTACCATTTTTTTTAAATGATCTTAGGAGCTTAGGACCCCGCAAAGTTTTTAAACCTAAGCAGAAGCTATGGGAACTACTTTTTGTATTTTTAAATTGAAGTAGAATTTTTGATTAAATCCTAATAAAAATCAGAGTTCGAACTTTCAAGTTTTTTTTAGTGCCTTTTAGTAAGTTTAAAGAGATGCATTATTTTTATTATTAAGACAGCATTAACAACGACCACGGCACAAAAAAAATCATTGCAAAATACGTAATAGAAAAAAAGATATGAATTTTTGAATCCTCGTGGGTAGAGAATATTAAAAAAACACAAAAAAAAATCATAACTCGAAAACTACAAAAAATCGCGGAACATACATGGGGTATTTTCGGATACCCCCAGGTGAGAGGAATCTAAAAAAAAATTATTGACGTCACTACTTAGACCACCCTGTATAGGTTCTGTTAGTAAGGAACGCGAGACGCGAGTGAAACCACTGCTTGCTGTAGACAAACTGATTTATTAACATAATGATGTCAGTCGCTGTCATTGACTGTTACGACACAATGTGTAGATACCTACATACACAACATCTCCTCCCTCTTAGTACAGAATACATCTGAGCAATATAACCAAATAAATATTAACTAAAGAACATTACAAATATGGCTTGTAATCGACACGGGGTATATTTCTCAACAACCTCGTTGGGTGTCTTGAATCGTGCTGGTAACTATCAACTACTGATTGCGTCTCATTAGTAGTATTTAAAGTCAATTCTCCATCTATCCTCTCCCCTTCAACTGGTGGTGGCCGTTGTGGTTCCTGGACTTCTGGAGATTGCGCTTGAGGAGGAATAGACGGCGCAATAATATCATAGGTATCGAAGCTCTGATTCGGTTGCCCAAGGTAGCCTTTGAACATCATTATTTGATTTTTATGTTTTTTTACAGTAATGCCAGAGGAAAAATCTTTTAACATGTACAACACTTTGCCTATCTTTTCAGTAATAGTTCCTTTACACCAGCTAAAATGTTTATTGCCAAAATGTTTCTTATATAAAACAGTATTGAAAAACATTGTTTATTTTTGCCGCCGTAGTTTTTACTCTGTAAACACTGTTTCTCAATAACAGTATTTTCTAATGAGGTGGGCGAATCAGACAATTCAGGTGGCTTAAATAAATCGAGTCGTGACCTAAGTTAGCGCCCGTATACTAACTCGGCTGGGGAAACACCTGTGACAGAATGCACGGAATTCCTATAATCGAACAAAAACTTTAGTAGTTTAATTTTCGCATCTCTTACATTATTTGCCGTTAATAAAACCGATTTTATGCCCTTTTTTGCTATTTTGACAAATATTTCTGCCTGGCCATTGCTAGACGGATGGTAGGCCGGGGAGGTCAAGTGCAAAATGCCATTAAGAGCACAAAAATGCCTAAAATCCTCAGAGGTAAAAGCTGTACCATTATCACTGACCACTGTGTGTGGTAATCCAAACCTTGACATGAAAGTGTACAATTTTTCTACTACTGACGAAGTTGTTGTGTTGTTACCCATGTCGTATATTTCTAACCATTTCGTATGAGCATCCACTACAACAAAATACATACGGTCTTTTATTGTTCCTAGAAAATCTATATGTAGTCTACAAAAGGGTTTTGATGGGTATTTCCACGGCGCAAGGGGAGCCCGCGGGGGTGACGGCCTTAATTGTGTACAGACATCACAAGAGCTTACCATCTTTTCCAGCGCTGCATCCACTCCTGGGAACCAAAACCGCGACCTCGCCTCAGCTTTTATTTTAACTATTCCCAAGTGTGAAGCATGTAGTTCTTTGATGACCGATTCCTGTAGCTTCACTGGTATTACCACTTTATGGCCTCTCATTAGGCAACCATTCTCAAACGCTAATTGTGTTCTACACAAATAATAAGGAAGTAACTTGCGATTCTTGACTTTATTTGGCCAGCCATTTAAAACAAATTTTTTTACTAGCATCAAAATTTTTATTTTTAGGATTTTAAGGGTACTGGCGGGGAGGTGGGACAGTGCTTTACTACGGCACTGGATCACTGCACTCATAAACCCGAACCCTATTTATTATGTGAATTAAATGTGTGTGTTTGTTGATCTGATTTATCCGAATTGTATTTGTCTGTTATTAACCTAGTTGTAAGCTTTATTGTTACTAACCAAATGGACCATATGATGTCTGAATAAATGAATGAATTTGAATTTGAATTTGAAAATATCGTCCTTTGCTGTTTCGTCCCGTAAAACGCTTAAAGTTACTGGCATATCACCTTCAATAACAAAGTTAAAATATGTCGCGGGATCGCGGTCAACCGCGGGGGAGGTATCGACGCGATGCGCAGGCGTCCCGGCCGCTCCCGCCTGTGGCTCGGGCAGACTGGCGCGAGACAGGTAATCAGCGCTGTTATCTGCGCTGCGTACATATTCAATAGTATAGTTATACGCACTCAAGAATAAAGCATACCTTTGTAAACGATTAGCCGATACTTCAGGAACGAAAATTGAAATTAAGGGCTTATGATCTGTTCGGAGAATAAATGGTTCTGATCTGCCATATAAATATTGATGATATCTGCGTACTCCGAAAATAATCGCCGTAGCCTCTTTTTGGATTTGCGAATAACGCTTTTCGGCTGGATTAAGTGTTCGCGATGCAAACGAAATAGGTCTTTCCAACCCATCGGTACCTACTTGGGACAGAATCGCCACGAGTCCTGAAGGAGAAGCGTCTACCGTAAGAATTAACTTGGCTTTAAGGTCAAAATGTGTGAGAACTTGTTCGGAAGTTAAAATATTCTTTATAGTCTGAAATGCTTTCTCGTGCCTTTCTGTCCACTGCCATTTAGCACCTTTTTTCAACAATTCATACATAGGGCTGAGTATACTGGACGCTCCGGGCACAAAATTTCTATAATAATTCACTAATCCTAAAAATGATTGAAGCTTGTTGACATCTGTAGGTACGGGTGCGTCCAAAATAGCCTTAATTTTATCCGGTGATTTTTTTAGCCCGAATTGATTTATGGTGTATCCTAAGTAACTAATTTCGTTTTTGAAAAATTCACACTTTTCCGTTTGCAATACCAATCCTGCATTTTTTAATCGATCTAAAACAGCATTTAATCTTTCTCAGTGCATTTGAGTGTCAGGGGCTGTAATCAAAACGTCATCCAATAGGCATATAACACCATCCATTCCTGATAGAACGTTTTCCATAGCACGCTGAAAAATAGCCGGCGCGCTAGCTAATCCGAACACTAATCGCGTATACTTGAACAGACCTTTATGTGTGTTAATGCATGTTATGTTTTGAGAGTCTTCATCGAGTACGAATTGGTTATATGCCATAGATAAATCTATTTTTGAAAAGTGTTCACCTCCGTGAAGTTTAGAAAATAATTCATTTATTGTGGGCAAAGGGTATTGATCTACAATCAGCTGTTTGTTTATAGTGACTGAGTAGTCCCCACACACCCTAACGGAACCGTTGCGCTTTAGCACCGGCACAATAGGTGACGCATACTCAGCACTGTCAACCTGTTTGAGCACTCCAAGCTCGACTAATCGTTCTATCTTTTTTCCTACTTTGTCTCGCAGCGCAAACGCAACGGGCCGCGCTTTAAAAAATATCGGTTTAGCAAGGGAGCGCGCTGGACCTCACGGCGTAGAGGGGCGTCCCCTGGCTGGCGGATGGGGGAACGGTCGGTAGTACAGCCTAGCTACGCTACCCGACTAAGTCCGATGGACTCGCTGACCAAAGTAGGGTGTGGTCCTCCAGCATTTCGGGGGTTGTGCGGCGGGTTGACGGCCCGCCCACATAAAAAGAAACATTGTTACGAATACGATACGAAGAAATGTACGATCTCCTTATACCGACGACCAAGCGCATGGCAAAATGGACCTCCGATTGGCATCATGGAATGTTCGTAGTTTATTCAGGCCGGGAGCCTTGTACCAGGTACAAAAAGAACTGAAACGGTATAAGATAGATTTAGCTGCATTACAGGAAGTCCGCTGGCCTGGAAAAGGAGAGTGCCGTTTAGATGACGGAGCATTACTGGTTTATAGCGGGGCAGATGGCAGCCAGCACACAAATGGTACAGGGTTCCTCATAAGTAAAAACCTAGTTGGGAGTGTTCTGCGCTTTGAAGCAGTGTCTGACAGAATCTGTACCTTGCGCCTACGAGGCCGTTTTGCAAACAACACTATTGTGAACATTTATGCACCCACCGAGACTAGTGATGATGATGCTAAAGATAGTTTCTACGATGAACTCGAGAATGTGTTCGATCAAATTCCCGGTTACGATACTAAAATTGTACTAGGGGATTTCAACGCTAAGATAGGCCGCGAGGGTGTCTTCTTGCCGACCATTGGAAAACATAGCAAACACGCAGAAACGAACGATAATGGCCTTAGAGCAGTAAACTTTGCGGTCTCAAAATCAATGGTTGTGGCGAGTACTATGTATCCACATAAGGATATACATAAAGGGACGTGGAAGTCGCCGGATGGGCGAACGGTAAACCAAATTGACCATGTTCTCGTCGACAACAGGCATAAGAGTTCAATAGAGAATGTCAGAACATTTCGAGGAGCGGATTGTGACAGCGACCATTATCTTCTGGTGACAAAAGTAAAGTTCCGAATCAAAAGTGCCAAGAGAACGAGAGTTACAGCAATGGAACCTGAAATCTGTACAGAATCACTGAAGGATAAGAACTTGCAGCAGCAGTTCAGACTGGAACTCAAGAATAGATTCGAAACTTTGGAACCTGTGGATGACGTCGATGTTACATGGGAAAAAACCAGGGATATTATGAAAGAGGTGGGTTTAAGGGTACTAGGAAGGCGGAAACGCCAAAAGCGAAAAAAGTGGTGGACGGATGAGTGTGAGACGGCCATAGAAGAGAGGCGAAAATACAGAACCATGGCGGCGCAAGATGATTTTTGGAAAGAAAAGTACCAGGAGGCCAGGCATAACTGCCGCAGGGTGATTAGACAGGCTAAACGTAGATATCTGGAGGACACTGTAAGGAGTATGGAAACCATAATCGGAACAGGTGATACCCGTAAATTCTACAAGGAAGTCCAAACGGTCCGAAAAGGTTATCAGCCTAATGTACAATTACTCGAAGATTTCGACGGAAACTTGATCACGGATCCCATAGAAATTAATAATATGTGGGGAAATTACTTTCAGAGTCTCTTGAACTGTCCATTGAATGATGATCATGTACAGGTTACTCAGGATCATGTGCAGGAATCTCAGGTATGCAGTGATGGTGACGAAATGCTGGATTTTGAGGAAGTGAGAAATGCCATTATGCGCCTGAAAAACAATAAAGCACCTAGTATTGACGGTTTGGCAGGGGAATTGTGGAAGCGTGGCGGGGGAGAAGCACAGTCCCGTTTGTATGAATTGCTGCTTTTAATATGGCGACAAGAACGGCAACCATCTGAGTGGAACGTAGGGGTCATCTGCCCGGTACACAAGAAGGGGTGTAAGAAAAAGTGCTCGAATTATAGAGGTATAGCACTCCTTTCCACGGCTTACAAAGTTTTCTCGTATGTCTTACTGGGTCGATTAGAAAAGTATGCCGAAGAGATGCTTGGAGATTACCAGTGTGGGTTTCGACGTAACCGCAGCACAGTGGACCAGATCTTTCTCCTCAAACAACTCATGGAGAAGAAATGGGAATTTGCTCAAGGAATACACTGCCTTTTTGTAGATTTCGCCAAAGCTTATGATAGTATTGACAGACAATCACTCTTCTCCATCCTGAGAAACTTTAGGATTCCTGATAAACTCGTACGGCTTATTGTAGTTGCCACGGGTGTGAGTAAAATGCGGGTGAAGGTTGGGGGAGAGTTGACGGAGGAATTTGATGTCATTACTGGTCTTAAGCAGGGCGATGCGTTATCTCCTATGCTATTCAATTTAGCTCTAGAACACGTAATCAGGAAAGTACAAGTACTGCCCGGTGGAGTGATGTTGAATGGCCAGCACAAAATAGTCGGATACGCAGATGACTTAGCCTTGTTGGGAGAAAACAGTGTCACCGTCTCCGATAAGGCGAGGGTACTGGGCGAGTAGGGCTCTAGAGTTGGTCTGAAAATCAGCAGGGAGAAGACTGAGTTCTTACATATGCGAAGATACAGGAATATCTTGGAGCCCAGAGATAACCTGGTCGTAGAAGGGATTACGTATAAAGGAGTGAAGAAATTCAAATACCTAGGCTGCCTGATAAATGATTCCAATAGCAGAGAACAGGAGATTGAATTTCGCATTCATAATACCCTAAGATGCGCGGCAGCTCTGCATAAGGTGTTGGTGTCCAAGGTGATGCGTCGGAAGACTAAGATAAGAGTCTATAAAACCGTCATAAGACCTATCTTAATGTACGGATGCGAGGCCTGGACACTAACCCTGAAAGAGGAAAACAAGCTTCTCGTTGCTGAAAGAAAGATTTTCCGTAAGATCTTGGGACCTACACAGAGGGAGGATGGTCGCTGGAGGATCCGTAAGAATCAAGAACTGGAGGATCTAGTGTCTGAGCCGAACATCATTGGGGAGATAAAGGCAGCAAGACTCCGTTGGCTCGGGCATTTAGAAAGAATGCCGGAAGACAGGGCGGTAAGGAAGGCGTACATTGGGCAGCCTGTAGGTCGTCGACCGGTCGGCCGACCGCGATACCGGTGGAGAGATGAAGTGGCCAAGGACCTACGCGCCCTGAATGCAGATAACTGGGAGGAGATCGCTCAAGACAGGGCGCGCTGGCGCCATCTCGTATCGGAGGCCAAGATCCACTTCGGGTCGCTGAGCCAACGGAGTAAGTAAGTAAGGGAGCAAGGGAGAACCTATGACAGAAAGTATTTTATTAAATAGCAAAAGGTTAAAATTCTAAATAGATAGCGGTTCTGCGGTAACGGTAATGTATGAAAAATTATTTTTGAATCTTTTTAAGAATGTACCATTATCATCGACTAATAAAAAACTGTGTGCATATACAGGAGACCGTATAAGCTGTGTTGGTGTAGCTAGGATACCGGCTATGTATTTAAATCGCACGCACACACTCGATGTGTATGTAGTCCGTGACGGCGGGCCGCCGCTTCTGGGGCGTGATTTCATATATACATTTAATCTTCAGTTTACCCCTTGTAATTATGTTAGCGAAACGAACAATTTAGCCATACGTGAAACATTACAAAAGCGCTACCCTCAGGTGTTTTCGGACAAACTAGGGAAATTTAATAAGTACACAGTTTCACTACGTTTGAAAGACGATGCTAAAACCCCCGCGGGCTCCCCTTGTGAGCACGAATAACAAACAACTTACCGTCATCGTCGTCCTCGCCCGTCTCATTAGAAATTAAGTTCACTTTGCACATTCTTCGCAAATGACCCTTCGCGTTACACTTTTTGCACTTATAATTTGCAAATCGGCACTGTGACGCTTTATGATTTGTATAACCACAAACACTACACTTTTCTTTTACTGCCTGAGATTTCGACGAATTGTTCGGCCGTGAATTAATCTTGAACAATTGTTTTGGCTGACACGTAGACGTAAAACTGGAAGCGGCGGCGCCGGCTCCCAGCCGTGCGCTGCACACGCTCTCCGCCAACTCCACTGCTTTGGCCAGGTCCAACATATCCACATCTTGCGCGAATAATTTTTCTTTCTCTGGGCTCGGTGACATCCCCATGATAAACCGGTCTCGTAAAGCTTCCTCCACTTTGCTGAATTTGCAATGAGCCGTGAGCCCTCGTAGTCTCGCCGCCCATTGTGATGGAGTTTCCCCCGGCTCCTGAACCGCTGCATAAAATTTATGCCTTTCACTAAATCCATTAACTTTTGGCGTAAAATGATTATCCAAGAGCTGCAAAATCTTCTCGTAAGGAACTTCCTCGAGCTTTTCCGGTAATGCTAAGTCGGATGTGAGTTTGTAGGTAGTGTCAGCGAGTGCGCTCAGCAGTATTGCTCGCCTTTTCACGCCTTTCCCATCTGTTTCCGCATCGATGGCATTCGCAATGAACCACTGTGTAACGCGACTTTTATAGGTGGCCCATGTTTGTTGCGTGTGGTCGAAGCTGGATAATATTCCAAAGGTCGACATTTTTATTTTTCTTATGTCGTGGGTACTCGTTGCCAATGTTAGTAAGGAACGCGAGACGCGAGTGAAACCACTGCTTGCTGTAGACAAACTGATTTATTAACATAATGATGTCAGTCGCTGTCATTGACTGTTACGACACAATGTGTAGATACCTACATACACAACAGGTTCGAATTGAATAAAGTTTTATCTAATGGTTTTAGAATGTTTTTAATACTTCCAATGTCATATTTTTTATATTCTTAAACATAAAATAAGCAACCCAATTTGCGCACGGGTGGGACTCGAACCTGCAACTTCTGGCTAACCGGGCCAAACGCTCTTCCAATAGAGTGACCGTGTTGTCGATCCGACCGTGCGAAATAATTAGAAGTTTTTGTTAAATAAACATCGTAACATTAAAAATACCAACCAACAGCAAAGTCACAGTTTATTTGAGAGATAAGTGTTTACAGTAAAAATACCAATCTTTGCGCGTCTGCCTATATTTAAGTAGGCATACAACTTATCTGGAACCCGATATTTTATTCAATAACTCTTGATTGTTTAAAAAATGAGTACAAGACTAAGTGACCGACGCACCTCGACGCGATTAATACCGGTTTAATTTCGAGACAAAGCCGCATTAATTAGCTTTGCGTCGCAGAAAAGCATTCTTTACCGACTCAATTAAAGAAGTCAGGTGAAATGAAAACAAAGGGTTACCCTTTACAGTTAATAAGCTAAAGGTGAAATTGTAATCTTAAATGTTTCTGTTTTTCCCATTCATTCAGGTATTAAGTAAAAAGTTGGGGGAAAGTTCTAAGAACAGTTAACACTCACTTCATTATTATAATGGATTATGTCAAGACGTTGGTCAAGGCATAGGTAAAACGACTTTTCCGAGATCAAACGCTCATTTTAGTGTGCCTAGATCAAGCGTTCGATTCAGTGTGCCTATTTTCTTTATTCACGATCTTTGTTGCTACCAGTAAAAGTTAGATAGCACCCAAAACTATTGGTATAACTTACAGCGCGTGGGGGACCCACGACTTAGTCCGCGCATTTTGAATTTGCTTCCTTCCCTTCCGTCGCAGTATGATGTTTTTTAAAGCCTAAAGCCTTCCTCGATAAAAAAATCTATACAACACAAAATAATATTCAAATCGGTCCGGTAGTTCCTGAGCTTAGCGCGTTCAAACAAACGAACTTTTCAGCTTTATATTATTGATTTGGCTTAGAATGTTTGTTACAATTACTGTCATATTTTATATTCTTAAAGATGAAGAAACCAAAAATTGCGCATTACAGCACGTTAGCTCAATTGGTAGAGCATTTGGCCCGGTTTTGTTTTTTATTTCATCTTTAAGAATATTAATGTTTTTTCACCTCCAATCATTGATGTGCCTTGAGTCCCATGAGTAACTCTTAGTTAATATTAATCACGGCTTACCATGTACCGTCAACACGTAGGCTTGCACAAGAAGCTGTGAGCGGGACACATTCTTCACCCGGATAACTCGGTCCGGGTCTGATGAAGACATCCTGTTGACGAAAACAATACTTTTACAACAACCGTTTTACAAAGGTTTGGACTTGACCATGACGATCAGTAAAGACGAACGCCTTAAAATTACGAAGAATAACCCAGGAAACCGCAATTTTGACGCGTAATTAAATTGAAAAAAAATACCACACAAAATATTTGTACGTAAAAAATGCTGTAATCCTAATGGAATTAACAGAAAAAATGCTTTATAAAATATTTTAAGTAACTGAAACTTACAACCAAAACCCTAATTAATAAATCTCACTCGGACTCAGGCCGAAAAGTTCTTAAAAGACTTGTATGCTCAATGCTCTGTGAAACTCCTCTTTCAGGCGGTGGGACATTCCGAAAGGTATTTTCGGACACCTTTTGTGCCTTTAGAACTGCTGCTTTAGAATTACTGCTATAAATCTGTTTAGGTAAGTATCAAACAGATAGGTATGCCACCACGTTAATTCAATAGAGTATTGATATTTAATCTTAAGCCAAATAGGCTACCACGGCGAATACCTATATTAGGTACTGGTTTAATTTATGAAGCCGATGCTTCCAGCCCATTCCACGTGGACCAGCAAAAAGTCCAACCCATGTGGGGACCGAATAAAAACCTTTATGAATATTCAGGTAATTCACACTGCACTCTCACTTTCAATATACTTAATTGACTTAGTATTTTCAAGAAATTCGTGAACAAAAATACATAAATACACTCATGAAATATCGCACGCGTATTTAGAAGCCATTATAGATCAACATACTCAAATAATATCGAATTCCAACAATATCACATACTTACACATTGAACTTAGTAGAAACCTCCTATTTTGGGAGATCACAAATTGTTATTTGTTACTGGCCAAAATTAACGGTTTGTGTTTTGTCCTCTACCAGACAGCATTTATCAGCTTTAGGATTTATATCTGCCATACAAGTGGAGTGGAATTCATCAGCGGATTTGTTCTGTGCAATCGCCGTTCAAATCAAATTGTCAAACGTTTATGAGGTTTAAATACTTTTTTATTACGGTTGCCGATTTGACGGCCAGAGACATTAAATTCTAAAGCAGTTTCAAAAGTTGTTAATTTGCGAAATACGAGCACATTTGTAAAAAGATTTTATCAGACGGAAAAGTAAACACCATGTCTAACTACTGTTAATAGAAGTGTGTGATCTGGAACATGATATTTATTCCAGCAAACAAACAAAATCGCAATGGTTTACAGATAGTTTAAATCAGTTGTGCGCGCGGCCCTATGTGTGCGTGGGCTTGTAAATATACAACTTTCATTCGTGTGGCAGTGACGCGGCAGTCGTCGTCCGAGCAAGACGTGTCCTTATCGCTTTTTCTTACGGGTACAGTCGTTTACGAAAATGTCTAGTTCTTCACGGAGAAAATGTTTAAGGAGTCAGGTAAATATTAAAAGATTTTTATTTTATTTATTTATTTTTTTAATTTAGATGTAATTAATATTTATTATTCAGAGATCGGAATTGGGTGTGTGAAAATACCTAAAGTTTGCAGCGGGACATAATATGGAGCACGTGTTATATTCTCGATATTTTGTATTTTCACACACCTAATTCCGATCTCTGATTATGATTCTATATAAGAAAAAAATTTTCCTTGTTGACGTTTACGTATTATTGTTTTAGACTCGAGAAACCATTGCTAAGGTATACGAATTTCTGAAAATAGATGCGAGAGATATATTGGAACTAGTAAGTGATCCAGTTTGCAGCGCAAGTCTAATTTTAATATCGAAATTAAGTGAACATTTAAATAGCGTACGGAAAAGAACAGCAATGGCAGTGGGGGTATCAGAGAGAACAATTACTAATATATTGGCTGAAGGAAAAGAATCTGACTCTAAATTTAAATCTCCGCATAAAGACCGTAAAAAACGTTTAAAGAAGTTAGAATTAGACAACTTTAACGTTGATGTTATACGTTCCACTATTCAAAATTACCATTTAGAACATCGTGAATTACCTACGTTGCTAAAGTTGAAAAGAATATTTCAAGATAAACTTAACTATGATGGAAGTATTTCGACTCTGCGTACAGCTTTGTTAAAGTTGGGATACAAATGGCGAAAAACTGTGGATAACAGACGTGTTATTATAGAGCGGCATGACATCCAAAAACTACGATTTTCCTACCTAAAAAAATTACTCAGATACCGTCAAGAAAATAGGTGTATCGTATATACAGATGAGAGCTACATCTTAACTAGCCATGTGCAAAACAAAGGATGGGGTAATAAAGATGGACCACCTTTAAAGAGAAACCTGTCGAAAGGACAAAGAATTATCATTGTGCATGCTGGTTCAGAACAAGGTTTCGTACCTAACGCACTATTGACATACAAAGCAAATAGTGTTTCTGGTGATTACCACTCTAACATGAATGCAGAAAACTATGAAAAGTGGCTGAAAGAACGTCTAGTACCGAATCTTCCACCTAACTCTGTGGTTGTGCTTGATAATGCCTCATACCATAACGTTCAAAATGACAGAGCCCCAAATTCTAATTCAAAAAAAATAGAAATGCAGAGATGGATGACAGAAAAAAATATAGCTTTTAATCAAGAAATGAAAAAAATTGAACTGTATGATTTGATTAAAAAAAATAAAGAAAAATATATTTCTTACAAGATTGACGACATACTTCAGCCATATGGCATAAAAGTTCTTCGATTGCCACCATATCATCCTGAACTAAACCCCATAGAAAATGTGTGGGGAATTTTAAAAAATTATATTGCTTCACATAATGTCGATCAAAATGTGACGGAAATAATGAAACTCATAAATGAACGTTTAAGTCAAATTGATGAAGGGATGTGGGGTAATACTTGTCGACATGTTCAAAAGAAAGAAGAAGAATACTATAGACATTTTGACATGGAGTCAGATATCATAATTAACCTTGGTGAGAGCAGCGAATCCGAAAATTCATCATTAGATTTTTCAAGTAGCGATGCAGAATAATGTTCAATAAATAAACATTAAATTACGAAATAACTGTTTTTTTTAAACCCGTATATTATAACCCGTAAATAACAGTATTTGTATTTGTACCCGACTGTACCTCTTGTCACGCACACAAAGTCACTGTATATGTACAAGGTTTACCCACACATAAGGCCGCGCGCACAACTGAGTTGAACTATCTGTAGAATGTTTTAACACTTACAGTGTTATATTTTTATATTCTTAGAGATGAAATAAATAACAAACCAAAAATTGCGCACGGGCGGGACTGAAACCAGGAACATCTTGGCTAATCTGGCAATTTTTTTTGATTTTTTATTTCATTTTTAAAATCGCAAGTTCTATTTTTTGTATCTGTTTATAACAGAGCCATTGACATGATTTAAAATGTGGAACAAAAGTGTGGCAATAAACATTTTTTATTATTTATGTGGGTAAATAATCTATACTAATATTATAAAGCTAAAGAGTATGTTTGTTTTAACGCGCTTATCTCAGGAACTACTGAATCGATTTGAAAAAAAAATATTTTTTTAATTGGATAGCTTATTGAGAAAGGTTAAAAATTATTAAATATCACGATACGACTTTTAAGACCAGAGCAATAATTAAAATGATCAAAAACGGGGGGAAAGTATTTTTTTCTTTGACCGCTAGTAAAAGTAAAAGGTTTAAACGAGATCAAACTAGTGGTTTATGAGATAAAGCACATTTTCAATAATCGCAAACATAGCTTAGTTATTCACACAAATACTATGAGAAACAAAGTTATATTTGCTGTCAACCAAATATTGTGGTACTTGTGGTGTTTTGGCTAAGTTAAAGTAAGTGGATCTCTTATTCAGTTAAAGTTGGCACGGATACCTCAGTGTGCGAGTCCGACTCGCAATTGGTCGGTTTTTTATATTGTTGTTAAAATATGCTATATTATATAAAATATACAATGCTTATTTTGATCCTTTGTGATGTTTTTTTTGCAATTAATCATGCATGGAACGGAACTCGAATTATAGTGATTGACAAAACTTTATCGGTTTAAAATAGTGTACGTCCGAATAAGCAATAGTCACTTAGTCATTCATAATACTAACAATCTGGGTCGCAGTTGTCTGAAATAAATATTTTTTTTATTTTTTATACAGGTACATACACGCAAAATAAAAGATATCGATCGATTACTTTGTACAAAGAACATCCGTTCATCACTAAAATTGACGATATGACAAATTCCCAGCTATCAACTTTGGCAAAATCAACTAGTGCTTAATGTCATAAAAACTTTTACAATCATGACAGGAATCATTTACAAAAATATTATTTTAAAATTTGCCTGGCATTATCATAGTTTTCGAGGGATCTTTTAAACGTAAATAATCAAATGCCACGCAAAGGTGTGACGCCTGGGATCTTACAATGACAGAGGGGAGTGTATTGACACGTCGTGCCTCGAACGAAATGAAACGTTTCGCTCCTCTGAGAAATCAGCGTGAGAGGCCGTTGTTCGCATTAGATGATGAGATCGACGAATCAAATGGCTTGGAGATAGAAAACCAGACCCGATGAAGTCAACAATTTTTATATTTACAATTCGTACTCACTTTAGGTAGATTTTAAATAGATACAATATGGAAGATAAATCGGTATTTTAAGAAGATTAAAAAGGTATGACTGGGAGAGAATGCATTAAGTCCGGCTTTTTTACATTTTGATTAGTGCAATAAAGCTTTTAAATAAATAAATAAATTCAAAATCATTTAAGTACCTGTCAGCCAATCAACTGCTTGAAAATATTGAAAACGGAATGAAAAATTACATTTGACATTGATAGATCTACTATTCTGCACGTTTTCTGGCCTTCCCGGTCGGCAGGTGCTCGTGGCCGTGCCGCTCATGCTGCAGCGGCCAGTTTTTGACATAGACCGCCGGCCAATAAATACATGATTTAAATGAATAGACTTGAAAAGTTGCCATGTTTGTAAATTTTAAATAAGATTGAAAAAAGTCTGTCTAATTCGTGTATTTTTAGGTATGTTCGTCGTGACTTCAAAAAAGAAGGAGGTTATCAATTCGACTGTTTGTTTTTTGTGGCACAGAGCTACAAAAATCTCGTACAACTGTCATTTGTAAACCAATTTAAAAATCATTTTCGCCTACCTAGAGGTTACACCTTCTAGTTAATCCCATTGTTGCCATGTCGGGATCTGATGATAGAATCTTACTTCAACGAGAGAAACCCTCAAATCTTAATAATTAAAAGTCTTATATATACTCTTGGCCCTTGAAAGGAAAAAAACTCCGTGCGTTAATAAATATTCTTATTTCATAACAAAGTTACTAAATATACAATATTCAATGCAGTAAGATAAATTGTGCGGGAGGATTCCACAACAATCAATCTAATGTCAAAACCATCTATCTGACAGGTCTAGTGCTGTCCATAAGTCCTAGTGTTGTCTATCATAGTAATGCCATAATCGATTATCCGTCTAACACAAAGCATCGACTCAAAAAAGAAATGTTTGCCTAAAATGGCTTCTTTTCCTTTCAAGGGTCAAGAGTTTATTTACGACTTTTTAGTGCATTTCGGTTTTGAGTCGATTTTTACTTTTTTTTAAAGTTATTAGAGATACTGTACCTACACTATCTTGACATTTTTAAAAACATCTCCTTTCATTGTTCACTTTCCACAAGTCTCAGCTTTACATTATTTTCAAATATTTGTCAACTTATTCATAGCAAAATTTTAAAGCAACTCTGTAAATTAAATTGATACAATACCAACGACCAACAAGAAACATTTTCAATTTACAAAATTAACAGTCAACAAACATGCCAGCCAAAAAAACTCTAAAAATGTATTCATAAATTGTAAAAGCCATGAGGTGAGTGGTTTTTCAATCTATATTTTTTAAAAGTCCATTTCATCAAAAAGTAAAGCAGAACGATACTCAGAATCGATTTTATAATAAGTTAGTGCACGGTAGTAAGTCGGCGAAGTTTTATTACACCTTGTTGAGTCTATTTTTTTTCTTATGTAACTGTTATTTTTAACACAAAAAAGGAGGAGGTTATCAATTCGACAGTATGTTTTTTTTTTGTATCTATGTTACCTCATATCTCAGTCATTAGTAGACCGATTCGAAAAATGTTTTCGCCTACCTAGAGGGTATAGCTTCTATTCGGTCTCATTGTTACCAATTTGGAATCTGATGATAACATCTTGGTGTAATCCTGGGAAACAGTGTTTTTTTACTAGAATCTTAATTTTAACGTGTTGTTACGTCTGATAGTCTACATATTGTGGGGCTGAGCTGATGGTGGAACTCCTTAACGCTTAGGAGTTCAGTAATTATAATGACTGAACTTATCGTAGGTACTTTATAGCTTCTTAACACCCCCCCCCCCCACCTCTCTCCTGTCTGTTCTCTCCTTCTCTAAAAATTTTGAAATAAAATTAACTTTAAAAAAGTAAAAACCAAAATTGAGAGAATTGAAATTCAAAACCAAGAGTTAAGACTTTTTAGTGCATTTAGGTTTAGAAGTCGATTTTTACTTTTTTAGTGGATCAATACAATTTGCAAAAGACATAAGAAACAAAAACATAAAAACAAACAAATCACAAGTATTGTACTTGTCTTTTGGCGGTCTCATCGCTAGCACTTTCAGCTATTATTAAGGATAGAAATTCCAATCTTCAAATGTGATGTTTCGGACGATATTATTATCCAAAGTAAAGATGATATTGTCTTAACAAAATACGCCATTTTTGTCAAGATAAGGTAAGCAACCATAATACAGCACACATCATATTGAACGTTCAACGTGTTTCTTACCTGTGTAAGGAACGCGGTTTCACTGTTTCTATGATTTTCCAGTTTCCCTCAATTTAATTCAAAAGAAGATATCATTGTCCTTTATTCTTTTCAGAACTTGGCCTAATTTTTGTCGAGGTGGATTGTGGATGGAAATACAATTTACAGCGCGCATTGGTAACATTTTCATTTTAATCGTAATTACGGCCCCAATTTGTTCGGATTTTTGAAATGCGGTAACTGTAAGTATTTAATATTCGGTGAGTTTTTGATGTCTATAATGGCTGTAAATAGTCAGGGGGTAAGTTCTCTCATAATTCTAATCTTAAATCAAAGAGTGTCTACAAAAACAATGCCACATACCGCGCGATTCACTTTTTTTGGATCAAAAATATAGAAAACGTCTTAGACCCCTTATACACACTGCGACTTTTAGCATCGATACAGTCGCGCGTTTTGAAAACGCGCTTTAGCATCACGACGAACACATCACGCAATGAACAGATTTAATTTAGCATCGATGCTAACGCGCGTTATTATCGATGCAGTCGCCAAAATTCAGTACATAATTTGACAACTTCCAGCTTCTGCAAAGCCACAGTATCGATGCTAAAAGTCTCAGTGTGTAAAGGGTCTTACAGCTGCAGCATAGGGAGTTCAATTATTTTCTTCACTTAAAATAAAAGTAAGTATCAACTAAAAGGGTGGCGCGTACACCTCATAACTGCGAAGAGAAGCTCAGCACCGATTGGAAATGAGAATGAGGCCACTGGGTTCCGATGCTGGGGCAGAAAAGAGCTTACATCGTTCAAACCTACTTACATGGCGTCGCGTCGTTCACCCAAAGCGGTCTGAGGGATACCACGGGGGTTTTAATGCCTAAACCTAGATGTCGAAAGGGTGCCAGGTAGTAAGCTGCATTTTTCCGCGCAGAGGGTAATAAAGCATTTGGAGTAATAAAATGTACCTACCATAGCGTGGGCGCGTAGTCTGCGCCGGCGCCGCGTGGCGACCGCATGAGCTCCAACGGCGGGCCGCGCGCCTCTACCCACACGTCCAGAATTATGGGCTCCAGTTTGTCGATCTGGAAACAAACTTACACTTTACATAAATGGTATGAATGACACAAACGAATTTACAGCATAGTTATCATGAAGAGAGTATTATCAATCGTCAGAATTAGTTAACATTTTAGTATGTTGATCTATTCAGGCTTTCTTACACGTGCGTGAAATTTTGTCAGTATATATTTGTAAGATTGTCTCAGGATTTCTTCGAAACGAGATGAGCGAGAGGATTCATTTTTAGTTTAACCAGGTGTAGTTCAACTTAGGGTACAGTGTAAGTTTAATAAAAATCGGTCCAGTTGTTTAAACCTTACTTATTACTCATAATATGAGGAAAAGCCTGAATAAACCTCAAGTAAGGTAAGAAAAATTAAACTTAAATATTGGTTTAAGAAAATATCATAAAATAAAAATAAAAAACTTAATAGCATAAAATGACGCATTTATCTTTTATTTAGGAGTTTAATTAATTTGTTACGTTTTTTTTGTACCTAGCTTTTTTAGTACCTACTGCGTATCGTTGGAGTCTTTGGGTGGATTTTATACCAGATAAGTCTGGATAAGCTTTCTTGTGAAGAATGTTATATTTTATGCACTAATGGGTTTTAAATATTTATACTTTCTATTATGTCAGATTTAGCAACAAAACTACAGTGATTTTCATTAACCAAGTAAAATGAAACTACCGGTGGAAGAAAAAGAAAAGTATAATATTTTCACAAGGTTTTTCGAACTTTTACTATACAAATAAACTGTTTTTTGTAGTTTTTAAAGGGCAAAGCCCGTGCAAACACAATTTAATACAAAACACCATTATTTCAGGCCGTGAGCATCGAAACAAAACATCACATCAACAAGCTTATTTTTATTGATAATGCAGCGTTAAAAGGGTACGTGACTTCGCGAGCGATTTGAATAATATTCGATGTTCAGTAAGTGCTAGCTTAGCCAGAGAAATAAGCCTCAAGCCATAAACTTTGTCAATACCATTCAGGCCTATTGATTGATATTCCATCGATACGAACTAAGCTCTATTCATCAAAATTCATTATGCGCATAAGGAACTCACTGCGTGTACGTGACAGTATTTCCTAATGACGGCAAACCTGTATAAAATCGAAGCAACGATGAAATCCTATTAAGATGTTTTTATATTTATTTAAGGAACCTTGATATAGACTCAAGTAAGTTTATTGCTGCGTGTCATTTGTCACCAGTATTGATGGACTTATTATGGTCTTGACAGTCAAAAACGTTATCTTGTTATAACGACATAATGACGTATTTGACTCTCTACGTGCCACGTGATAATCTACGAAATTAGTTTCCACTGCGCTAAGCGTTGTTTGTGTAGTAGATTAGTGACAAATGTCGCATCAAACTTGAGAGTCACTTCTTTGCCTCTACACTCAAAGCATTGATGATGTTTGACAATACCAAAATGTGATCAGAAAACAAAGTTCTTCGCCACGACCGGTTTAGAAGTTATTTCAAGGAAAATTTGAGATATAATTATGAATCTGTAATTTCACTATCTTTCAGTTAATCTTTCAAAATTTCAGTTAGAATTCACCTTAAAATTTGTAGCTGATTTTGACTTATACTTTGATGCCATTTATACCGACTTCAGCTGAATTTTGTAAGTGTATGTACGTTTGTTTGTTTGTTTGTAGACGGATTTCTTGAAAATGAGAAGTCATACCGAGATAATTACTTTAAGTTTAATTAGCTATGTTTCAACTGAGGGGAACAAAGTTAGTTTCACAAAAATCAGTTCAGTAGTTTTTGAGATAAAGGTACTTACTACAAAACCATAATAATAAAGCTTTTTAGTCAGTTTTTAAAGGCCGTTGATTTTTTTTTAGGTTTTTATTTATAATATTCACAATAAAATACTTTCCTAGCTACATTACGACCTATTTTGACGGGCTACGTATATCACAACTAATCCAAGTTTCGGAATTATGGGCGCAACTTTTCCCTCTACCCTCACAAACATGATTAAAGCGTGTGCCAAAGTATTAAATTAACATGTCTTTGGCTCCTAAAAGAAGTGTGCTATGATGATACAAATAATTTTTCAACACACTTGCTCATAAAGACGTCTTTATTTGTCCGATTTTTGGCTCATAATCCTAGATATTAACCCTTAACCAGGCATAGTACGATTTATCGACCACCTAGGTAATTGGAGTTTTATAGTGATTTTTTTTTTTTTTTTTTTAATTGATTAAACCTTTATTTGATTACCAATATTTGTATCTTTCGTATGAAGCTAAACATTTTTAACTAAACATTTCATTTTTGGAAAAATCAATATTCAAAGAAAGTGGTCATTATATGCCCTATGCCCGTCTGGCAGTGGTATGACATGGACACTGTTTCCATTATACATAATAAAATACACATAATTAATACATTTTGAAATTAAAATATAATTGTATTTTTTTTTATAAAAATAACATTCTACGTTTTTAATCATTAATAACTAAAATAACATACTACGTTTTTTTAACATAAAAATAACCAACTACGTTTTTTTAACATAACAAAAATGACATACGTTTTGTTAACATAACAAAAATTAAATTATCCTTTTTTTAAACATAAATAACATTATTAGCGTCCAAAAAAATTAATTTAATCTAAGGTTAAAAAAATGGCACCGCCACAGTTTCTACAAAAAAGTTCATTTATTTCCGCAGTACCACGTCGGCAATAAAAAAAATCCGTTGCAGGACCACATTTCAAACATCTATCAATTTGTGCAATGTTTTCTTCCGATAATGATATATCCATTCTAGGCAAAGCGTCGATAAATATTTCCACAGCCATCCTGGTGGGAATCGGTAGTAATAATATTTTTTCTTTGAACATATTAATCTGAAAAGTAACACACATGTAAGTATTTTCATTTCATTAATATCACACGGCACGCGGCTGGTAAAGACTCCTTACGAAATGATTAATATAAAAAACTTACAATTTCAAACAGCGTTTCTGTATCATTCAAATATATTTCATTTTCCATTTTTTTTTCTAATGTATCGGATATTTTCGTATACACAATTGTATAAAGTGATTTTGGGTTGTGTCTTGGGTAAAACATTTTATTTATTTTCATGCAATAAGTATCCCGACGACATATTAAACAAAGAAACAGTACATTGTCAAAAATAGTGTTCTTAAAATTGAAAAGATTATAACCAGCCAGCACTGATTCTTTTGTAACAAAAAACATACCTCTTTGGACTCCTTGGTGAAAGTTCTCAAAACATGGGTATATACAAATTGGAACCTTGCAAATTTTACACGTATAACTACTTCTCTTTGGAACGGCTTTTGTACTGCAATATTTACATCTTTTAGATGTGCTAGGAATTGGCATATGCAAACCAACGTTTGCTAAGCGTATTTCACTAGGTACACCAAAATTTCCACCATTTTTATTTTTGAATATTGTTGCTTTCCGTTTTCGTGAACAAAAACCATTTACAAGGGCTCTGCTAAGCCTTAAACGGAAGTCACTATAAGCACAATAAATTTTACTTTGTTTGTATAGAATGTACGAATTGATTACGGCAGCTTCAAATAAATACCAGAAAATACGAAGCCAGTTTTTCCTTGATCTCCGACCCAAGGTATATGAAGATTTTAGGTGGTCGAATAAATCGACGCCTCCCATTGTTTTTGTGTATTCGCAAATAGCCTGAGGACAAAATATTTCCTTCTTGGTACCATCTTTTTGAGTTCTGTTAATAATTTCAACTCGCCGTGGGTCAAATGCATTGGACATGACTAACACATCTTTTTTATCATGCCATCGAATTACGGACGTTGGATGTGAATATTCATACATAAATTCTCCTGGAGCAAGTTTTTCAGCCTTCCTTGGAGTTTCTTTAATTGAGAGTGGGATTCCTTTACGGTTCGCAATAAATGTTCCAACACAATAAATACCCTTGCTATGTAGTGTCTCCAAAAGGGGCAAGCTTGAAAAAAACCTGTCGATGGCAATTAAAGTATTCGCTGGTACATTCTTGCACAGAGAAGTGACAACTTTGTAACCTAGTCCTGCATCATTGATTGATGTACAATCCGTATTATCCCTTCCCGTATAGATGTTGAATTCGTATAAATAACCTGTTTTAGCATCACAGCGAGCCCAAACTTTATACCCACGTTTAATAGGCTTAGCAGGCATATACTGCTTAAGAGTACTACGACCTTTGAATTTGATCATACTCTCATCAATGCTCTGTCGTTGTGACTGACTTGCATTTTCAGTAAATGTGTGATTGAGTATATTCATCATCTCTCGTACTTTAAATAATTTATCATGTCCCGGTAAATGTCTTGGTAAAGAATCGTCATTATTACACACATGTAAATTTTCTAGAATCTTTTTATATCTTTTGCACGTCATAATTTGGCTAATTTCTTTATGTTTATAGAAATCATCAGTGGACCAGTATAATTCAATATTAGATAAAGGACATAGACCCATCATTATTGTCATTCCTAGGAATGCACATAGTTCTTTGTTTGTTATATCTTTATAATTTTTACTATTTTGTTGTTTTGCATATAAATTTGTATTTATAACAATGCGTTCTTGTAGTTCAAGAGGAAAAAGATTTTGGAAAAATTCTAGTGGTCCATTTTTATTTGTTTGCACCTTCAATGGTTGTAATCCGTTGTCAAATTTATTTTCTGCGATGGTACCTACGGCTCTACCCCAATATTTTTCAGTATGTTGAACATCACAAGAGCAAGATGATATATGATCTTCATTTGTTGTAATAAAATTCTCACTAGTAAATTGTATCTCGTTTGTTTTGGACAATTCATTTGGTTCAGTATTTTCAGTACCACTAAGTATATCTTCTAATTCTTTGTCAGTATAAATACATTGTATCTGGTCTAATACTGAATTTATATCATAAGGACGTTTAGGATAAACAGGAACATCGTCGTCACTTTCGTCTTCGGAAGAAGTAAAGAGTTGTTTTAATTTATTTATCAAATCTTTTCCTTCATTACTCATTTTGTATTTGTAGATGATATGTAGTTAATAATAAGGACGCTGGTATTTGTATAGGATGATAATTTATCAATTTATCACAAAACAATGGGATAGCTTTTTTCGATAGGAGGAAGCGAGTGCGATAATAAGTCGTACGTACACACATTAGTCTGAGAGATCGAATGTATGAGCGCATTGAGTCTAGCGCACAACAGTGTTTTATTGTTAAATGTTGCAGTTTTTTTCCAGAGAAAAGCAAATCTAATTATAAAATATGCAACGATATACGTTCAGTGACATATACAATGACACATTGACTTTGATATTACAAATCATTATAATAAACAATATTCATTGCCTGTTATCAGTAAAGAGATCAAAGTTCAAACTATGCAGTTCCTAATTATAAATATGGATAATGGAAATAAATTATGAAACGTCAGAAAGCTCCTCAACAGGCATTGTGCATAATACGACCACTTTTTTTTTACCTTATTTTAATATTTATTAGAAACAGATCTTAGGTATACATTGTCGGGTAAAAATTAAGACCCCACCATATTTAAAAATATGTTTTAATGCCAGTGCACACGGGGCCTGTTTAAGGGTTAAACACGCGTGCTTTTTCAGTACATTATTGCACTAGTGCCATTAGTTTATTAACCTGACCAAAATATAGTTGTACCCTAGTACCAAATAGTACGTAGGAAGCAGAAGCGATATGATTTAGTCGGGTTATAACTTTTATTGAAAACAGTATTTATGCGAAAAATAACAGTATGTACATATTTATTTCAATAAATGGTTAATCCAGCTTTATTTCTAAAAAATAACTCAATTCATTTAAAATTTTCTATAATTTGTGTTTTAAACACAAATTATTACATTTTCAACCCCGGCTGTTGGCCGATTTAGTTCCGGGCCGGTTTCGCGCGCATCGGTATCGCGACAAGAAAAAAAAAACACGAACGAAAAATGGCGCGCATTTTTTGTAAATTATGGAGTATTGTTTGCAAGTGTGTTGAAAAACGTCGTATGAAACACGTGTGCCTGTGACTATAATATACGCAGCTTTCTTATGGCGCACTCGCTTTCGCTCGTGCGCACACAATATCGCCTTGTATATTATGGTCAACTTAGCACACTTGTATCATAATGTACTATTACTTCTATGTTAAGCTAGGTTCTTAACCTAAAATAAACCTTAGTTTGATACCATTTACAAAAAAAAAAGTAAAACACATATTTTACAAGTAACAATGATATGTGAACACAAGTTATATAGTTATTATAGCTATTTATAAATAACTATTTAAACATTTACCTATTTTTATTGAAATAACTTACTCAGTTGTGTTCTCAAATGTAAGCCCACTATCAATGAAGGTAGAGTCTAAAAGGAAATCCAGTTACAGACAACCTAAATATGAGCTCCCACTTGATTGTAATCTACGTTTCAATATACAAAGGCTTGGAATTAAGTTTGAGATGAAAAAATATATTCGTAATTTCATACCTGGATGACGGCAAAGACAACGCCGCTCGGAAAGCAGAAAAGGTTTTTTTGTAAAAAGATTTACTCGCTATGAAGTAAAAATATTCTCTGTTTTAGAGATACTGACATCACAGAAAAAGGTTTTCTCAGATTAATAGTTTAAATTATTTATTCAAGGTCCGATTTTACCAACGTCAGATAGGAATACTCGTTAAATTAAATACCAAACGCCTAATTTGAAAACGTCACCTATTTGTCAGCAATCATTTATGTTAATGTCATTTTAAAATCAGTCGTTTAAAACTAATTGTCTTATCTGACGTTGGTAAAATCGATCCAAAGAAACGTTGTCGTAAATTGGTCAGAATTGAATGGATTGCTTTTGAAGTTTAATTTTATTTTTGAGCACAAAATCTATATTTATTAAGTGCAAGCAGCACAAGTCTTAAAACTGAGTAGCCGATAGACGGATAATTTCCGAATAATTAAATTAAATTTATTAATAAAAGTTACCAACAAATATCCAGAACAAACCCATACCTGTCAGTTTTTAGCAGCAGGAATATGAAACAAACTATGTATCTCTGGCTATTTTAATAAAGTAGACTGACTGTAGTCACCCATTCGTGCCAGATGGTTTCCGCGATGAAAGAAAAACATAGAACCGGTACTAAGGTACTTAAACTTAAGGGTGCATTTTACATTTTTATTTTATTTACATTCAATTATCTATCTTTTCTTTTATCGTACATAAAATGACACATTAAATGTCTTCACGTTGTCAGTTAAATAAACATTTTTATTTTTATTTTATCTTAAAAATGGAAGTCATGTTAGTTACGCCACTTTTTAGTCGATAACGGATGGACTCTGGTTTTAAGGTTTTCTTCTTTGGGTTTGTCTTTGCCCCAAATATGACATCATCATTATCATCATTATCAGCCATAGGACGTCCACTGCTGAACATAGGCCTCCCCCACGGCTTTCCACAGCGACCGATCACTAGCGGTCTGCATCCAGTGTGATCCTGTGATCTTTATAAGGTCGTCTGTCCATCTTATTGGTGGACGTCCCACGCTGCGTCTCTGGTCGAAGGGTCTTAATTCTAGAACTTTCCTGCCCCAACGGCCATCAGTTCTTCGCGCTATGTGCCCTGCCCATTGCCACTTGAGCTTACTGATTCTCAAGGCTATGTCCGTTACTTTAGTTCTTGTACGTATCTCCTCATTTCTGATTCGACCCCGTAGAGTAACACCCAGCATATTCCATCGCTCGTTGTGTGATTTTGAGCTTCATTATAAGGCCCATAGTAAGAGACCATGTTTCGGATCCGTATGTCATCACTGGTAACACACACTGGTTGAAGACTTTCGTCTTCAGACACTGAGGTAGATGAGATGAGAAGACACTCTTGCGCAATTTCCCGAACGCTGCCCAGCCGAGTTGGATTCGTCGATTGACCTCTTTCTCGAAGTTGGACCTACCCAATTGGATCACTTGTCCCAGGTAGACGTACTCGTCGACAACTTCGAGAGTTGAGTTCCCAACGGATACTTGAGTGGGTATGACAAGGGAGTTCGACATAATTTTCGTCTTTTCCATGTTCATTTTAAGACCCACTTGTTGGGATACTCGGTCAAGGTCTTCGAGCATAGTGCCAAGATTGTCCAGCGTCTTTGCCACAACAACTATATCATCGGCAAATCGGAGGTGTGTGATGTATTCGCCATTAACATTGATGCCGATTTCTTTCCATTCCAGAAGTTTGAAAGCGTCTTCCAATGCCGCTGTGAACAGTTTCGGAGATATGACATCTCCCTGTCTCACACCTCTCCGCAATGGAATCGCCTTCGTGTTCTGCACCTGTACTCGGACCGACATGGTGGCGTTATTGTAAAGGCACCTTAACACCTCTATATACCTATAGTCTATGTGGCACCGCTGCAGAGACTGAAGCACCGCCCAAGTTTCGATCGAATCAAAGGCCTTCTCATAGTCCACAAACGCTAAGCATAGAGGCATATTATACTCTTCTGACTTCTGTATAATTTGCCTAAGCGTATGGATGTGGTCTATGGTACTATAGCCTTTTCGGAAACCGGCTTGTTCGGGAGGCTGGAAGTCATCAAACCTACGTGCGAGACGGTTCGTGATGACCCTTGAAAACAGCTTGTAGACAAAGCTCAGGAGTGAGATGGGTCTGTAGTTCTTCAATAAGGTTTTGTCTCCTTTTTTGAAGAACAACACCACCACACTCCTATTCCACGCCTCGGGCGTGATGCCCTCCAGCAGCACGGAATTAAAGAGTCTCTGAAGGACTTTAAGTACCGGTGTTCCACCCGCCTTCAGAAGCTCTGCTGTGATTCAGTCCTCGCCAGGTGCTTTGTTGTTTTGAGCTGTTTAAGGGCCATCCTAATCTCGTAGAGGCTGATGTCCGGGATGTCTTCGGTGAAGTGACGGGTCAGGATAGCTCGTGGGTCTCTGGCCGAGCTATCAACGGGTTCGGCTACTGAGGTGTACAACTGCCCATAGAACCTTTCGATCTTCCTTAAAACCTCTGCTTTCGTCGACGCTACACTGCCGTCCTCCATCTCAATCTTCGTCAACAGGCTTTGCCCAATAGACATGTCCCTTGCAAACACTTATGATAAATATGACATAGATGAGAAATAAAAATTACTTAGACCGCTAGTATAGAGTAATAAAAACGAAAATGTTAAACTCATCTCGCTTATCATTCATAGCCGGCATCATAATGCAAACATAAAATAAAAATAAATGAACAAATAAAATACACAGTTGCGTCTATACGCAGTTGCCAGATTGCTTAAAAAGGGGGAAATTGACAAATCTTAAAAGCTTGTATTAAAACATGTCCACAAAAAGAACGGTATTCCGCCAGGAACATTAAAAAGTTTTGCCTTATTCTGTTTTGCTGTAATGAATAACTATTTGGCCCACAGCCACTGCTGTTGTAAAAATAAATAAAACAGTTGGGTGGATAGAGCAGTCGTCACGCGTAATGACGTATCGATAGAGAGACCAGAAATTTTGACAGCACGGTAGCTCAATTGGAAGAGCGTTTGGTCCGGTTAACCAGAAAATTCGAAGGTTCCAGGTTCGAATCCCGCCCGTGCGCAATTTCTTTCTATATGACACTGTGAGTGTTAAAAACATTCTGAATTATTATTCGTATTTTGTTTTTTATTTGTTTATTTGGTACACCAACAGGTAACATACAAGTATTGACAATAAAATAATAAATTGCAATCAAAAGTTGCATCTAGTATGCCACCCAATTATAGGTGAACACAACATTGAATAAAATACAATAGACTTAGATAATTCATTTCAAGTTACAAACCAGTAACGCTAGATGAAAATAATAATTATAAAACAAAAACGTATATTTATATAAAACACAACAAAATATATATTATATTAGCATTACATAATACGAGGGTCAAACTGAAAGTTCTTAGAACTGGCCACTTATAAACAATACTAGCGGTCCCCCGCGACTTCGTCCGCGCGTTTTGAATTTTCTCCCTCCCCTCCCGTCGCAGCGTCATGTTTTATATCCTAAAGCCTTTCTCGATAAATAAGCTATCCAACACAGTTTTTTTTTTAAATCGGTCCAGCAGTTCCTGAGATAAGCGCATTCAAACAAACAAACTCTTCAGCTTTATAATATATTAGCGCAAGGGCACGTTGTACTTAAGCTGCGAACATTATTTTGGTGCGGAGTTATGTTAAAACTATGATAGCTCCTAAGATATTTATTGAAATCAAATGATATAAAGGGCAACTTGGTTCTAAATGAAATGCTCGTGATGATGAATGTATTTATTTTGATAAGAATAAATACCTGTGTGTACGAGGGTCAAACTGAAAGTTCTTAGAACTGGCCACTTATAAACAATATATTAAAAAAAATATTCTAAAATTTGAAAATAGAACTCTTTGCCAATATTACTTAGTATATATTTCATTCATTTGTCATTTGTTTTACGATTTGGCGGCAAATTGAAAATTGTCTGTGTCACGTCAACATGAATTTAACACGAGAAAATTTTCGTGCAATGATTTTTTATGACTTTCGATGTCATTTAAGTCAACAAGAAAGTTATGATAGACTACGATTGGCCTTTCACGATGAAGCCCCATCTCGTGCGACTGTTTACAACTGGTTTAATGAGTTTAAACGTGGTCGCACTAATCTCACTGATGATGTACGTGAGGGACGGCCTTCTACGGCGACGACTGAAAATAACATCTGTGTTGTGCGGCGTATGATAGAGACTGACAAAAGAGTGACCTATCAGCAGATTCGGACAAGCTTAGGCATCGGTATGAGTCAAGTGCACAAAATCCTCCACGAACCTTTAGCGGTCAGGAAGCTTTGCGCCCGGTGGATACCTCATAATTTGACTAAGGCTCAAAAACTCCATCGTGTGGATTGGTGCCGTAAAATGATTGAAAGATTTAACGGAGGTGACTCAAATGCTGTGTTCGACATACTAACAGGTGACGAAAGCTGGATTTACTGTTATGATCCTGAAACCAAAAGACAATCTGCTCAGTGGGTGTTTCCTTTCGAGGAGTTGCCAACTAAAGTGAAGAGAGATCGAAGTGCGGGAAAAAAAATGGTGGCCTCGTTCTTTGGAAGGATAGGTCATTTTGCAACAATTGTGTTAGAGGATCAAAAAACAGTTTCTGCAGAATGGTACACTACCAATTGTTTGCCACTTGTCTTGAAAAAAGTTCGAGAGAAACGACCTCGCAGTAGGATCATCCTTCACCACGACAACGCCTCGTCGCACACCGCCAAGCAAACGATCGACTATTTGGCGACATCAAACGTTGAATTACTGGGTCACCCGCCGTATAGCCCCGACTTTGCGCCTTGTGATTTTTATTTATTTCCAAAAATTAAAGAAAAACTTAAAGGAAAGCGGTTTATGAATGCTGAAGAAGCGGTGGCTGCGTATCGCGATGCCATTGAAGAGACCCCTAAGGACGAGTGGGCAAAGTGCTTTTCCCAGTGGTTCCATCGCATGCAGCGGTGTATTGACGTCAATGGACAATATTTTGAAAAGATATAATAAAACTAATAACTGGCTAATGTAATCAGTTTTTGATTTTCTAAGAACTTTCAGTTTGACCCTCGTATAATACACCTCTTAAAATAATGCATTATTTTTTTACAAATTTATGAACATAATAAAGGTTGTAGTAAGTCAACCATAAAAGATAGACATATGCTGTCGCGGACTTTATTATAGAACTTTTAATGCTGAACAATCCTGTCATACATGATTTTTGTGTAACTTAAGCGGTTTCCGCAGCGTATGCAGCGGAAGCTCTCAAAAGGAATATCTTTCTCCCGTTTTCGCAACATTTTTCATTTCTGCTGTGGTCTTATGAGTCGTATCTTTATGTTATATAGCCTTAAGCCTTCCTCGATAAATGGACTATCCAACGTAAAAAAAATTTTTCAAATCGGGCCAGTAGTTTTTGAGATTAGCGCGTTCAAACAAACAAACAAACAAACAAACAAACAAACAAACTCTTCAGCTTTATAATATTAGTATAGATAATAAAAAAAATATTCTAAAATTTGAAAATAGAACTCCTTGCCAATATTACTGAGTATATATTTCATTCATTTGTCATTTGTTTTACGATTTGGCGGCAAATTGAAAATTGTCTGTGTCACGTCAACATGAATTTAACACGAGAAAATTTTCGTGCAATGATTTTTTATGACTTTCGATGTCATTTAAGTCAACAAGAAAGTTATGATAGACTACGATTGGCCTTTCACGATGAAGCCCCATCTCGTGCGACTGTTTACAACTGGTTTAATGAGTTTAAACGTGGTCGCACTAATCTCACTGATGATGTACGTGAGGGACGGCCTTCTACGGCGACGACTGAAAATAACATCTGTGTTGTGCGGCGTATGATAGAGACTGACAAAAGAGTGACCTATCATCAGATTCGGACAAGCTTAGGCATCGGTATGAGTCAAGTGCACAAAATCCTCCACGAACATTTAGCGGTCAGGAAGCTTTGCGCCCGGTGGATACCTCATAATTTGACTAAGGCTCAAAAACTCCATCGTGTGGATTGGTGCCGTAAAATGATTGAAAGATTTAACGGAGGTGACTCAAATGCTGTGTTCGAGATACTAACAGGTGACGAAAGCTGGATTTACTGTTATGATCCTGAAACCAAAAGACAATCTGCTCAGTGGGTGTTTCCTTTCGAGGAGTTGCCAACTAAAGTTAAGAGAGATCGAAGTGCGGGAAAAAAAATGGTGGCCTCGTTCTTTGGAAAGATAGGTCATTTCGCAACAATTGTGTTAGAGGATCAAAAAACAGTTTCTGCAGAATGGTACACTACCAATTGTTTGCCACTTGTCTTGGAAAAAGTTCGAGAGAAACGAACTCGCAGTAGGATCCTCCTTCACCACGACAACGCCTCGTCGCACACCGCCAAGCGAACGATCGACTATTTGGCGACATCAAACGTTGAATTACTGGGTCACCCGCCGTATAGCCCCGACCTCGTGCCTTGTGATTTTTATTTATTTCCAAAAATTAAAGAAAAACTTAAAGGAAAGCGGTTTATGAATGCTGAAGAAGCGGTGGCTGCGTATCGCGATGCCATTGAAGAGACCCCTAAGGACGAGTGGGCAAAGTGCTTTTCCCAGTGGTTCCATCGCATGCAGCGGTGTATTGACGTCAATGGACAATATTTTGAAAAGATATAATAAAACTAATAACTGGCTAATGTAATCAGTTTTTGATTTTCTAATAACTCTCAGTTTGACCCTCGTAATAATTATAAATTCCATCAATATTTGAACCGAAAGCACTATAACAAATATTGGACTTTTGCGTCGGATGTTTGTATTTGTAAATAAATTCTGCGTTTGAATCTAGCCCCTTTAATACAAAGCTTTCCTGAAACCTGTTTTTTTAAGGAATTTAAAAAAAAATGTATTGTTCAATGTTTGCCACAAGGTATTTTTCAAAAAAAACGTTGCTTTTTTGATACAAAGCATATTTTAACAGTTTAATACATAGTCAATCACTATTTTGAATGAGATTATCAAGAACATATAAATTATTATTGAAGTTTTAAACATGTTGTTGGTAGCATACGTTTAGTCCATTGAATGAAAAGTTCTAGAGTGCGTGAGTTAGTAACGTAAGATGTTTCTTCGGAAACATGTCAAGAGTCCCTAGGTAATAAACATACTTAAACCCCGGGACACTAGGAGGAGCCCCGGAGTGGGGGGAGGGGGGGAAAGGGTCCATTTTTTCATTTTTCGCTTATATCTCAAAAACGGCACATGTTAGAGAAAAACTTTCAAGGAAAAGTTGAAAGGCCATAAAATTATCTACAAGTTGTACCTATATCATTTTTTCCTATATCCTACCATTTCTGAGTTACACGCAGTAAAAAATGATTTTGGGTCAAACAATTTCCCCATACTACATACCCATGTTTATCACATCAATCGATCAAAAAATATTCTTTCTTCCAAAAAACTCAAATGTGCAACTTGTGACCGGTACTGATAGATTGCTCTTAATTAGGTCTATAATTGGTAAAATAAACACATTCCTCCATGGAAGCCTTTAGGAGGAATCGATTGTCAAAATATTATATTAGGGTAGTTAGAGTTACTGAACTTGATCTTTTTATTTTCTTCTTCCAAAAAACTCAAAAGTGCAACTTGTGACCGGTACAGATAAATTGCTCATGATTAGGTCTATCATTGATAAAAAAACCAGATTCCACCATGGAAGCCTTTAGGAGGAATTGAATTTTATTAGGGTAGTTACGATACTTGAACTTTTTATTTTTTTTCTTCCAAAAAGCTCAAAAGTGCAACTTGTGATTGGTACTAAAAGATTGCTCTTAATTAGGTCTATCATTGGTAAAAAAAACACATTTCTCCATGGAAGCCTTTAGGAGGAATTGATTGTCAAAGTATTATATTAGGGTAATTACGCAACTTGACCTTTTTATTTTTTTTCTTCCAAAAACCTCAAAAGTGCAACTTGTGACCGGTACTGATAGATTGCTCTTAATTAGGTCTATAATTGGTAAAATAAACACATTCCTCCATGGAAGCCTTTAGAAGGAATCGATTGTCAGAATATATGTTAGGGTAGTTTGAGTTACTGAACTTGATCTTTTTTATTTTTTTCTTCCAAAAAGCTCAAGAGTGCAACTTGTGACCAGTACCGATAGATTGCTCATAATTAGGTCTATCATTGAATGCATGCAAAAAAACAGATTCCACCATGGAGGCGTTTAGGAGGAATTGAATTTTATTAGGGTAGTTACGATACTTGAACTTTTTCTTTTTTTTCTTCTAGTGCCTCTCATATGAATGACATCAATGTCCGAACATTATCCGTTGTTCGGATTTCTTCGATGAAGTTTCACACGTAGCATGGGAAGGGGTCCGCCCTCGTTAAGCTTATGCTAAAGTTTGCTTATGTTTTCGAATTTTTCACCTTTCATGGGATGTAGCTCGAAAACGGCTGCTAAAAGAAAAAAAATGTTTTAGGTACAACTTGTAGATAATTTTATGGCCTTTTAACTTTTCCTTGAAAGTTTTTCTCTAACATGTACCGTTTTGGAGATTTAAGCGAAAAATGAAAAAATGGACCCCTTCCCCCCCTCCCCCCACTCCGGGGCTCCTCCTAGTGTCCCGGGGTTTTAGTATGTTTATTACTTAGGGACTCTTAACATGTTTCCGAAGAAACATCTTACGTTACTAACTCACGCACTCTAGACCCCCCTTGGAGGGACTCATTCAATGGACTAGTTGCGGTTTATCATTTTTCCACAACACAATACCACAATACCAGCGGTCAATCGCGTGAACTGTTATAAAGGGTGCTTACAATAACACTGATTGAATTATCACGATCGGATTCCAAACGGGCGCACTTCATTTTAATGATTCGTCGGTGTAATTTAATTATAATTGGAGCGCAGAATGCGAAATGGTGATTGGAAACTGGCGGGGCTATTACGTAACTGGATTGTTAACGTTTGATTGGTTGCAAAAACTAACTCAAGGGGCAAGGGCGATATGTAGCTACACTATCTATTTTTAGCATGTCTCAAAAAATGTTCTAACCTAATTTGTTCGTTTGGATACTGTTGACACCATTCAAGAAATCTTAAATGCGAACGGAAATCGACAATTGCTTACCTAATGCGCATTAGAGGCAAATTTTCAATAGTGTTTTTTGACGTGTGCTGTCAAAGTGTCATCTACATACTATTCGCCTACACCTGCAGTAGCCTCATCGTTCCACTATGACTTCAAAACAAGGAGGTAAGCAATTCGACCTGTATGTTTGTGATGTCGTTTCATTTTTTTCCTAGTTTTTTTTGCAAGCGCTACTAATGCTTGCGAATCCTATAACGCATGTTACATAAGGATTGAAACAACATTTCAATTGTTTCAAGTTACATAATAGTCCTCTGAAATCGGAACTGCCGATAATTGTATTAACAGCCCTGGCGGACGTCCACGTGGATACGAAACTATGTGTGATATGAACAAAACGGTAACATACTTTTGAGAATTTCTTAATCGTTCCAGGTAAGTAGGTGTAAAAACTTTAGGTAAATACATATAAACAATTGTCATGTCTCTGACGTATCTTCATAGACGACGTTGCTAGGGCAACAATTCTATTGATCTTTTGATTATGTCAATGAGATAAAACTATGTAAATAAATAAACCAATTTACTTTAAAATACGTGTATGCAATAATTTGGCGACGAGATGTCTTCAAATGAAAAGAATTTCAACAGAGTGCGATCCGCATTACGAGGTATTTTGACACGAACTGCAAATTACCTAAACTTACACCAAACTTTATGTGCCGAAGAAATCGAATCCCGTTTACAATCCCTTCATAGTACAGTACAAAAATTGAGAGAAATTCAAGAAGAAATTGAATTACATACAAATGACGAACTTCTCGAAAACGAAATTGAACAGAGGTATGAAATTGAAGAAATATGCACTTCATTGAAAATCAAGCTGATGACATTACAAAACAATAATAGATCTGTACATGAAGACCAAAGGTCTGGATTATCGACTTCAGTTCCTAGTACGAGTACAACAATAGAGCATTTACCTAAATTGAATTTTTAACCATTACATGAAAATAAATCTTTCCGCAACTTCAACAAGAGATTAGAGGTATATTTTCTGCTCAATAAAATAACAGATGCCCAAACAAAAGTATACATATTATTATCAACTTTATCACCAGAACTTCACGAAAGATTGAACGACCTTTGTTCACCAGAAGAACCAGTACACAAATCATTTGAAGAACTCATAGAAATGTTAGACGAATACCTTGATCCTAAGCCCAGCATTTGGGCATTACAACATAGATTCATATCTCAAATACAACAAGAAAATGAATCTGTTTCAATGTACGCATCTGAACTTAAGAAACTCTTAACAAATTGTGAATTCTTTTGTCAAAACTGTAAAAAAACGACTATGGAAAGCTTTCTATCTCTTCAATTTATTCGTGGATTAAAAGACGGAGATATACGCACAAAAATTTTACGAGAACGAGAAACTCCATCATTTACAAAGTTAATGCAACTAGCTCAAGCTTTTGAAATGGGAAAAATAGAAAACGCCAAAATACTTACTGACTTACAAAGAAGAGCAGAACTCATTAACAAAATTAATAAAACTGAACCCACTACCTCCTCTAGACAACCTTCAAAAATTTACAGGCCACCTGTGACGATCAAAAATTTGCAAGGCAGATGTTTTAGATGCGGTAAAAGCGATCACCGCGCTAATGAATGTGGAGCTTTAAAATCAATTTGCAGAAAATGTCAAAAAGAAGGACATCTTGCCAGAGTATGTCTTAAGAGAACACATACAAATCAATTGGACGAATCTTCAAGTACTACTAGTCATGAAAGTATTGCTGAAATAAATCTTATCAAAAGCGAAATATCTGAAAGACATATGATTACCGTGATAGTCGAAATTAAAAAAATACGAATGGAGTTTGATACTGGTGCAACCTTGTCTTCAATTTCTCTCAAGGATTACAAGGATTTAGGAATCAATAAAAAGATTTTCAAAACTGAAATGAAACTTTCAACTTACTTTAAAAACTTAACTTTACTTAACTTTGAAATTGTCAAACCCGTCGGAGTTGCATATGTAAAAGGAGTTTACAAGAACCAGACTTTTAATGGCAAGTTATACATAATTAACAAGAACGTAGACCCAATTTTTGGAAGAAGCTGGATGAAAGAAATAGACGTCAAATTAGCAGATATACGACTAGTCGACACGGTACAGCAAGATGCTAAATTAGATCAGGTATTAGATGAATTTGCAACGACAGTTTTTAAAAAGGATCTTGGAGAAATACCTGACTACAAAGGACATCTTACCTTAAGAGAAAACACACAACCCATTTTTATTAAACCACGAAGAATTCCATACGCTTTAAAACCAAAAGTTGATGAAGAAATTGATCGTCTTTGCTCATTAGGAGTTATTCCAAAAGTTGATCATTCAGATTGGGGAACACCGATAGTGCCCATCGTGAAATCGAATGGTTCAATTCGACTCTGTGCTGACTGTAACGGGTGAGGGTCGCAGGCCGTGGCCGTAAATGAGAACAGCAGAGTTTGGTTGAGAAAAAACCTAGCCCAGGCGCGGGAGTTTGACCCGCGGGAGCGCGCGGAACGTACGTATGAACTTTTCCCGTCGCGTATGTCTACTAAAACAAAAAATGGCGGAGCCGACCAGCGCGGCCGGACCTACCGCCCCCTCGCCGCTCCCTTCCTCACCGCCGTCCTGCGTTCGGTTCCGGCGCCTGAGTTAGATGTATTTTATTTAAGCCTTTCAAAACAATACAGTACAAGTTTTTAAAAAATGATAGAATGAACAAAACGTATTAATGTTTTTTAAAGCTAGAACACAAGGACATATTTTATCGTTACATGCTACAATATTGGAACAATATTTGCTTTTACTTTAATTTACAAATTAATTTTGCCTTACATGGCTAACATCCTCCCCCCTAGTGTCGAAATCTCGACACTCATTACCACTGAATAAGAGAGCAACGCGTGTCACTGGTCGCTTCATCACTCCGGATTTAGTCTTTATATCCACGACCCTAACTCGGCCGTCACGCCCTGGGTACACGGCCACCACAATACCTTTCGGCCAACAATTTCTGGGAGAAGCTGGATCGACTACTATAACTACGTCACCTACCTTAAACTGAACGCCTTCGCGATGCCATTTGTGGCGCGGGATGAGAGTAGGCAGCACCTCCTTCATCCAACGGCTCCAAAAAAGGTCAGTTAGGCGTTGCGCTGTCCGCCACTGCTTCCTCAACTGTAAGTCGTGATCGTTAAAAACTCCAGGTAAAGGTAAGTTTGAGGACGAACCTATCAAAAAATGATTGGGGGTTAGCGTCTCTTGACTTCGCGGATCTACCGACACATGAGTAAGCGGACGACTATTTATGAGGTTTTCGACTTCAGCCATAAATGTAATGAGAACTTCTTCTTTCGGTGATCTTTCTTTAAGGACTACTCTGAGTGTATTCTTAACGCTACGTATTAATCGTTCCCACGCCCCACCCATATGGGGGCTCACGGGAGCTATGAAGTTCCAAGTTACCCCTCGGTTTACAGCTTGCTGTGCAATAGCATCTGTATCTAACTCTTGAAATGCTTTTTTGAGTTCAGTATCAGCACCTCGCATATTCGTGCCATTGTCTGAATATATAATCTTCGGCCATCCTCTTCGCGAAGCCATTCTGCGCAAAGCCATTATCAAAGCATCAGCTGTCAGGGAATACACTATCTCGACATGGACAGCTCTAACTGTCAAACATGTAAAAAGCACGCCGTATCGCCGTTCATGACGTCTCCCGACAGTGACCTCTATCGGACCAAATAAGTCGACGCCACACATAGTGAAAGGGCGATGATGGTGGAACAGCCTTGCATCAGGTAAGTCTCCGAGTCTCGCCGGCCTTGGCGTCGCTTTTCTTATGCGGCATTCTGAGCATTGTGATGCCACTGTGCGGACAGTAGGTCTCAATCGAATTAACCAGTACTTTTGGCGTAGCTCATTTACGACGAGCTCATTACAAGAGTGCGCAGCCCGTAAATGGTAATCTTTCACAATCAATCTTGCTACTTGGTGGCGTCCATCGAGTATAATCGGAGACTTTACTTGCTGACTTACGTCCTTTGCTACGTCTATTCGACCACGCACTCTCAAAAGGCCCTCAGCATCGAGCACGGGCGTCAAATCTCGCAGTCTACTGTCAGCTCGTAAGTCTTTGTTTTGTCGCAGCTGTTTTATTTCCTCTTCAAAACTTTCAGCTTGTGCATGACGCAGCAAAAGTTTTTCAGCCTTGTCTAACAGCGCGGTCGTGATTCCATCGGCACCTCTGCCTCTACACTTCTCGACGAACATCAATACGGTGGCGGTAGCACGGACCAATCGCAGCCAACTGGAGAAGCGCTCGGGATCCGGAACAGGTAAGTGTTGTGTTTTATTTTGCTCATATACGATTTGTACTTTTTCTATAACTGTGTCACTAATCTTTGTTTTTCTTTCAGGTTCTACAGGCCAGTAACTCTTCTTTTCTTTCAGGAACTTAGGACCGGTGAACCACACGTCGCATCCACTGATGTCATACTTCGTGTTGTTCTTCGTCACCAAGTCAGCCGCGTTCAACTCCGAGGGTACATAACGCCACTCACATACTCTACTAAGTTCGTCAATCTCTCCAAGTCTGTTTGCGATAAACACTTTATGATTCCTCTCTTCGTTGCGTATCCAATGCAGCACCGTTGTCGAGTCAGTCCAATAATAAGTAGCGCTTGGGGTCATTCGATGTTCCTTTCGAATGCTTTCTGCTAAACGACAAGCTAACACAGCGCCTTGTAGTTCTAACTTAGGAATTGTGACAGGCTTCGATGGCGGTGTTACTCTGCTTTTACTGCCAATAAAAGAAACAACAAACCGTTTATCGCTGCATTTTTTTCGCCAGTATGCTACGGCTGCATAAGCGAGTGGTGACGCAAACAACGTGAAGTTCTAGCTCTTCTATCTCGCTTGCGCTTGTGGATTCGCCCATGTCACTTCTATCGCACGCCGGTGCGGCTGTTTCCGTAGCACGTCTCGTAGCAAAAGGGGCGGAGTCATAGTCCGTCGTAGCAGCGGGCTCCGTAGCGGTTCGTAGCTCGCGGTTATTATCCGTCTGAAAGTACCAGCGAGGAATGCGTAAGTTTTTTACAGATTGTAATTGATTTATCCAGTTTTTAAAACATATAAATAAATCATCTTTAACTTCTTCGTCCCATTTCATATTTAATTTCCAAGTTTGACGCATTAGTATTTTTCCATTTATAGTAACGGGGCAAAGAAATCCATGGATATCGAAAATAGACATAACTATTTTAAGTATTTCGCGTTTCGTGGGCTTTCTAGTTAAATCTAGAATCTCTTTAGGTATGCGCTTCAAAGACAAATCAAAAGACAGCATGTCTGTGGCGGGGTACCATAACAATCCTAATGTGCGTTCTGGTGTGTCATCATGTAAAATATTTTTCTCAATGTTCTGACTTACATTTTCCTTAGGAATATCTGCGAGTACTTGCGTGTAATTGCTCATCCAGTTGCGCATTTGGAAGCCTCCCTGCTGATGGATGTCTGACACGTCTCGTACTGTCTTCCTGGCGCTATCAACATCCTCGAAGCTATCAATGTAATCGTCCATATATTGATTATGATGGATAGCGTGAACAGCACTCGGCATGCAGTCCTGAAAGCGTAACGCATTTTTTCTATTTATAAATTGGGCCACAAAGGGTGAACAATTCGCCCCAAAGATGAGTGACGACATCAAGAAAGCTTTAATTTCTTTCTGTTCATTTAACCACAAGAATCGCAACGCATGTTGGTCCTCTGTCTTAATTTTTATGCATAAGAACATATCTTTTATGTCTCCTATCACAGCGATGGGGTTTTCTCTGAACCTAAACATAATTCCATATAGTGAATTAAGCAAATCGGGACCCTGCAGGAGAAAATCATTAAGTGAAAAGCCTCCAGATTTGGCGGCGGCATCAAAAACCAACCGCAACTTGTTTTTATTTGGGTTATCTACGGCGAAATGTGGCAAATACCAAACTCTCGAAATACCTACCTTGTAACTATTTTCTTCATCAACAGTCAAGACCCTAGCGTAATCATTCGCGAATAGGTGATCTATTCTATCTTGGTACCGAGACGCGAAAGATTCATTTGCAGACATTTTACGTATTATGCACTTTAAACGGATCAAAGCAGTGTTATAAGAATCAGGTAAAACGGAATCAAAACTTTTCCATGGTAAGCCTACAACCCACTTACCGTCACTAAAGTAACTATTGTTATCTAAGATCTCAATTGCCCGTATCTCAGATGCGCTTTTACGCGGCTTGCTACAAATACCTAAAGATTCGATAGAAAAATACGCACGGATTAATTCTCTTAACTCCAATAGATCTCGTTCGTACTTACTCGGCATCGAATTACTATAAATAGCATCACACGTATTGTTAACAACATGATTATCAAACTCACCTGTAGGAAACGAATCGTGTATGTGCGACAGAGAGGGCGCGATAGCGACCTGTTCGGCTGGCGAGCGAGACGGCAAACAATCTCCAGCGAGAGTGGGAATGACGGCCGGCTCGGGAGTCGAGCTGCGTTTGTACTCGCTGCGCTCACGGTCACGGTCAGGCAATGTAAGGCTGGGGTCACATATAGCGCGGGCTAAATTAATGTTGAAGCAACCAGATGACACGGTTTTACAACAAGCGTTATTATTACTACCGATAGTGCCATGTATACACCAACCCAATACAGTTTTTGTTATATATGGTTCACCCGTTTTTCCTTTAATGCACATAGCAGGAGCAATTAAATCATAATTATCCTGGCCAATTAATAACATCGGTTGGCAATTACACTTGCATAAATTCAAATCGACATTTATATGTTTATATTTACTTACATTTATATCAACTACAGTTTGTATAGGTAAATTAAGTTTATTAATCTTTCTAGCAGATAAATTAAATCGTTCATTATTGTTATTAAACACATCAAAGTTAACTATTTCGGTTTCACATACCAGTTCCGTGTTCCATGCGCCGGCGGCTCGCATAGTGAAACGCTCGCCGTGAAGCCCCACCTTATGCGCGAAATCAGCTGATATCAACGTGACTGTGGACCCGTCGTCTAGCAAGGCGTGTGTATGCATGCTACCTTTCGGCCCATGCACTGTGATGGGCACTGTTTTCAACAACACTATGGGCGTTTTTTCGTGGCGTTGATGTAGTACGGTGGTGTTGATGGCTTCGCTAGACTCCGTCTCTTCGTCGGCTGAAGTCAGCGCTGCTTGCGCTGCTGGCGACCGTTGACCGCCAACCCTCGTCCAATGCAGGAGCCGATGATGGGGCAGTCCACACCCGTCGACGTCACAGGCAGGTGCGGTGCACTGGCGACTGTTGTGGTTATTAGATTTTAGGCACTTATAGCACAACCTGGCACGCTTCACGTAGGCTCAACGCACTCTGCGCATAGCTTTTTTGAATTTATGGCAGGATAGTAATGTGTGTTTCATGGGATCACGACAGAAACCACACTGCGGTTCGTCACATTCATTGTTTGCACTTTTTGTCAACATGACAGTCTGACTTTCACTATATTTACGTTTGTCCCAGCGGTAGGTGTTTACACTGTTTATAAGGTTCGCACTACACATAGATGTTTTGACGGCTTCTAAACTCAGAAATTCTGATAAGATGTCCAGCTTTGACTGTTTAGATTCACTTAGAATTGGGTAGCTATAGTCCGTCCACTTTGACAATAACACACTAGGTAATTTAGAAAGTATGGAGTTTACTACTTCGGGTCCATGTAAATATTCCTCGCGTTTAAGTTCCTTTACTGACACTACAAAGTTTTGTATTTTAATTGAAAATGACACTATGTCCTTATAATAATCTTGCGGTAAAGCGTTAAGTTTTTTGATATCTTGTTTTATTTTTGAGGCAATTAGTTCTGGGTTTCCAAACTGTAGTTCTAATGTTGACATAATTTTAGCAGGTGTAGTTGAGCTAATTAATAAGGCTGTGACCGCTTCCTTCGCTGGGCCGCGCAGGCATTTCCTTAGGCGCCATAAATTTTCTTTGTCTGTGAAATTGCATAAGTGTGTAGACTCTTCATAAGCATTCTTAAATGATAGCCACTCCATAACGTCTCCAGTAAATATGGGTAATTCTTTGGGCGTACTTATTCTGCTGAGCAGATTTGCATTATGAGTAGCAGATGAAGACGTAGTGATCAAGCCCTTCAGTGCGTCCGCTAACTGCTGAACAGGACCTTCCGTGGCGTCAACTCTTGGCGGCGGAAACAGGTACCCATTGTTCTCTTCATGGTTAGCCTTCAGCTTTTCCAGCTCATGCTGGCTGCGCTCCATCCACTTTTCAATACTTCGGCTATCATAACGACTGTCACTGTCACACTTTGATGAATTTTGACTATACTGTTCCTCGACTGCGGCAAGATCGACTTCTAGCTTCTTCTGGATTAAATCCATCTGAATACGCGCTTTTTCTTGCGCTGCCTCCAGCTCAAGTCTCTTTTTCTGTGCAATCATTGCGGTCGACGAGGTCGTCTTTTTTGTTCTCGTATTTGAGTTTACGCTGTGTTGCACTGGAAATGTGCCCTCCTCCTTGACATCACTCGGTCCAGGCAACATCGTGTCATTTGGCCCAGGTAATTCTATGCCGGTAGGTTCTGGCAATTCCATGCCGGTTGTTATTTTACTCTCTTCGAGACACGCGGTTTCGTCCGCCATTTTGCCTTTTCTCCGTGAGGTGCTCCGAGTATTCACCATTTTGCCACGCGGGGTGCGTATCATCACCGATCCGCTCGAAGACCACACATGTAACGGGTGAGGGTCGCAGGCCGTGGCCGTAAATGAGAACAGCAGAGTTTGGTTGAGAAAAAACCTAGCCCAGGCGCGGGAGTTTGACCCGCGGGAGCGCGCGGAACGTACGTATGAACTTTTCCCGTCGCGTATGTCTACTAAAACAAAAAATGGCGGAGCCGACCAGCGCGGCCGGACCTACCGCCCCCTCGCCGCTCCCTTCCTCACCGCCGTCCTGCGTTCGGTTCCGGCGCCTGAGTTAGATGTATTTTATTTAAGCCTTTCAAAACAATACAGTACAAGTTTTTAAAAAATGATAGAATGAACAAAACGTATTAATGTTTTTTAAAGCTAGAACACAAGGACATATTTTATCGTTACATGCTACAATATTGGAACAATATTTGCTTTTACTTTAATTTACAAATTAATTTTGCCTTACATGGCTAACACTGACTACAAAATTACATTAAACAAAGTTATTCCAGATAAAAAGTACCCTATCCCTATAATTGAAGATATTTTTTCGGAAATGAATGGAGGCAAATTTTTCTGCACTTTAGATATTACTCAAGCTTACCTGAACATGGAAATGGACGAAGAGAGCGCTTTACTTCAAACTTTAAGTACAC
Source organism: Pyrausta purpuralis (assembly GCA_963924145.1). NCBI lineage: Eukaryota > Metazoa > Arthropoda > Insecta > Lepidoptera > Crambidae > Pyrausta > Pyrausta purpuralis. The sequence goes on along the minus strand of OZ001651.1, from coordinate 27,759,093 downwards.
ATAAAGGGACATTCAAAGTGAATAGACTCATGTTTGGAGTAAAAGTTGTCCCAAGTCTTTGGCAAAAATTTATGGACAAGTTGCTATAAGGTCTGGATGGCGTGAAATGTTTCTTTGATGATATAATTATTCAAGGATCCACTGAAACTCAGTTGTTGAACAGATTGAGAACTGTTCTTCAAAAACTCAAAGAAAGTAATCTCAGAGTAAATAAGGACAATAGCACTTCTTCAAACGCAACATTACTTATCTTGGTCATACTATCGACGAAGCAGGCCTACATAAGAACAAAGATAAAATACAAGCCATTTGCAACACCGAACCTCCCCGGAACGTTTCTGAACTACGTACATTTCTCGGGATGGCAAATTATTATAATAAATTTATACCGAATTTGGCATCAATTACAAATCCTCTTAATGAATTACTACAAAAGAGAGCAGAATTCATCTAGACTTCAAAATGCCAATTCAGCTTTGATAGAATTAAGAAAGAAATCCTAAGCGAAAGAGTGCTTACACACTTTGATCCCTTAAAACCAATTGTTTTAGCGACAGATGCGTCACCATTTGGTTTGGGTGCTGTTCTTTCTCACCGATTTCCAAATGGATCAGAACGACCGATCGCATTTGCTTCACGATCGTTATCTACTAGTGAAAAGAAGTACAGTCAAATTGATAAAGAAGCAACTGCTATTTATTGGGGCCTGAAGAAATTTTTCCATTACTGTTACGGCCGAAAATTTACACTTGTTACTGACCACAAGCCGTTAACTTCGATATTTCATCCAAATCAGACCTTGTCTGAATTAAGCACGATGAGATAATTCCACTACGCTCACTTTTTATCAGGTTTTGATTACAATATAGAATATAGAACATCTGTTAAAAATTCGAATGCAGATTACCTTTCCAGATTTCCTGTAGAAAAGGCTAATGAATCAATGGATCCGCATTGTGTATTCCAAATACAGCAAATAAATACGTTAGAAATTAATCCGCAGCCAATCATTGAAGAAACGAGTAAAGATACAGAACTGATTCCGTTGCAATTCTCCGTGCACTAAAAGAAGGAAACTCACTGAAATCCTTAGGATATAATGATAACGAAATACCTTTACAAGATGGTTGCATTCTCAAAGGTTGCAGAATAATGATACCAGAAAAATTGCGCAAACAAGTTTTAGATGAACTACATACAGGACATATTGGTATTGTGAAAATGAAATTACTAGCACGCAGCTATGTTTACTGGAAAAATATAGATAATGATATTGAAAATAAAGTAAAGTCTTGCAGAACATGCCGAATGGAACAAAATCAACCTTCTCTAGCTCCCTTACATCACTGGGAGCAACCGGCAGGCCCATGGCAAAGAATTCATGTAGATTTTGCAGGTCCCATAGACTTATATGTATTCTACTAGACACGCTGTTCAGAACAAATTTTGTGTCACATTTTTGAAATGACAGAAGTATGAAGTGTTGTTATTTAATATTTTTTAATTCTCCTGTTTGATGCAGACTATTGGCGTGTTTTTTGGTGGACAATCAATCTTAAGCTACTATAGCACATACATTTCAACATCGTGATATTTGAAAACGTTTTCAAGCAATAGAAAAAACAAATCACTTAAAAAATAAACAAATCCCAAAAAGATATCACATCGGTAATTTTTCCCCATTTCTTCCAAACATGATAATAGCCATTACAACAACAACACTGAGCTGTCATTGGTAGCAAAGAGTAATCGAACAGATATGACACCAAGCTGGTGTTTAGTTTTCTGCCTATGATTCGATATATGTACTAGTGTTATTACATATGTCTATTATTTTAAATGATAATGTTTATGTGATGTTTCCACAAAAAAGGGTAATAATATGCCTACCAATATTATAACAACATAGTTTGTACCAATTATCTTACAATACTACTCCTGTACAAACAGATATTTACTTCAAGTCCGTTTTTATTTTCTAGTCGAATATTGTAAACAATCTTGCTTGACATACCTTTTTAACAAAATTATTCATTTAAAAATAAGAAACTCACAACAAAAATTTTACATAGGCAATTATCATTTAACACTGATATATTTTCTATTAGATAGTAAGTTAATTTATTCACTGATATTATTATTAAAATATTGTTTACAACTTTGGACTTGCTAAGAAAATTGGAATTTAATGAGTCATTTGAAATAAAACTCATTCTTCATAGATATAACTTGGCCCTATAATTCTAAAAGGTACACATTGATAATTCATATTCTACTACTATATTCTACCTATAAGAGTTTTGGCATGTCTGTTTTTAATGCTTTAGAATGTTTTTAACACTCACAGTGTCATATTTCATCATGTCCCGCCCGTGCGCAAATTTTTGGTTTCTTATTTCATCTTTATGAATATGTCTGTTTTTGGTTGATCTTTGGGTTTCTATGAAAATTGTGAGAAAACGAAAATTAATACTTTTACGCCGTCAACGAATCTTTGAATCACTTTTATTTACTACATACAACAAAAGAAAATCATTACTCTCAAATTATGTTAAATTACGGGCGCTATAACACATATTTAAGTTATTTATTTATTTCGTCTTTTGACGTAAGGGACGTTTTGACATGGTAGCTTATGGCAACAGTCTAAACACAGATGCTCCATTTGGCCTTAACTTACTGTAGAACAAAGTTTGTTCTAAACAGCGTGTCTAGTGTAACATAGAGGTCGTTGGCAGGTCCGATACAGGGACATTACCTTTTTATAATTGTTGACGCTTTCTCTAAGCGGGTAGAAATAGTACCTACAAAGACAACTACAAGTTCCTGGTGCATTCAAAAATTTAAAGTAACATTCTGCACATTTGGTATGCCCTACACATTAGTATCAGATAATGGCCGACAATTTTCTTCAGACGTTTTTAAAAACTTTCTTGCTGAATGTGGTACAACACACAAAACTTCAGCCCCTTACCATCCTGCTACCAACGGACAAGCAGAAAGGTATGTGCAGACTATTAAAAGATCACTACGCTCAATGGCGGGGGAGAGGGGTGATCTAACAGATAAAATACAACAAATTAAATGTACACTAAGGCGTACGCTAGGATCCAGTTGCCACTCTGCTTATTATTTAATGTTTGGAAGAGAAGTAAGAACTAAATTACACTGTATGTTTAAGAAACCATTGGCCAACGCTTCAAGATCAATATATCGACGGTTCCCGGGCTATTTGTATTAAGCGAAATTTTGGGCGAAATTGACTTATATACATATTCGGAATCAGCGAATTTTTCCGCGTCGTTTGAGCTGGGTTTTGTGACGATCTGAGCACTTTTTTTGTTGCTTCATACTATCGCATTTTCGGAGCCCATTTTGCACTGCAATGTATGTACCGACACAAAATTTTGTCAAATTTAGGAACTGTGTACTTAAGCTCACTATGAAATACCAAAGAGTTACTTAAACCCTCATTCCTGGATCAAAATTTACAGGCAATGTTCGTTAAGCCAATTAGCCTCACCTTATAAATATTTTGAAATGTCGCTTCATACAATTGGCTTTACCTTATGATTATATAAGATTGACGCTTAATACAATTGGCCTTTCCTTACAGATACATAATAATGTCGCTTCATACAATTAGCTTTACCTCATAAATACATAAGAATGTCGCATAATACAATTAGCTAGATACTTGAATTTACTAGATGAGGTCACTTGAAACATTAGGTTTTTATGTGAATTTTAATAAATGACCACAGAAAACAAAGAAAATGGTTAAGGAAAATAAAGTGCAGGACCTAAAAAAAAATATGGCGAATCCGTTGCCTGAAACGGTTACAGTTTTCGGAAGTCACTGCCCAGCTGAGTTTAGAATACTAAGTACCAAAATAAATTTAAAATAAGTATGTATGTATGTAGTTCGTTTAAATCATTTATAATGAGACTATAGGCTACTTAAATAAAATACTGTTAACTTTTGATTCCTATACAATTGTGATAAAAAGGTTAATCTGGTAAACTGGAAAGTTACTGTAGTTCCTAGCTGATGATAATTATAATAAAAAGTACATTTGAGCAATACAATCTGTTTTATTTCTCATTTCCTAATCATTTTTAGGATAATAATTCCTAGGTTCCTTTAAATTCAACAAAATTTTAACTGCCCCTTTTAGTAAACTCCATTACTCAGGCACGATTAGGAACAAATTAGTAATCGGCGTAAGTAAATCGGCGTTTAAAGTGAATAGGCCATACACGAAATTGGTTAGTTTATGGCATTTAAATCATTTAGTTCAGCTATGAAATATGAAAAACTCTTCAATTTAAACCATTTAACCTTGAGCTATTTACATTCAGTACTAGGTGGTTAGGTCATTTAACCTGGAGCAAGTATTAATAAACCTAGGCGGATAAGTCACTTAGCCAGGAACAACAAAAACTAATCTTAGGCGGTAAAATCATTTAGCCTTGAACAAAAAAATAAAATAAAAGGATCATTTTGCATTAAACGACATGTATCTTCGATAATAATAGGAATATCAGAAAACAAAACCTATCAGATTATGCAGGCTATTTAACCTAATCAATAAATATCCATTTTTTTCTAAAATTTTACAAATTGCGATAGTTATGATTTTTTTTTCAAAAATCAAAATTTTAACAGCTCTGGTATAAATTTTACAAAATGTCGCTTAATACAAATAGCCCGGGAACCGTCGATATAATACAAGAGTCAGAACTTTTTCTATTGGCGACAGAGTGCAAGCTAGGAATTACAGTAACTCATCCCAAAGATGGGCATTTGGCACAGTGACGCAACGCATGGGTCAGCTACACTACACAGTGCTCACTGATGACGGCTTGACCTGGACTCGTCATTAAGACCAGCTCCTGCCGGCGTCTCAGATTCCGGTGCCGTAGCCAGGATTCGCCGCGGAGGCGTGTCATGTCTCTGACGCATCTTCATAGACGACGTTGCTAGGGCAACAATTCTATTGATCTTTTGATTATGTCAATGAGATAAAACTATGTAAATAAATAAACCAATTTACTTTCAAATACGTGAATGCAATAATAATAAAAATATTGATTTAATATTCTAAGGTCCACTTGCGCATGATGATTTTAACCTACAATTACGCTTATTCTGGATTTAATCCTCATTCTGTTTCGGTCAGTTTATTTGACGTTGACAGAGACAGAATGAAAATTTAATCCAGAATAAGCGTAATCCTGGGTCAAATCATAATGCACAGTCAACCTTAACATGTTGTCAAAAAGGAAACTCTCGATACTCTTGATACTTAAAATGTTTTATATGCTTACTATAATTAACGAAAAGTTCATTATTTTAAAACTTTAACTGCCTAACTCACAAGCAATAAAACGTTCCTCATTCTACAAACTTCAAATTTGTGCGCCTGCTCAAAAGTGTACAAATGAACAAAAAATGAGACTGCGCTTAATCACACCGCACACTTCCGTGCTACGAAACTTCGTCTACGAAATAACTACGGCGTTTTGCTACGGTTACTACACGCTAAGTACTACGAAAATTTAGGGCAACTTCTTAATAAAGTGCTCTGTTGCAGTATACTACACGTTAGCATTTTTGTTTCGTTTGCAATGTATTTTATTAACCGACTTCAAAAAAGGAGGAGGTTATCAATTCAACTGTATGTTTTTTTTTTATTTTTTTTTGTATGTATGTTACCTCATATCTCAGTCGTTTGTCGACCGAATCGAAATTTTTTTTTACCTACTTAGAGGGTGAACTTTCTAGTTGGTCCCATTTTTTACATTTTGGGATCTGATGATGGGATCTTGGTGTAATCGAGGGAAACCCTCAAATTTTTAAGGCACGTATAGTGTTTCTTTTCTAGAATCTTAATGTTGACGTGTTGTTACGTCTACATTTTGTGGGGCTGAGCTGATGGTGGAGCTCCTTAACGCTTAAGAGTTCAGTAGTTATAATGACGGAACTTATGATAGGTTATTTGTAGCTTCTTAAAAAATCTATACCTACTAATATTATAAAGCTGAAGAGTTTGTTTGTTTGTTTGTTTGAACGCGCTAATCTCAAAAACTACTGGCCCGATTTGAAAAAATATTTTTATGTTGGATAGTCCATTTATCGAGGAAGGCTTTAAGCTATAAAACATAAAGATACGACTCACACGACCACAGCAGCAATGAAAAATGTTGCGAAAACGGGAAAAAGATGTTCCTTTTGAGAGCTTCCGCTGCGTACGCTGCGGAAACCGCTAAAGTTACACAAAAATCATGTATCACAAGATTGTTCAACATTAAAAGTTCTATAATAAAGTCCGCGACAGCAAAAGTCTATCTTTTATGGTTGACTTACTACAACCTTTGTTATGTTAATAAATTTGTAAAAAAATAATGCATCATTTTTAGAGGTGTATTATACACACAGGTATTTATTCTTATCAAAATAAATACATGCATCATCACGAGCATTTCATTTACAACAAAGTTGTCCTTTATATCATTTGATTCCAATAAATAAATATCTTATCTTGAGCTATCACAGTTTTAACATAACTCCGCACCAAAATAATGTTCGCAGCTGAAGAACAACGTGCGCTTGCGCTAATCTATCTATACTAATATTATAAAGCTGAAGAGTTTGTTTGTTTGTTTGTTTGAACGCGCTAATCTCAGAAACTACTGGCCCGATTTGAAAAATTATTTTTATGTTGGATAGTCCATTTATCGAGGAAGGCTTTAGGCTATAAAACATAAAGATACGACTCACAAGACCACAGCAGCAATGAAAAATGTTGCGAAAACGGGAGAAAGATATTCCTTTTGAGAGCTTCCGCTGCGTACGCTGCGGAAACCGCTAAAGTTACACAAAAATCATGTATGACAAGATTATTGAGCATTAAAAGTTCTATAATAAAGTCCGCGACAGCATAAGTCTATCTTTTATGGTTGACTTACTACAACCTTTTTTATGTTAATAAATTTGTAAAAAAATAATGCATCATTTTTAGAGGTGTATTATAGACACAGGTTGTTGGAGACCAAGATCATCTTTGATATAGATTTTAAGTTTTTAGTTGTTTTTTATAAGTAATCCTAACGCCTAGTTAAATTTAATAGCAATGCTACGCTCCAGCGTTGATACATGTCAATTAGCTTAACCCTTTTTTTTCTATTACACATCTTTGAAACCGACCAGTCACGTCTTCATCATTTATCATCATTTAATTACCAAAATCCTCAAAAAGTCTTCAAGATTCTCAACATGGTCCTTCGAGCCGGATTAATACGAGGACTAGCCGTGAGGAATAAAGGAACACCGATTTACGGAGTATTGCGGAAAATAAGACTTGAGCACCCGGGCATCGTGAAGCGAGAGGTTAAAATCGCAAGTCATTGGATGGAAAATCGCCTTCAATTAATGCAAGAATTAAGAAAAGCAGTGTTAAGCATAGTGTCTATCTAATATTCCACCCAACACTCAGGTATTAGGTATTTAGTTAAGTGACTGGTTAAATAAGGTTAGTACCACATTTTGTCAAATTAAAATCTAGGAAATAATCAGTAAATATCATTCGTAAGCAGTTGAATAGTAAAATTAATCTGAAATCTTGTAATTTAAAGTTTAAATATAAAAAAACAATATCCCTACTTAGTATTAAACTTAAAAAAATCATCTGTGTCATTGTTATTGTAAAGCATATATATAGTCAGTCAGTTTTGTGGCAAAATATTATACAAGTTCAGGTCAGATACAGTCATTTTCATTGTAATACAACCCTTTTATTGTATAAATTCCAGGTCTACGGCATTTCTCTTCAAATATGACCGATAAGGAGCTCAGAAAGCGCAGAGGCACATACAAAGGGAGACTAACGGTATTTAGCAACTATTTATCTCAGTTAACACCCTCTGAAATCACACCATTTCAGTTAATGGAATTGCAACTGCGTACAGAAAAATTAGAGTGTCTGTATTCTGAGTTTGACAGTGTTCAGTTGCAACTAGAATGCATGTCTGAAACTCCTGATATTGAAGCAGTCGAGAGGTCAAATGTCGAGTCACTGTACTTTTCGTTGTTAGCTCAAGCTAAGTGTGTGATCGAATCAATAGCTTAAAGTAATGAAAATGAAACTAAATCTACTCGCAGCTCAACTCGTACTCAACTGGTCAAGTTGCCCACTATTCAGCTACCCAAATTCACTAGAGTTTATGATAATTGGTTGGAGTTTCGCGACACCTTTTCTAGTCTCATCCATGATAACGATAGTATTGACGAAATTAACAAATTTCATTACCTTAGATCTTCCCTAGAAGGTACTGCAGCTGTCCTCATTCAAGCAATTGAGTTTTCAGCCCAAAACTATAAGCTTGCTTGCATTCCTCCTTTGTGAAAGATTCGATAACAAGCGGTTGTTAATCCAAAATCATGTCACAGCACTTTTTAATATTGATAAGATTTCACAGGAGTCCTCACAATCACTAAAACGCATGATTGACACTGTTAATAAAAATATTCGAGCACTAAGTACGTTAGGTGAGCCAGTTCATAGGTGGGATACGTTATTGATTCACATTATCAGCCAAAAATTAGATGCCAAATCATTTCGTGAATGGGAAGAATGTAAAGGTCGTTTTGATAAAATGACTTCAATCTCGTTTACACAATTTATGGATTTTTTACGCAGCAGGTCAGATTTAATCGAAACGTTAGAACTGTCTCAAAATATAACTGTTCGCCGGGGATCAAATACACAATGTGCCAAACAACATTCAAAAATAAAGGCTATGGTATCACTCGATACCCCCAACACAAGTAGTTCATCTACCCAAAGTTGTCCTAGATGTAGTGATAAGCACAACTTGAACACTTGCCCACAGTTTCTAGCTCTTAACGTCCCTGAAAGGTTATCTGTATTGCCGACCCCTTAAAGTATGTTTTAATTGCTTCAGGCGCGGTCACTATTCGTCTAACTGTAAAAAACCAGGCTGCAAAATATGTAAACGCAAACACCATACGATGATTCATTGCACTGAATTTAAACAACGATCTTCAGCTGATAACACTATTGAACGTGAGAATGCGAACGATAATTCATCATCCAAACCGTCCGCATCTATACCTACAGCTGTGACGCTCACAGCAAATATCAGCGCAATGCATTCACATAATACATGCACCACGTCTGACGTCCTGTTATCTACTGCATTAGTCAGGTGTTATGATGCGAATAATAGGGAATATGTTGCGCGTGCGCTTCTTGATTCTGGAAGCTCATCGTGCTTAATGACCGAAAAGCTGTGTAAGCAATTAAAGTTACCCGTTCAGACGGTTAATAGGTCAATTAAAGGCATAAATAATGCAATTTCTCACATAGGCAAAATGTGCAGCGTTCATATAAAATCATTAAGTGAGTCATATTCATTTAATTTACAGTGCTTTGTGCTACAAACTATTACAGATAAAGTTCCTAATAGACAGATTAGCTTACGTAACTTAAACATTCCTATAGATTTACACCTAGCTGATCCTAACTTCCACACGCCTGCTGAAGTTGATATCATTATAGGCGCAGACTTGTTTTGGAATTTATTAGGCTCACAAAAGATAACATTAGGTACTAACAAACCGGTTCTTTATGAAACTAGGCTCGGTTGGCTGGTCTCTGGCCCAATTAACAGCGGCTGCAACTTAAGAAACCAGTCTGACCCTGTCATGTGCAATTTTACCCAGGTCAACAAGGGAATTAGTTCTTCACGATGTGATGTAGATGACATTCAAAACCAATTAACGCGTTTTTGGCAACTCGAAGAAGTTTGCCATCAGTCATCTACCTACTCTGAGGTAGAGCAATTATGTGAAGATCACTTCGTCAAAAATACGACTCGCTTAGATGACGGCCGTTTTTGTGTCAAGATACCTTTAAAGGAATCACCTGAAGTACTGGGTGACTCATTACAACGAGCTAAACGTTGTTTTCTGTCAATTGAGCGCAGAAATCGTTCCCAGCCTTCACTAAATATAATGTACAAGGAATTTATGTCCGAGTATATTGCTTTAGGTCATATGTCCGAGTGTTTGATTGACGAAAACCAAATTAATTATTTTATTCCTCACCATGGAGTGCTGAGGGAAAGTAGTTCAACGACTAAACTGCGGGTGGTTTTTAATGCCAGCGCACCTACTACCTCAGGTAAATCCCTTAATAATTTGCAGATGGTGGGACCGACTGTACAAAGCGACTTGTTATCCATTTTAATACGGTTTAGGATGTACAAGTATGTTCTTGCAGCTGATGTGGAGAAAATGTACCGCCAGGTATTCGTTCATCCTTCGGACAGACACCTGCAGCAAATCGTATGGCGTGATGATGAACTATCTCCGCTTAAGGTGTACCAATTAAACACCGTTACATACGGCACAGCCAGCGCGCCATTTTTAGCAACGAGATGCTTAAAACAAGAAGGCCTTGAATGCAACGACACTGAGGTCGCAGAAGTAATCATAAATGACTTCTACGTCGATGACCTTCTTACAGGCACTGACATGTTTGACTCAGCATTGTCATTACGAGAAAAAGTCACTCATGCTCTTGCTTCCGCTTGCATGCCTTTGAGAAAGTGGAAATCTAACGAGCCTGCTTTGTTGCTGAACTGTCAAGATCAGTCGTCTTTCGATCTCAACATTGAAAGTACTGACAGTACTAGCAAAACTCTAGGTCTGAGTTGGCGAACCCAGTTGGATGAGCTATGCTTTCCATTTAATATCCCTGCTAAAAGTGACAACACAAAACGTGAAATGCTCGCTGTGATTGCTCGTATTTTCGACCCTTTAGGATTGTTATCGCCCTGTGTGATAAAATTTAAAATATTATTGCAAGCACTGTGGCTTAAAAAACTTACGTGGGATGAGCAATTACCAGCTGACATTGCCACGGCGTGGGATGACGTAATGCAGTCCCTGCCAATGCTCGGCAATTTAAGGATACCCCGTCGTGTTGTTTGCGATTCTTATACACAGATGGAAATGCATATTTTTTCTGATGCCTCAGAAAGAGCTTATGGCGCAGCTATTTACATTCGCAGTATTAATACAGACAATGAAGTGCTTGTGCAATTATTAATAGCTAAAAGTCGTCTTTCTCCCATCAAGCCGGTCACCATTCCTAGACTGGAACTCTGTGCTGCTTTAGTCGGTGCGCGCCTTTATGAAAAGGTAAAAAAATCGCTGCGGGTTCAAGCCTCAAAAGTATTTTTTTGGACAGACTCCATGATAGTTCTGGGGTGGTTAAAAATGCTGCCTATCAAGTTAAATACCTTTGTTCGCAATCGAGTGGCAGAAATTATTGACCTCACACACCCTTACACATGGAGGCATGTGCCTACTCGAGAAAACCCTGCGGATTTATTATCGCGAGGAGTCAATGCAAATAACTTACCACTAACAAGCATCTGGTGGTCTGGCCCAGCCTTTTTACTACATGACCAGTCATCGTGGCCCAGTACTCCAGGTGACACTGATGAATTACCTGAACTTAAAACTAACGTGTCATTTCACAGTCAAGTTATCAGATTTAAGTCTAATAAACTTATCGATTTCGATCGTTTTTCAAATTTTATGAGATTACAACGTACTATGGCATACGTTATCCGTTTTATCAACGCATGTAAAGGGAAATTCGAGCAGACCCTTCATCTGAACAATGAGGAGTTACAAAGGGCGCTGCATATAATTATAATTGAAGCTCAAAAGGATTCGTTCCCCGAGTACGAAATTCTAAAATGTAATAAACCATTGCCATACAAAAACCAACTTTTAAAATGGAACGTTTTTCTTGATAAAAATCAAATCATGCGCGTTGGTGGTAGACTGCAAAATTCTGATTACAATTTTGATAAAAGGAATCCAATTTTAATACAGTCCACTCATATATTTACCAAATTATTATTTAAATATCAACATGTCAAGCTATTACATGCGGGACCCCAATTGCTACTGGCCACAATTCGCGAGACGTATTGGCCTTTAGGAGGACGTAACCTAGCCAAATTTACTTTTCGTCAATGCATTCTTTGTCAGCGCATGAAAGGACAAACTGTAGTGCCGAAAATGGGTGATCTGCCGGCTTGCAGACTTTCTCCAGCAGACTATCCATTTCAAAATGTAGGCGTCGATTACGCAGGCCCTATTATGTCAGCTAGTCGTCAAGGTCGTGGATGCAAACTAGTAAAGATGTATATCGTTATCTTTATATGCTTCACAACGAAGGCCTTACACTTAGAATTAGTGGGTGACTTGACGAGTCAAAATTATTTAAATGCGTTACGCCGTTTTATGTCCCGCCGAGGGAAACCGTTAAATATTTATTCCGATAATGGAACATCATTTGTTGGAGCGTGTAACGAGATCTCCAATATGTAAAAAAGCAGTTGTGATACATTTTCTGAGTGTGTGGCTGCGGAAGGTATTAAATTTCATTTTCTTCCCGCTTATGCAGCTCATTTCGGTGGTATTTGGAAGAGATCTGTCCAGTCGACCAAGTTTCATTTAAAAAGAGTGTTGGGTAATTGTAACTTAACGTACGAAGAGCTTAACACTACCCTGGTTCAGATTGAGGCGATACTGAACTCTCGTCCACTCACTCCCTTATCATCAGACCCAGAAGATCTAATTCCGCTCACGCCTGCGCACTTTTTAATAGGCAGACCGCTTACTTCTTTGCCAACTCAAGATGTTCGCGACCACTCCAGCTGTCATCTGACTCGTCATCAAAGGATCGAGCAAATTCGACAGCATTTCTGGGAGCGGTGGAACAAAGAATACGTTTCTGCACTGCAGAAACGAGTCAAGTGGCACGAAAATAAGGGTTCCTTGAAATTTAACTCACTTGTGGTCGTCAAAGAGGACAATTTGCCGCCATTGAAGTGGAAAATGGGACGCATTGTGGCGCTGCATCCAGGCAAAGACGGTGTATCTCGGGTAGCCGATATAAGAACCTCAAGCGGCATCATACGCAGGGCGTTCCCGAGAATCTGCGTTCTACTTGAAGACCTCTGTTGAAAGACCAGCTTTCAACGGCCGGGGGCATGTTGGAGACCAAGATCATCTTTGATATAGATTTTAAGTTTTTAGTTGTTTTTTATAAGTAATCCTAACGCCTAGTTAAATTTAATAGCAATGCTACGCTCCAGCGTTGATACATGTCAATTAGCTTAACCCTTTTTTTTTCTATTACACATCTTTGAAACCGACCAGTCACGTCTTCATCATTTATCATCATTTAATTCCCAAAATCCTCAAAAAGTCTTCAAGATTCTCAACACAGGTATTTATTCTTATCAAAATAAATACATTCATCATCACGAGCAATTCATTTAGAACGAAGTTGCCCTTAATATCATTTGATTCCAATAAATACCTTAGGAGCTATCACAGTTTTAACATAACTCCGCACCAAAATAATGTTCGTAGCTTAAGTACAACGTGCGTTTGCGCTAATTATATCATAAAGCTGAAGAGTTTGTTGGTTTGAACGCGCTTATCTCAGGAACTGTTGAACCGATTTGAAAAAATATTTCTGTGTTAGATAGTTTATTTATTGAGAAAGGCTTAAGGATATAAAACATCACGCTGCGACGGGAGGGGAGGGAGCCAACTCAAAACGCGCGGACGAAGTCGCGGGGGACCGCTAGTTATATTATAAAGCTAAAGAGTTTGTTGGTTTGAACGCGCTTATCTCAAGAACTGCTGAACCGATTTGAAAAAATATTTCTGTGTTAGATAGCTTATTTATTGAGAAAGGCTTTAGGATATAAAACATCACGCTGCGACGGGGGGGGGGGGGGAGGGAGCAAACTCAAAACGCGCGGACGAAGTCGCGGGGGACCGAAGAGTTTGTTGGTTTGAACGCGCTTATCTCAGGAACTGCTGAACCCATTTGAAAAAATATTTCTCTGTTAGGAATCTTATTTATTGAGAAAGGCTTTAGGATATAAAACATCACGCTGCGACGGGAGGGGAGGGAGCAAACTCAAAACTTCATGAAAATGGTGTCAATTAATAGCTTAATACTTAGTAGACCTACACTGAAAATTTTATGTTTTTCGACAATCTGAGAGCCCAATAATCAGGGGTTTAGTTAAAGTGAGGTTATGTAACAAACAGCTGATTTCCGAACTGCAAAGGATATTTTAACGTCAGCAGTTACAATAAGGCCACAAAATAGACGACAGCACGTTAGGCAGGGTCAGAATCCGTTAAACAATGCAGTGGTCGACGAAAAAACACTCAAAATGCATACACGCACAAGACGAAAAATACGAACGAAACGAGTGATCCATAGATTATTTGACACGGTAGCTGTCGGTATCAGTGCACAGACAAAAAAAGTAAGAATCGATTTTATTTCATTAAGTAATCATGTTTCAATTCAGTTACATTCAATTCAATTAAAATATAAAATATATGTTTCATGAGCTATACTAGTTATTGTAACGTATTTTTTTTTGGGTTTATCGCCACGAATAGAGCAAGAGTGATTCTTTTTTTAAATTGTGTAATCACATTGACTCAAATCGATATTTCATTTGATCGATACTGTAGTGAATTCTTAAAATCTTGTTTTTCATAATGCTCAGTTTCCGTAAAGAGAAATAGATTTTTGGTATTTTAGGATGGAAAAATATGCCCATTTTTTTAAACCATAAATCAACTAGTTACGTTTAGGGCCCAGCAGTTACCGTCTCCTTTGTTTTTAATATCAAGTTCACACGGATCTTAACCGAGTTGTTACCTACTCGCATTAAATTAGCATGGCGTGGAAACATCACAAACTTTTTATGAGCCCCGAGCGCGTATAAACACAGTTTCCCCATTTGTAGCCATGCGAAAAGTTCTGCGCCTACGCCCGAATACTGGAACTATTAGCCGAATGTCAGACACGCAGTGATTGATACTCGTGGCCGCTTGATGACTTTTGACGATTTATATAGAGCAGATGTGGGAAAACTTTTAAAGATGAGGAAAAAATAAGGTGTTGTTTTCAGCAAATAAAGGCGTGTTACGATATTTTTATTTGTAAGGAGTTACTAAAACCTACCCAATTTAAAATGAAATTTTAGTGATACAGAATTAATATTCAGTACACTTTTAGGTGATAATGAGAGCTTGATAGAAGAGCGGAATGAAAGTCTTTGATAGTGATATATTGATTGATATATTGATAGAACTGATCTTACGAATAAATGATAGAATGATAATGAGAACGCGTGCTGTGAATGATAGCCGTACACGAACTGATGAAATTATGAATGTATGGTAAAAATGCTGATGCTAAAGTAAGTTACAAAATACTGCGCTTTGGGGAAACGCTGACGCGACGATTGTACGAGCTGGCTCGTACATCCTGCCGGGCCAGAAAGATGCGAGATGAAGAGTGAGATGACAAATGAATGATATGAGTAACAAGGTGATAGAACAATTTTTGCTTAAACCTATTACAAGGTGATTGAACAATGATAACATAGCATAATTAGGTACTACAGAGAACTGAATTCTCTTTCACGAATGGGGGAAGTAGCCTTATTTAGTACACGCGCACTTGATACGTTAGCTTTTGCACCTTTGATTTCACTTAACTCAAAAACGCACTGATTATGGTCTCTGATTTCACTACACTGATTCACAACACTTCCACTGATACACTGAACCGTTGGTTGAGTGGCGTCCTGGACTGGCGCCCGGGGCGCGGGCTGCGGCGCCCGGCGCGCTCGCTCGCGCAGGCGGCGCGCGGCGACGACGACCAGGGCGACTCCTCCGCAGGCGGCTAGCAAGTAGATGACTACGTAGTGGTGTATGTCGTGGTATGATACACGATCCGATAAGACTCCTTCTGCTGCGCTAGCTTTCATATCTTGTATTTATGTATTGATTTCTTCCAGTTCTTTTTGATGGCCGATACTCGTAGTTTCGATGGCAGAAACAGGCATTGTCAAATTTATAATGTTGTTGATAGGAGGAATATTGATTTTGATAATATCGGCTTTTTTTGAAATTACGTTAGATAGCCGTTCATGCGGGTAAACTGTAAACGTTTGGCTTTTGAGTACGCATTCATTGCTTACAGTAATAATTCCAGCCATGTTCAGCTGTTCAGCTGTAACGTGATCTTCACATATGACTCGTACAGTGCATTGCCCGCAACAAAAGTATAGGTAAGTATTGATATTACTTAGCTCGGTCCACGTGTTTTTGCAGCCGGTGGCAATTGTTTTGCAGTTATTAGATAAATGACTTTTGATGCATAGATTCTCATCCGATTGCATTTGATAAATGGGTTGTTTCATTCGACAAAGGAAAGTATCTTTCTCGTAACTAACACAATTCTGTATGTCTTGGTCTTGCATAGGTAGGTACGAGTCTTTTTGTATATTAACGGCTACGTAATCTGATACAGGAAGGATATTGATCATAATGTCTTTGTTGTTTACTTTCTGTGAGATCGGTATGAGCTTATAAACATCGAAATTGTCTCTGCTCACCAAGGGAATATTAACTTCGGAAATGATGAAATTCTTCAATGCTCTCGCCTTCACAGTGAGTAAATGATACATCTTCGATAGGTCGGACTGAATATTGGACAGCGGCAGTGTTAAGTCTCTTGATAGTAACCCAGTAATTATATTAAATTCGTATCTTAGTTGTTCGGGAGTGAGTAGATGAAAGTTGAATCTTCCTTGATAGATGTTTGTGACCGAGTCAACTAATGTTTTTTGAATGTCCTTAAGGTTTGCTAATACGCTGTTGGCTATGACTGATGATATTGTAAAGTCGTTGGCGTTGAATATCTATCGAAGTTCACTATTTTGTTTGTTGAGCTCTTGTTCTATTTTGTTTAGGTGTTGATTAAATATTTTGTGTTGTTTGTCTAGTGATACCTCCACTCTTTTGATTAAATTAAATTCCGCTTCGACGACTGATGTTTGATTCTTCCATAATAATGCCAAATGTTTTTCATTCTCTCTCACAGTTTCAATATCTCATTCGTATTGTTGGGCGAAGTTTTCATCCAATACTCCGAATAACGTATTAGCGATATAGCCGACTCCGTTGATAAGGCCGCGGCGAGCGCGCGCGCGCCGTGTGAACTGCTGACCGAGCAAGATGCCGTTGTAGTGTTCCAACTCGGCGAGCCCGTGATGTAATTGTAGTAGGATGACGTCACACTGGGGTATCCCTTTATTGTTCGTGGTAATCGTCCATGATTCATCAAGGTGAGATATATATTTTTCGAGTAGTTCTGTGCCTTGCCCATATGGAGCCATGTCATAATAAATAATTAATTTCCATTGATCTCGCTCTAGCCGCATGTTTGCGATTTTGTCAAAATAAAGTCCTTGGCTGTTGTTTAAGTTCGATACTTGATATGAAGAATATACAGGTGATATAATCAAAACTAGCCACAAAATTATGGAATAAAGGAAATTGATTTTGTTTGATTTATATGACGATTTTTTGCGACGTTTGTTTTCAGTTATAGTTGCTGTGGAAATTATTTCCTTCTTCTTATGTTCTTCTTCTTGATATTGATTGACGGGTAAAAGTGATATCTTGCTTATAGGTCTCTTTATTTGACCATTTTTAGTTTTAAGTGTGACTACACGCACATATCCATCTTGGCCGGGGTGTAGTGCCACTATTCTTCCTAGTGCCCATTTGCCTGATGGTAAGTTGGCGTCGTTGATAATTACAATGTCGTCGATTTTTAAGTTTTCTTTCGGCTTGCGCCATTTGCTTCGGGCTGATAGATGACTCAGATATTCATTACGCCACTTTTGCCATACATCATCGAATATTTTCTGAGTTAATTGCCATCTTGTTAATGTGGGACCGCTAGCTAAGAAGTGTGATGGCGTTAAATAATCTAGATCTTCATAATCTTCTGCTAATGCGCATAGCGGGCGGGCGTTAAGACATGCTTCTAACTGAGCTAAGAGGGTGGAGTACTCCTCATAGGTCAGTTTTTGTTCACCAACAACTCTTGTAAGATGGTACTTGAGACTTTTGACGGAACTTTCCCAGAGGCCTCCTGCACTTGGCCAGGCTGGGGCATTAAAATGCCATTGAATTTCCATATCTGTGATCGCTGAATAAAACTGATCGTCAAACGTTGTTTGAAAATCCAGGTATTCCTGTCGAAGGACTCTGTTTGCGCCTACAAAGTTTGTCCCGTTATCACTATAGATGTGACGCGGCGCTCCTCGTCTAGCTGCAAATCTACGCAAGGCTGCTAAAAATGTTGAAGATGATAGGTCCGATACTAATTCGAGGTGCACGGCTTTTGTTACCATGCACACGAATACGGCGATATAGCCTTTTGATGTTTTGATACCTCGCCCTTTACTTGATTTAACGTCTACGAATCCAGTTAGGTCTACGCCGGTATGATTAAATGGTCTGGATGGGGTGACGCGAGCTGCCGGTAAGTCTCCCATGATTTGATCGTGTTTTACAGGATCGTGACGTCGACACGTGACGCACCTCCGTATCTGCTTTTTGATTGCTCTGTTGCCTCCCAGTATCCAATATTTTTGTCTTACGAATGCTGATGTTAGGCGAGCTCCCCCGTGAAAAACAAGCTTATGAGATTGATCGATGATTAGCTCAGCTAGACGACAGTTATTAGGAATGATGATTGGATGTTTCATTTCCAGGTCTATCATAGCGTTCCGTAGTCTGCCTCCGACTCGCAGAATACCGTCTTTATCTAGGAACGGGTTAAGTTGTAATATTTTGCTTTTAGATGACACTAGTTTCTTTGTTTTTAGGCTAATTATTTCTTCGGTAAATTCTTGTTTTTGTATATTTTTGATGATAATCGTTTTTGATTTGTTTAACTCTGATAATGATAGGAAGCTTTGTTTGATTGATTTTTCTTTTGTAGTAAATCTTAAAACCCATGCTAAGATTCTAACAATTTTAATAAATGAACTGTGTTTTGATAGCAATTGATAGATAATGTCATTGTTTACATCATGCTCGGTAACAACGTTTACTTGTTTGGTTTGTCTAAGTTCCAGATCGGTCGAACACTTAGGTCGTTCTTTTTCATCTTTATAACTTTGAAGCCATGATGGCCCTTTCCACCACAAGGGGTGGTCCACTAATTGAGAGGTAGTCAGCCCTCGGCTCGCGCAGTCCGCAGGATTTTCCTCGGATTTTACATAGCGCCAGCACTCTGCAGGCATGACGTCGGTTATCTGCTTTACTCTGTTTGAAACAAACATCCTCCACCTATTTGGGTCTCCATTTAGCCATCCGAGGCATATCATGGAATCACACCAGCCATATATTTTGATATTGTAGCCGCTCAAGCACTGTTGAACTTTCGACATTAATTTTGATAGTAAAAGTGCTCCGCTTAGCTCCAATTTTGGAAGTGTTATAGTTGATTTGGAAGGAACTAATCTTGTTTTGGCAACGAGAATTGATATTTCTGAATTTTCACTTCGATTGATTTTACAATATATGACGCACGCGTACGCTTTTGCAGACGCGTCACAAAAGCCGTGCAATTCAACACTGTCATCTTCTATTGTTTTAATCCACCGGTCGACTTTTATTTTATTGATATTTTTCATGTCGTCCTTGACATTTAGCCATTCTGTTTGAATTTCTTTAGATATAGAGTCATCCCAATTTATTTCTGATTGCCATACATTTTGAAAAATTATCTTTAATTTAGTTGATAGTGGTGCTAGCAAGCCTAGGGGGTCAAATAATTTTGAAATTGATGATATTAGTGATCTTTTAGTGTCAGTCTTTGATGATTGGTCATGTTTTATGGCGAATGATAGTGCGTCTTCTTGTGGGTCCCAACTAAGACCAACCAAACCCTGTTTTCGTCTGTTCCGTCCGCTTGAAATTAAAGTTCTCTTGATTATTTGATGTGTCATCGTTAAGTTCTGGAATGTTTGATTTCCATTTTCTAAGATTGAAGCCTCCTGATTTTAATAAATTGATAAGGTCACTGCACAATTGCTTCGCAGATTTGATACTATGTTGACCGTAAACAAGGTCATCCATATAAAATGATTGCTCTAAGACATCTGCTGCGCGGCTGCTATAATAGTTTGATCTTGCGTCGGATGCCAGTTGTTTTAAGGTCATCATTGCAAGAAAAGGGGCTGCTTTGGTCCCGTAAGTAACTGTAGTTAATTGATATTCTTTGATAGGATCGCTCATCGTGTTACGCCAAATGATTTTTTGATACTTTTGATCTTCTGAATTCATCCAAATCTGTCGAAACATTTTTTCAATGTCCGCGGTGAATGCGAATTGAAACTGCCTCCATTTGATAATTAATGACTGCAAGTCTTGCTGTAAATTAGGCCCACTGGCCATTACGTCGTTCAAACTACACCCTGATGTTGTTTTCGCAGATGCGTTGAAGACTACTCGAAATTTGGTACTCGTTGATTCTGCACGCTCCACACCATGATGAGTGAGATAACATTCTGGCATAGAGTTGCTAGTAGCTTGTTTCATATGACCTAGTGATAGATAGTCTTCCATAAATGATTTGTAATCTCTCTCCATTGCTTCATTCTTTGAAAATTTTCTTTCTAATGATCTAAATTGCGCGATTGCTTTTGTTTTCGAACTGCCCATTTTTTCTTCAAAATTATCTTTTAATGGTAGTCGGACTTCATACCGACCGTCCTCCCGCCGTGTAGTTGTTTCTTTATAAAATCTGATACACTGTTGATCTTCGGTTGATAGGGTTGTCTCATCGATGATATCTTCTATTTACCAAAACTAATGTATTTCGTCTAAGTTAGTGAGCACTACGTTACATTGCAGCGTTTTGACGTTCCCGCTTAAAATCCAGCCTAGTCGAGTATTCTGTGCTATAGGTGAATTATTTTGATCTGATCTGCAAATTCCTTCTAGGATGATTAAGGAATATATGTCTGCACCGAGCAGCAGGTCTACAGGGTTACTAAGATTGAAATCGGGGTCAGCTAATGATATGTTTTTTAAGTATGACCAACTCGGTCTGATAAATGAATTGTTGGGTAGATTTTTGATAAGATTTCGCATGATAAGAACATCGGCTTCAAATTCAAAATTGCTATTTAGTGATGCACATTTTAAGTGCAAAGTGCCTTTACAGTTGCTTTCCTTTATACCTACTCCTGAAATAACACCATGACATCGCTGCCGAGGCAGTCCTAACTGTTGTGCGGCATTTTCAGTGATGAGAGATGTTTGTGAGCCCTGATCTAATAGAGCCCTAAGTTTGATAAAACTTCCATCATGTTTCTGAACTTTGATCAATGCGGTTGGTAAAATGATTTCCGGTAAGTCGGGTTGCAACGTCCCGTGCGAGTTACTGCGCGAGGTCTGAGCACATTTTTTGATTGATCGATTTAATAGCGTTGTTATATGCTCGCTCGTACTTGAAGAACGCGTCTTCGTAGTTGGGGTCCCTGCCTCCCAACGCGCTGTCTAGCTCCCAGTGAAGTGAGTCTATCGCTGACCAACGAATATTGATAACACGTAGTAAATGATCAAACTCCCATTTCTCTGATATGTCGTCAAGCACTATGTTAGTGATAGTATGTTCGAAAGCTTGAAAATTGCTAGATTGTTTTCTAAGCATCTCATCAGTCTTGCTAGGTGATCCTTGATGAGATTGGTTGGAGGAAAAGGTACTAGTAGATTGCTGGCCCTGCCCGCTCGGGGAGACACCCAAAAGCGTTGCAGGTTTGATGATAGGAGGTTGAGTCTCCTTTAATTTCTTTCTTGGTGGCTCGTAATTTTGAATCGCTGCTCTTATATTGGAAAATCTATCCTTGATATTTTCGAATTGATTAGATGTCAAATAAGCGTTAGATTTATCACCGAACCCACACAATTGAATATGATTTGTTTGATATTCCTGCCAGTAGCCGTCTAATGTCGTTAATCTTCGCTTGATATAGTCTGCCGTTTTTCTATCGACAGGGTCTTTTTTAAAGTTTATGTATACTTGCTCGATAGCCGCTGCTGTAAGTTCTTGATTTTGTAGTAGGTCCTCCATGGTGGTTGTAATGATAAAGAGATAGAGAGAAAGTAAATAGGAAAGATCTTACTTGTGCTCTCGGGTTGTTGTAAATGGTGGTCGCAAACGCTGCTGCTTACAACCTCCTTGATAGCTTGATGTTGATGATGATAGCACTGCAATCCTTGATAGTTTTTGATAGTTCACCTCACTTGTAACACAGAGTCACGATTTATGTCCACGTAGTCACTGTGTCACACGCGAGGTCCCTCGATATTGGTTGAGCATCCGGCTCGAATAAAAATGTACGGTCAGTACACTTTTAGGTGATAATGATAGCTTGATAGAAAAGCGGAATGAAAGTCTTTGATAGTGATATATTGATTGATACATTGATAGAACTGATCTTACGAATAAATGATAGAATGATAATGAGAACGCGTGCTGTGAATGATAGCCGTACACGAACTGATGAAATTATGAATGTATGGTAAAAATGCTGATGCTAAAGTAAGTTACAAAATACTGCGCTTTGGGGAAACGCTGACGCGACGATTGTACGAGCTGGCTCGTATATCATGTTTATATCTTCTTTTTGTACTTTTTTGAGTAAAATTACTCCAGCAATCCTAGGCACGATTGATGATTGCACTATGATTTATGATAGAATTAATTCAAAAATCATGTATGTTATAATAATAACAATGTAAGTTTATTGTTTATTAGGTCAGATATGCACCTAAACCAGACATCTACCACAGTATTTTTCAATCGATTCTCATGACCTTTTTAATAAAAAATATCATTTTAAAAGAGGTTTTGTGTCAGGTAGATGAGTGTACAAGTGAAAAGGGGCGGCTAATGACTCGCGACGTGCAGCCGCTGATTACCGACGGCTAGTGAAGGCTTTGTCACAAAAGTGGCAATAGGTGTCGTGCGCCAAGAGCAGAAAATGGAGCCCTATTTTTATCCAAAAAAAAGGAGGAGGTTATCAATTCGGCTGCTTGTTTTTTAGGGTTTCGTAGCCAAATAGCAAATAAATTATAGTTTAATAAAACTAAAAAAACACGCTTTTATAGCTAACCGAACTAAAAAGTAGAAAATATTTTTTAATAACAAAGAGTTAGAGAATAATTCAATTCAGAGTATAAAGCGTGGGGTGTTTGATATATTAAATGTTGAACCCCAAGGTTTTTAATCTGAATTGAATTATTCTCTAACTCTTTGTAATTAAAAATTATTTTCTACT
The DNA here is from genome assembly GCA_963924145.1 of Pyrausta purpuralis. Lineage (NCBI taxonomy): Eukaryota > Metazoa > Arthropoda > Insecta > Lepidoptera > Crambidae > Pyrausta > Pyrausta purpuralis. The sequence continues at coordinate 27,735,786 of OZ001651.1, read as the reverse complement.
TTTTCGTTTGGTTAGCTTTGAAAGCGGGTTTTTTTAACTATAATTTATTTTTCATTTTTTAATTCGATGTTTCACTTAATTATTTGCGGACATGCGATACGCGATAGCTCTATCTTTCTTACTCGCTTACAGAGGATCCACGAAAGAATTTATTAATCCTGGCGGTCTTTATAAGAATATTGAGAAACTGTTATTAAATTAATGCATTGTCATCGGTCCTTGATACGTGTGCAAAGTTTCAAATTAATCAAAGTTCTGGAAATCGGTCAAATTTATGCTCAAAGATTCCATTACATACATACATACATACATACATAGATACAACCCAAACTAATAAAAGCGTGGTAAAAACTGAAACCTTATAGTTTTGTTAGGTCTGTTCTGTTAATTTTTGTTCACTTTCTTTATCCGATTCTTTTTGTGCGGTTAATTGAGGTAAAGTAGCTAAACTATTTAAGAGAAACAAAATCATTTGGAGTCGGTGCATGATGAGTGTAGACTGTTGGTGTAGGTAAGCTTGACACCATGCACCCGTCATGATTTTTAGTTATTTATCCATATCTCAAAAACTACTCTACCGATTTTGATGAAACTTACACTGTACCGTTAGTTGAAATATAACTAATCGAACTAAAAATGAATCATTTCACTAAGTAAAGTTAGCCTATTACATCCCACTGCTAGGCAAAGGCCTTACCTCAACTACGAGGTAGTTGAGCCATGCACCACGTGGGCTCAGTGTGGGTTGGTGAAGGGGTGTTTGCAAGGCAAGGCATAACGAAAATTGGTTCGGACGAGATCGAACAAGTAGTTTTTGAGATATAGCACATTTTCAACAACCGCAAACATAACTTTGTACTTCATACAAACACTATGAAAAAAAAAGTTATATTTGCAGTCAACAAAATATTGTGGTATTTTACTAAGTAGAAGTATGTGGATTCCCTAATTCAGTTAAAGTTGGCACGGAACCCTCAGTACGCGAGTCCGACTCGCACTTGGCCGGTTTTTTTGTTTAAAGAACAAAGCCGTTTGGCAAATCTTGAAAGGTTGTATGAAGTATTGCTCAAAGCAACATAAAACCTAATTATTATATTTCCTTAAAACGAATTTGTAACTGACATGTGTGATGCGTTACAATGAGCTATCTTAGCTCGTTTTAATCAAATGATTAATCAGTACATGCACCTGTCAGTTAACCGAACTTACGGTGTAAGCGAAGTGGGCTTGGTCAGTGATGATTTGATTTGTTAAAATCAAGTTGCTGTTTTTATTTAGGCTACACAATACTGATCGGCCAACACGTGTAGACGAACAGCCATTGAATTGTAGATTAATCTCGACAAGAAACGGTGAATAGTGGCGCCTCATAAACACAAGAAGTTATCCACGATAATCTGCTATTATTTTGTATCAAAAGTATTTTTGTAATGCGGTTAAAATAACACCGGAAGCAATATAAGTATGCTACGACCTCCGTGGTGTAGTGGCTAAGCACGCTGGTTTCAAGACGTCGCCGCTCCGAGGCCCCGGGTTCGATTCCCGGTCGGTCCATATAGAAATCAAAATATTCTATATTGTCTCGGATCTGGGTGTTTTGGTACCACCGTTGTGTCTGATTTCTATAACACATGTGCATATTTAGCTACTGACTTTGAGATCAGAGCAATGTACGTGATTGGTGTTCAATATAAGTATGTCCTAATTACCTATTGATTTTCTATTGTCAGGTAAGTAAAACTCTAATTTTGAGGACAATATAAAGGCTCAGTACCTACGGTTACTAATTGTCAACTGAACGTTAGTATTTTAACGACCCTGTCTACTGAACACATAAAACATACACTGAACTATTATGAAATGTCAATGAAACAGCTGGAAGCCGTTTCTTTTCATCCTTACCACTATAAAAAAAGTCAAACACTAAACCGAGATTTTCATTACCTGCGAGAAACTGAGTTAACGAAGTAAACAACTTCTACCAATAGTCGGCAGATTGCCTACGAGCCTGAATAAACTATCAGAAGGTAAGCTTTTGGCGAAAACTTTGAAACTCTCCTCGTTTTATTCCTACTGTAAACATTTTCTCAAACAAGACACTTTACACTGAAAACTAAAACAGAGGGATTAATTAATCAAACATGAATTCAAATACCGGGTAAAATGAAAATCTTGTTTGATCGTAATTACAAATTACTGTCGACTCACGCCTTATTAAATTAGGTTCACAAAACGTAGATAAAAAAACATTAAATGTCCGTGCTACAATATTCTTGAAGGTTACGAGTAATATTGATTCTATTCATGCCACATTGAATACACTGACTGCAAAATAATTATGATTTAACCGAAAACTAAGCATTTAGTCCATTGAATAAAAAGTTCTAGAGTGCGTGAGTTAGTAACGTAAGATGTTTCTTCGGAAACATGTCAAGAGTCCCTAGGTAATAAACATACTAAAACCCTGGGACACTAGAAGGAGCCCCGGAGTAGGGGGAGTGGGGGAAAGAGTCCATTTTTTTATTTTTCGCTTAAATCTCAAAAACGGCACATGTTAGAGAAAAACTTTCAAGGAAAAGTTGAAAGGCCATAAAATAATCTACAAGTTGTACCTAAATCATTTTTTCCTATATCCTACCATTTCTGAGTTACACGCAGTAAAAAATGATTTTGGCTCAAACAATTTCCCTATACTACATACCCATGTTTATCACATCAATCGATCAAAAAATATTTCTTTCTTCCAAAAAACTCAAATGTGCAACTTGTGACCAGTACTGATAGATTGCTCTTAATTAGGTCTATAATAGGTAAAATAAACAAATTCCTCCATGGAAGCCTTTAGGAGGAATCGATTGTCAAAATATTATATTAGGATAGTTTGAGTTACTGAACTTGATCTTTTTATTTTTTTCTTCCAAAAAACTCAAAAGTGCAACTTGTGACCGGTACAGATAGATTGCTCATGATTAGGTCTATCATTGATAAAAAAACCAGATTCCACCATGGAAGCTTTTAGGAGGAATTGAATTTTATTAGGGTAGTAAGGATACTTGAACTTTTTATTTTTTTTCTTCCAAAAAGCTCAAAAGTGCAACTTGTGACCGGTACTGATAGATTGCTCTTAATTAGGTCTATAATTGGTAAAATAAACACATTCCTCCATGGAAGCCTTAAGGAGGAATCGATTGTCAAAATATATAGTTAGGGAGGCGAGGTAGCTAAATGGCGTAATTCAACGGCGCCGTCGAGACCTATCAAAATCGAAAGATAAAATAATTTCGAAAAGAAAAGCTCGTATGGTAAAAACCATTTTAGCGGTGGGTTTGGCGTGTACGGTTTTTCAAAAATGTAAAAAAAAACAGTTACTTGGGCATTCTCGAGCGCGTCAGATATTCATACTACGTATGCCCCAAGTGCCTCTGATAACAACGGTATACTAATCTGCCGGTTTGCGTGGTGGGGGTAGGCATAAAAAGTAGTCAAAAATGCAAAAATAAATAAATTACTCGAGCGCGTCAGATTTTTGGAAGGGGTGTTAAGTAGGCCCCAAGGAAGCTCCCTTAAAAAAAACTGACGATTTTGGCGTGACCATAAGTTATGATGAATTTTTGAAAATGCAAAAAAAAATAGTTATTTTGAAATACTCGAGCGCGTCAGATTTTCATAGGGGAGGTTCATCTCGGTATCCTGAAAGCATATTTTCTTAATCTGACAAAAATGTTGGTGGGTTCTCTTAATCTGACCAGAAAGGTTTTTTGGTTTCTTGTTTTTTCCTTTCTTCTTTCTTTTTAATTATTCTTCACTTCGTTTTGCTGACGGTACGTCCAAAAAACAATTTGAGGATCAACAGGCTATTGAATAATATACATACATGAAACTGTACATGTTAATAATACTTTTGTATACAGATACACGTAACCTTTTCCAAGTCGACGAAAATTGTCGAGAAGCTTTAGAAAAAAAATTTTTTTTTGAGATTAAAGTAACATAATTTAATCATCGTTATTTCATATCATTTTTTTAACACCCTCAGTTTTCAAGATATACTCAACAAACCGGGAGTTTGAGTTTTTATGAAGCTTCAAGTCAAAAAGTTTTAACTTTAGACAAAATGTAAAGAGACCTTTTTTGTGTAAAATAAAATTACCTTTTTGTTCATTTAAACTTTTTTTTTGTATAATGTATCGTTCGCGACTTATATGCCGCAACCCGTTTTTCGGAAGACGAAATGGCTCCTCCACACTCCTGGTCATGCGGAAACCGGCAGATTTTGTATTTTTAGTACGTTTTAGATTATATTCTTCAAAATAAAAATAAAAAAAATCGCGCTCGAGGATGCCGGATTAACGTTTTTTTTTTACAAGTTCGCGACCCTATAACTCGGCGGCGTCAAGGACTTATCGTCAGATTAGTTAAATTTAGTCTTAAAACACTAAAATCAACCCCCAATATCTTAATCTGACGCGCTCGAGTATTACAGACTATCGATTTTTTTTTACTAATCTGATCGTCTATCCTAGGCGCGCGTCACTACATATAGAGCTAAATACTTTACAAGGTTGTTCTATTAGGTCCAAGGTATCTCTCATATCTTAAACTGCCACGCTCGAGTATTACCGAAAATTCCCCTATTCGCCTCCCTAACTAATATGTTAGGGTAGTTTGAGTTACTGAACTTGATCTTTTTTATTTTTTTCTTCCAAAAAGCTCAAAAGTGCAACTTGTGACCAGTACCGATAAATTGCTCATAATTAGGTCTTTCATTGATAAAAACAGATTCCACCATGGAGGCGTTTAGGAGAAATTGAATTTTATTAGGGTAGTTACGATACTTGAACTTTTTATTTTTTTCTTCTTGTGCCTCTCATATGACATCAATGTCCCAACATTATCCGTTGTTCGGATTTTTTCGATGAAGTTTCACACGTAGCATGGGAAGGGGTCCACCCTCGTTAAGCTTATGCTAAAGTTTGCTTATGTTTTCGAATTTTTCACCTTTCATGGGATGTAGCTCGAAAACGGCTGCTAATAGAAAAAAATGATTTAGGTACAACTTGTAGATAATTTTATGGCCTTTCAACTTTTCCTTGAAAGTTTTTCTCTAACATGTACCGTTTTGGAGATTTAAGCGAAAAATGAAAAAATGGACCCTTTTCCCCCCCTCCCCCCACTCCGGGTCTCCTCCTAGTGCCCCGGGGTTTTAGTATGTTTATTACCTAGGGACTCTTAACATGTTTCCGAAGAAACATCTTACGTTACTAACTCACGCACTCTAGACCCCCCTTGGAGGGACTCATTCAATGGACTAATTTATAACTTGTTTAAATTAATGGGCCATAAATTTAGTGTCAAAGTCAAATCCTTGATTTTTACATCTGAAATTGTAGTTTTATTTTACTGAGACAATGCATCAGTGTGTAAAAAAACCCAATTTCTTTTCACCCAAAGGTTGTCTAGGAGAGACCGCGAAAGCGATAAGAGCGCCTTTATTGGATCTACGGGGCCGTGGTCGTAGCCAACTTGATACAAGTTACAAGGTAGTTTTCGAAATTCAAATGACATATATACTCTAAGGAGATAATGGATTTACAACAACACGCCCCACGCCCCAAAAGATACTATAAGACTTTACGTAGACTTTACTAAACATGAAGAATAATCAAATATTGTCATTGTCAGTAATCGAATCAAGCATGTGTTGAATAATTTCTTTTAAATGTTTTCGGCAAGGTCCGATGTGGACTGTGTTTGCGGTGCAGTGCAAACTATGGCACACTTAACATCGTGCCCGGCGTGCCCCAACACCTGCACGCCAGCGGATTTAATGAACTGCAGTCGATCCACAATACAAGTGGCTGAATTCTGGGCTGCAACGATCTAATTCCTCGGGTTTCATCGACACGCTAAGAAGAAGAATGTTTTTGTGGCAGGGTAAGATTAAACAAACTATCTGAATACTATCTTGATACGCTTGGACCTGACTAACTCTAAATGCTAGAAAACTTGAAACGTAGAGTATTTAGGTTTTTTTTTAATTTTTTGTGATCTTGTAGACCTCGTCATAAAAAAGAGGGCTAAGCAACCAAAACTGGTTGAGGCAAATTAAATTTATAATTTATTTGCATAACCGCCTTAATTCCCTCATTTCCTGCAAGCGCTTAATTACTTCCTCCGCATCAAATTATAATAATTACGTACATATTTTTTTAACGCATTAACCGCAATTTGGTGGAAATATTAAGAAGTTTCTAATTGAGTTTGTTGTTAAGGGAAACCGTATTGATGAGTTATTTTCAGCATTCAGCGTGGGTGTTTATTGTCGGTATTATTATCGTCGTATTTCGACTGTATACGGACAGTTAATTTGGGAATCTGTTACTAAGGCGGTTCGTTTTCTACTTTTAAGTTATTTTATCCTACTTTAGGATTTTTATCTAGGATTTTATCCTTGGTTAGGAAAAGACGAAGGAAGAGGGGAAGAGAAAGACTTAAAAGAAGTTATTTTGACCAAGTGAAGGAAAAAGTAAATGTCATGCAATACCAGGAGGTCAAGAAAAAGGCAAACAGGAAAATAATGGCGATTACTTCACTCTGTTCCACAATTGAAATACTAAGATACTTTTAAATGGGTTTTACTTTGATGTACCTTACTTTTACTTGGATGTGCACATGTATTCTTTGCAATATATATGATTAATAATGCAACGCTCTTAAATTCCGTCTATACATTTTGCAGTTTAGCTCCACATAGTGGTATTCCATGACAAATAAGCACTTCACATTGTCAACACAAAATAACTTCTATGTTGACTGTGCAAAGATGGTTTTGAGTTGGCCAAACAGCGTGGATGTCTGTACAAACATACTGAGGATTGCAGAATTCACACAGCTTAGTGCGTTGTCGGAATACTAGGAAGCGAAATTCGTAGATTAAATAGCACATCAACGTATCCCAAAATGACACATTTTAGCAACGAATTTTTTTTAACTTAACATTTAACGATACACAGTTCGATTTTGTATAAAAGAATTAAATGCTAAAAGATAAGTTTGTGCCCTGGTGTGTGTAACTTGCATGTGCAATAAGACACGCATTGACGTCGTGCCATTTAGATGCAGAATTCGCAGTACAAGCTAACGTAATGCTAATTTAAAGACATTTTGCTTGCTTTTAAAATGAAGATTAGCAAAGCTAAGAAAAATAATCTTCTTTAATTTTAAATGGTTTTAGTAGAGAGTGTTTTAAAAATGCTAAAATTATTTTAACAATTTTACATTTGACAGTGTGAGTAAATTAATTTACTCTATCGCTCACCTAAGAAGATTTTTATTGCAAATATGTAAGAAAACTGTAAATGCGATCCTTTATAACATACCTAAAGTATAAAAATCTGGGAACAAAAAATTTTGAGAATGTTAATATTTAATAAACATTAAACAAAAACAGTTTATTGCATCGTGTTCTTTGTCGAGCATAGAATAAGGTTCAAAATGTCCAATGCTCTTCGCTAAAATTTTCATAATAATTTGAGCGGATTTATCGTTTCTTTCAAAAGTTAGGGATAATCTTTAGTGGAAAAAGCTTTTGTTTGAGTTTTTCATAAATCGATGTTCTGAAAAAGTCAACTGAAATAAAACCACTTTCAAACAATCTGGAGTCAATGGAGGAGTTTGCACTCGGCGCTCGACAGTGAACGTATGTAGCTATGGAACTTAAGTCTTCATACTATTCAAAATTAATATTCGACATTAGTTTAATAGAATATGTATCCCTATAAAATAATTCAAGTACACTACATTATAAAACCAAAATATTTGTTGACAGCAAAAATCACTTTGCTTTTTATAGTATATATTCGTATAAAGGACAAGTGATATTTGCCGTTGTGGAAAATGTGCTTATGCTTAAAAACTATTGGTTCAATCACGACCAAACTTTCGTTACAAGTATTTGTAAAGGTCTACATTGAGTTTTTCTTTTTCAATTTTTTTAATAGCCTGGTTCTAAAGTTAGAGTGGGGGGGGGGAACACCCTTTCAATATCATTATTTTTTATTTTCAGTATAGGAATCGTAATGTGGTTAACAGAATACACCTACCTATCAAGTTTCATCTGTGTGATGCTCATTTTTTCAGAATAAAGTGGCTGTGACATACGGACGGACTGACCGACAGACAGGCAGACTCGACGAGACAGATTTGACGAAACTATATGTGGGTGGCCAATAACAGTTTTGCCATTCGTCAACGGAAACCTAAAAATTCTGTTACTTCGACCTCGCAAGTATACGATTTCCTCTATTAAATGGCTTTTTACGTCATTATTATCAATTCAACAATTAATATACTTTGACATTTGTGCTTTTCGTGGTAAACCTACAATCATAAGCTTTATGCGGCTTGCGGTTTACATTTAGTTGTGGAATTTTTGAGTCTTAGAACGTTTCCACACAATATCCATTCGCTCAGGACTCGGTTTAACGAGCGAAGGAATGAGCCGTAATCAGAGAAGTAGCGGTGATTGTGTTTTGAAACGAGTCCTTTCATTCAAAAGGAACTAAAAAAAATGTTTAAAGAGATTCAAATTCAATTGATTTCTGTAGCTATCTTCAACAGCAATTTAATTAAATAATGATCAACCTCACGACCTTGGCGTGCATACTATGACAAGGTATTGTTAGTTATACCTACCAATCATTGGTTTACTTGACCAGGGTAGGTGCGGTGAGTGCATGCGAGATAGACGTGACCCTAAAACTACTTAGACTTTAGACTTAGACTGGAAGACTTAGGCTCGATTCTACCAACGTCAGATGAAGAATATTTATCAAATATAACACAAAACCCCTGATTTCAAAACGTCACCTATTTATCAGCAATCATTTATGTAAATGACAACTAAAAATCGGTCGTTTTACACGTATTCGGTCGGATAAATCTCTTTTTCTAACTTTGGTAAAATCTACCCTCGGTTGGATGCACGCTGACTGTAGGTTCAAAAGTATTAAGTAAACTGACCTGCAAGTGTCGTGCACCGCTGCCTGGGCCAGCGCCTCACCGCGGCAGTCCACCGCGCCGCCAGCACGGACACGTTGCGGATGGTCAACGTGCGCGTTCTGACTGCAACAGAACAAAAACATTAATTCCGTTACATAAGAAAGTTAAAATTGAAGTGTTGACATAAACAGATGTGAGTTACAAAATATAGGATCGGAAAACTACAACAAAGCTCCTGGCACGAAAATATTGAACGCTTGATATATTAAGTCTCATTATTTTCTCTGCTCCTATCTAACGCAATATCCGATACATAATAAACAAATGGCGTTTGGTACAGTTGCTCTCAATAAAAATGTATCTAATAAAAAAGGTTAAAAATTCAGATGAACCTTTTTTTAACCAGCCTAAGCATTTCTCTATCCAAATAAAAGTATCATCATCATCATCATTATCAGCCAAAGGACGTAGACTGCTGAACATAGGCCTCCCTCACAAGTGACCTAGCATCACTAGCAGTCTGCATCCAGTTTGATTCTGCGATCTTCACAAGGTCGTATTTCCATCTTGTCGGGGTCATTTACCCACTTAATATTCAGGAAACCATGTTTCGGATCCGCATGTCATTACTGGTAAATACACTAGTTAAGCTTACTTAAAGTATTTATCATCCACAGATTTATCAGTCCCAATTAAATACTTATTATACATTTTAATAATACTCATCCCACCAAAAACGTTTTGTAAAAAATAGCCAAGTCACGATGGAGCTGCTTGTTTATCTATAAAAGTAATGGAATCTAGAACATAGACTTATATGTATTCTACTAGACACGCTGTTCAGAACAAATTTAGCGTCACATTTTTAAAATGATAGAAGTATGAAGTGTTGCTATTTAATATTTTTGATTCCTCCTGTTTGATTCAGATTATTGTCGTGTTTCTTCGTGGACAATCAATCTTAAGATATTATAGCACATACATTTTAACATCGTGAGATTTAAAAACGTTGTCAAGCAATAAAGAAAACAAATCACTTAAAAAATCAACAAATCACAAAAAGATATCACATCGATAATTTTTCACCATTTCTTCCAAACATGACATTAGCCATTACAACAACAACACTGAGCTGTCAAAGGTAGCAAAGAGTAATCGAACAGATATGACACCTTGCTGGTGTTTAGTTTTACAACAACAACACGGAGCTGTCAAAGGTAGCAAAGAGTAATCGAACAGATATGACACCTTGCTGGTGTTTAGTTTTCTGCCTATGATTCGATATATGTACTAGTATTATTACATATGTCTATTATTTTAAATGATAATGTGTATATGATGTTTCCATAAAAAAGGGTAATAATATGCCTACCAATATTATAACAACATAATTTGTACCGATTATCTTACAATACGAGGGTCAAACTGAAAGTTCTTAGAACTGGCCACTTATAAACAATATAATAAAAAAAATATTCTAAAATTTGAAAATAGAACTCTTTGCCAATATTACTGAGTATATATTTCATTCATTTGTCATTTGTTTTACGATTTGGCGGCAAATTGAAAATTGTCTGTGTCACGTCAACATGAATTTAACACGAGAAAATTTTCGTGCAATGATTTTTTATGACTTTCGATGTCATTTAAGTCAACAAGAAAGTTATGATAGACTACGATTGGCCTTTCACGATGAAGCCCCATCTCGTGCGACTGTTTACAACTGGTTTAATGAGTTTAAACGTGGTCGCACTAATCTAACTGATGATGTACGTGAGGGACGGCCTTCTACGGCGACGACTGAAAATAACATCTGTGTTGTGCGGCGTATGATAGAGACTGACAAAAGAGTGACCTATCAGCAGATTCGGACAAGCTTAGGCATCGGTATGAGTCAAGTGCACAAAATCCTCCACGAACATTTAGCGGTCAGGAAGCTTTGCGCCCGGTGGATACCTCATAATTTGACTAAGGCTCAAAAACTCCATCGTGTGGATTGGTGCCGTAAAATGATTGAAAGATTTAACGGAGGTGACTCAAATGCTGTGTTCGACATACTAACAGGTGACGAAAGCTGGATTTACTGTTATGATCCTGAAACCAAAAGACAATCTGCTCAGTGGGTGTTTCCTTTCGAGGAGTTGCCAACTAAAGTGAAGAGAGATCGAAGTGCGGGAAAAAAAATGGTGGCCTCGTTCTTTGGAAGGATAGGTCATTTCGCAACAATTGTGTTAGAGGATCAAAAAACAGTTTCTGCAGAATGGTACACTACCAATTGTTTGCCACTTGTCTTGGAAAAAGTTCGAGAGAAACGACCTCGCAGTAGGATCCCCCTTACCACGACAACGCCTCGTCGCACACCGCCAAGCGAACGATCGACTATTTGGCGACATCAAACGTTGAATTACTGGGTCACCCGCCGTATAGCCCCGACCTCGCGCCTTGTGATTTTTATTTATTTCCAAAAATTAAAGAAAAACTTAAAGGAAAGCGGTTTATGAATGCTGAAGAAGCGGTGGCTGCGTATCGCGATGCCATTGAAGAGACCCCTAAGGACGAGTGGGCAAAGTGCTTTTCCCAGTGGTTCCATCGCATGCAGCGGTGTATTGACGTCAATGGACAATATTTTGAAAAGATATAATAAAACTAATAACTGGCTAATGTAATCAGTTTTTGATTTTCTAAGAACTTTCAGTTTGACCCTCGTACTACTCCTATGCAGACAGATATTTACTTAAAGTCCGTTTTTATTTTCTAGTCGAATTTTGTAAACAATCTTGCTTGACATACTTTTTTAACAAAATTATTCATTTAAAAATAAGAAACAAAAACTCAAATTTTACAAAGGCAATAATCATTTAAAACTGATATATTTTCTATTAGAAAAATAAATAAATTTACTATAACTTATTTATTCACTGATATTTACAATTGCTTACAATTTTGATAATTAGATGATAAAGTCGATTGAAATAAAAAAAAAATATATATATATAGGCCAACTGATCATTATACTAAATAAAAGTATGTAAAATGATTATTATATAAAATAAGATTAGATAAAACAAAAATTAGATGAAATGATTATTAGGTCGAATGATGATTATGCCTCTTAAATGTTAGCACAAACGTTGTTATATCAAACAAATATTATCTGTTATAAAAATTATGTTAAACAAAATTATGTTAAACAACCATTATGTTAAGAGTGATTAGTAAAAGTAAAATTATATCAAACGTTTTTCGACAAAACAAGGGAGAACCTTTAATTTATTATTGTGCGACTTGGCCGTTGAAGGGTACAAAACCAGATGATTTATGACACCATTGCATACATCTGTTGCCAGAACTGTTACCCATTGAAGTATCTCAGTGCTTTAACTATATACAGCTGAAACCAGCTAAGGGGTCTTCATCCGATACTTCAAACCTTCTGCTTGTTAAAATGTTGATAAAGCCACTCAAGTATAAATAATGTTCAAGGGCCAAGTCACACAACATTAACTATAATAATAAAGAAATCGCAGAAAGGACCTTAAAAACCTTAGACTTGGCACGACTTTGTCTAGATTTCATTACTTTTTAGAGGTAAATTAGCAGCTCCATCGAGACTTGGCTAGTTTTTTTACACAATGTTTTTAGTGGGTTTTTACTTCTTTTTTGTAGAAACGTGGGCATACTGAGTCTAGTCTCTTAATTTTTAGTCGCGTAGTTTTTCTTAATTTTTATTTATATGCGTATAGCGAAAAGGAAAGGCATGCTGCGCCCAGCAGTGGGACGCTATAGGCTTAAATAATTGTTAGAAGATGTGTCCCACTATGATGGTTTTTTGCAATGACAGTTGATTTCTATATGAACCAATAGTATGCCCCGTTCTTTGAACCGTGAACTTTTTTTTTCACTAACTTGGGAACAAAATGATTTACAGATTTGAAATTTGAAACTTTAAATTTATGATTATAGCTAACTGGATGTCGAAAATTTCTGCGTACTGGTTTTATCCAGAGGTTCTCAAATGATACGACAGTGTTTGCTTCGCGCTCGGCTTGGCGGGGGCACTACCGTGTCTCCCGATTTTCCCACTGCATCGGACTATACAACGATGAGGTGCTAGGAAAGTTTTAGACGCGACAAGCAACACAATACGCTCTACCTTTCTATCACGGTCGTGGTATGCTACGGCGTACTGGGAAAATACCGTTAGCCTTTAAGTTTCTGAGGAAATGCGTTTTTAGAAACTGACACATATTGTTTAAATTAATAAGGCTGTATGAAACGTATTTTTGTTTAAGCTTGCTTTCCAAATCAAGTAATATTGAAGTACCAAAAATATCATGCTTTTAGTCAAATCACAGTCAGCTCTTGCTCACACATTTTTCCGCAACCAAGTATACCTCCATCACGCCGGTTTATTATCCGTGCCAGAGAGTTTGCGGCTCACCGACACCTTCCCAGTTTCCTTATTATTATTAACACAAAATATGCCCTCCAAATCACTGAACTTCACTCTATAATGCAAGGATAAGGAAACTAAGTGTTGCAAAATACGCGATTGTGAGAAAAATAAGGTACAAGAATAGATTTTTGTCGAAGAACTTATTATGATGCTGTCTGATTTGGATGGTGCAAAAAATAATGTTGAAAACCGGCCGAGTGCGAGACGGAGTCACGCACAGAGGTCAACCGTGCCAACTTTAACTGAATTAGGAAATTCACTTACTTCTACTTAGCTAAAATACCACAATGTTTTATTGACAGCAAATATAAATTTGTTTTGATAGTGTTTGTATGAAGAACAAAGTAATGTTTGCGGTTGTTGTATATGTGCTATATCTCAAAAACTACAAGTTCGATCTCGTTCAAACCAATTTTCATTTAAATTATTTCTTAAGATCTTCATTATACTTTCTTTTTTCAAAATTTATACTTGCTTAGTTTACAAGTTAGATGAGGGGACGCCCATTTTACCATTTTGGAAGCGTCCATTTATAAAACGATATACTTTAAAAGAAAATGGTTTTAGAAACCTCAATGTCTTTTTTAAAGACCTATTTATTTAAAGACGCATAGGATTGACAAAAAAAAATCGGTTTTAGTTTCATGTATGGGAAGCTCATTAAACAAACCCCTTTAAAAAAAGTGTCAAAAACTTTTAAAAACGCATTTGCTCGTTATTAACTGAAAAAAAATCCTTTGGAGTAGGTGCATGATGGATGAAGGTTACACTGGTAAGCTTGACATCATGCACCGACTCCAAGTGAATTGGTTTCTCCTAAGTAGATGTATTCAACGTTTTACTCTGCGTTGAGCTTAAGTTTCAATAAGTTTATATAATCCATTATACATATCTATATCAAACTTATCGTTCTTACAACGAATACAGAGAGACATTATTTTCTAAATTATGAGATAAAAACGTGTTTTGAAAATACTTTTAACCCATTAAAAATGTTTTTTGCTGACTACAGGATCCTTCCATAACAGGCAAATCACCCTGTCATACTTTATTGCGTCTAATATGTTATGTAAAAGAGAAAAGGTATCTCTGAAATCACTGCTTCACGTTTAAGACGGGGGAGAAAGTAATAAGTTTGAAAATAAAAATGAACCGATTTGCGTCGTATAAAGAACGGCCTATATTTTTTTTAAACAATAAAGGCCCACTTTGTCTCCCTCCTCACATAAAATATAACTCTATTTAAAAGCCAGCGGTTGCGACATCGGGTTGTATTTTGCTTCTGACAAAATTTGCGTAACGAGCCCGAGAATTTATAGAGGAAAATTTTGATGACAATTTTCCGCGAAAGATACCGAGTTGTACATACGATCCGTTATCATAATATTAACAAATCACCATACTTTATGTAAAATTTTTGATATTTTAAAATTACAATCACACTCAAAAGCACGGCACGGCATTCACGGCGTTATGAAATAAACACTAAAAGGACTAAAATAATGCTATTAGCAGAAACGGCTCATTTAGAGTCGGTGCATAATGTGCGTACGAAGAGTGCTGCCGTCCGTTAAGGTTGACATCATACACTGACTTCAAATGAGTTAGTTTCTGCTATTAGCGTTATTTTAGTTTTTTTTTTCAGCCGGTAATTATTTTCATCAGTAAGAGATCTTAAATGTAGATCTTCATCCAGCCTCCTTTTGGTATCTTTCGAAAGAATCGACTTTTTAGGATCCTCAATGAGCACTGAGGAGTCTATTATTATTATTTTGAGTTTTTTTTTCGTCGTTTTAAGTTATTGTTTAAGTTACAATGTACCTGATTGAACTTAAATAGTTTTTAAAACCTTTTCCTCAAGATAAAAAATACTTTACTGAAAACGGGATTAAAATCGGCTCAGCCAAACGCGAGATATTCGCGATCAGACATACATACAAACATATTAGGTCAACAGAGAAACTTCTTTTTTTAAAGTCGGGTAAAATAGCATGCACTATATCTTCTACAAAAGTTTTTTTCTTCTACAATCATAAAAACAAACCTGTCCTAAGCGGTATTGCTTTGAACTGCAGACAGTACGGTTCCTCAAAGTCTGGTAGAACTGGCTTCGCGCATTCGTCGCACGCGCATATGCGCGTCAGCGGCGGCGGCTCCGTCACTGCAACAAGATTTACTATTACCCTTGTTTTTTATTACGAAAAGATGTGCTTTTGAATTGCGATCATAGACCCTCTACACACTGCGACTTTTAGCATCAATTCAGTTTCAAAATGTTACACACTGCGCTGCTTTTAGCATAGATACAGTCGTGATGCAGAAAATGGCAGTAATAAAATTATGTGCTAAATTTTGGCGACTGCTTTCGTTAACGCGCGTTAGCATCGATGCGATCGCGCTTCTGCATCGATGCTAACGCGCGTTAGTATCGATGCCAAATTAAATCTCCTTTCATTGCGTGAGTCGCGATGCTGAAACGCGTTTTCAAAACGCGCGACTACGTCGATGCTAAAAGTCGCAGTGTGTCCTTACACACTAATGTATGATTATTTAATTTTGATTCGATTTGGTTAGTTATGACCCCTTGGTCAATAGTAACAACAAAACTATAAGAACACTGCCAAATCCACAGGCACGAAAGTTTATTGTTCTCCTAAAGTTTTCGCGAATTGACTTAGGAAATTCGTTAACTAATACTTTACACAGAAAGGCAGTGATTACGCAACCACTGATCACGCCATGGTACGGGAGAGCGTCTTGTCAAGTCTCAAATGACGTAGTATAATTAATCTTTGCCGGGCACCTTTTCATCAATTACCCTCAATTAGGCATGGAAGGGGGAGGGAAAGGGATCAGAGATGGCAGCCAAAACGGTGCGCCTAATCGCTCGAATGCCGGAGTTACACGTGTATCACATGATCTTAGATGGTGTGTACGTAAAGCCAAGTTTCTACGACGTACCTCTTTTTGACTTTTTCTCATTTTTTTATCGCATATCCAATTTCAGTGGATTCCCCTGAAAATTGTATAAATGAACCATTCTTGGCATAGTCAGATTAAGAATCCAAAATTGAGGCATGTTTAATAAATAAAAAAATACAAAGAGGACTGTCTTCTGGAGGTACAATTATCAAAAAGTTATATAAAAATACTGTTATTCGGCAGTATGGTCTATCTTAGACCAATATGGACATATTCCCTCTTATCAGGTGCGATCGTGGCCATATTGAAAAAAAAAACATATACATAATATTTATGTTACAAATAATTTTCTACTAAAAACATATTGAATCACAACCATTTTGAGACTTGGCGCATTTATCTGTCGAGTCCTTAGATTTGTCAGTGCAGATACCTCGTGATCTCATTAAACTTGGCATGATGTCCGTTTAGGCTTGTAGTCACCTTTAAGTATTTGACTTAAATGACTTACAAGCTCTCTTCGAAATTGATGTGTGTAGGATAGACACGCGTATAGTACAGTAACGCAAAATAGAAGTGGAAAATCAATGATAATTTGCCAGTGTTTTTCCATGCTTGACTTGCCATTATTGGCCTACAAGCTAGAAAAAAACTATACAAACATTGTTTTATAGTAAATAAGGCGTTGTAGCTACCCTATACAGTGCAGCAAAGATCTTCTGGCTGATAAATGTGACATTGTCATTAATCGTATCCTCGATTGGAGCAAATACTTCGGTCTCAAGGTCAACCCTACCAAAACGCAGGTTTTAATTGTGGGAGGTTCTTGGAAAATTGCCAGGATTGACTGGCCGGCCATGCAACCTATCACGTTTGACGATGTTTAAATTCCTTTTAGCAAAACTGTAATAAAAACCTAGGTATACATATCGACTGTTCGATCTCATGGTCCCCACAAATTGCAGACGTGAGTCGAAAAATGTTTGCTGCAGCGGCGTCACTAAACAGGCTTCGGAACTTCCTACCGATACCTACTAAAATTGCGCTTGTCCAGGCTCTATTGTTTCCAATTTTGGATTATGCAGATAGTTGCTATCTTGATCTTAACGAAAATCTCCTCGATAAGCTCGAACGTCTCCAAAATTTCTGAATTCGGTTAATTTATGGTCTACGCAAGTATGATCACGTCTCCGAATACCGCTTTCAGCTCAAGTGGCTCCCAATGAGACTTCGGCGGAATTACCATATTCTATGTTTATTGTATTCCATACTTTTCGATCCGAAATTCCCACTTTATCTCGAGGAACGCTTCCACTTCTTGCAGCCGTTGCGAGGTCTTGATCTCTATCCTGACCCGACACTACACCGAAGACATCCCGGACATCAGCCTCTACGAGATTAGGATGGCCCTAAAACAGCTCAAAAACAACAAGGCACCTGGCGAAGACGGAATCACAGCAGAGCTTCTGAAGGCGGCTGGAACACCGGTACTTAAAGTCCTTCAGAGATTCTTTAATTCTGTGCTGCTAGAGGGCATCACGCCTGAGGCATGGAACAGGAGTGTGGTGGTGTTGTTCTTCAAAAAAAGAGTCAAAACCTTATTGAAGAACTACAGACCCATCTCACTCCTGAACCTTGTCTACAAGCTGTTTTCAAGGGTCATCACGAACCGTCTCGCACGTAGGTTTGATGACTTCCAGCCTCCCGAACAAGCCGGTTTCCGAAAAGGCTACAGTACCATAGACCAGATCCATACGCTTAGGCAAATTATACAGAAGTCAGAGGAGTATAATATGCCTCTACGCTTAGCGTTTCTAGACTATGAGAAGGCCTTTAATTCGATCGAAACTTGGGCGGTGCTTCAGTCTCTGCAGCGGTGTCATATAGACTATAGGTATATAGAGGTGTTAAGGTGCCTTTACAATAACGCCACCATGTCGGTCCGAGTACAGAAGCACAACACGAGGGCGATTCCACTGCGGAGAGGTGTGAGACAGGGAGAAGTGATATCTCCGAAACTGTTTACTGCGGCATTGGAAGACGCTTTCAAGCTTCTGGAATGGGAAGGAATCGGCATCAATATTAATGCCGAATACATCACACACCTCCGATTTGCCGATGATATAGTCGTTGTGGTAAAGACGCTGGACGATCTTGGCACTATGCTCGAAGATCTTGACCGAGTCTCCCAACAAGCGGGTCTTAAAATGAACATGGGGAAGATGAAAATATGTCGAGTTCCCTTGTTGTACCCACTCCAGTATCCATTGGGAACTCAACTCTCAAAGTTGTCAACGAGTACGTCTACCTGGGACAAGTGATCCAATTGGGTAGGTCCAACTTCGAGAAAGAGGTCAATCGACGAATCCAACTCGGCTGGGCAGCGTTCGGGAAATTGCGCAAGAGTGTCTTCTCATCTCATCTACCTCAGTGTCTGAAGACGAAAGTCTTCAACCAGTGTGTGTTACCAGTGATGACATACGGATCCGAAACATGGTCTCTTACTATGGGCCTTATAATGAAGCTCAAAATCACACAACGAGCGATGGCAAGGGCTATGCTGGGTGTTTCTCTATGGGATCGAATCAGAAATGAGGAGATATGTAGAAGAACTAAGGTAACGGACATAGCCTTGAGAATCAGAAGAATCAGTAAGCTTAAGTGGCAATGGGCAAGGCACATAGCGCGAAGAACTGATGGCCGTTGGGGCAGGAAAGTTCTAGATTGGAGACCCTTCGACTAGAGACGCAGCGTGGGACGTCCACCAACAAGATGGACAGACGACCTTATAAAGATCGCAGGATCAAACTGGATGCAGACCGCTAGCGATCGGTCGCTGTGGAAAGCCGTGGGGGAGGCCTATGTTCAGCAGTGGACGTCCTTTGGCTGTTAATGATGATGATGATGAGTATTATTATTATCTTTAAGTAATCATGTACTTTATAATATCTTTTCGTATCACTATTCTCAAGAAACATCTACTCTCTTACTCTCAAAATTATTATTTCTACTCTTATGTCTCAGTTAATTTCCTTTGATTTGTGTAAATATTATTGATTATGATTATTATTGTGTTGATATATATATTTATATTTATATATACCACCACAATACTAAATAATATCTATATTATTATGTATGTTATATTATATAAACATTTATATTATTTATTAATATAATACTTTATTTGTATATATTTTTATATAATTATTTTTATTATACAGATATACTTCTATTCAACTTATTCAGCTCATCATTTTCTTTTCTTTTTATGCACAAAATACCCCTTCCTATAAACGTTGTCTGGAAGGGATCGCTTATAGCGATAAGACCGTCTAAATTGTACATTTCCTTAAAACGAATTATAAATCAATTTATGTTATGTGCAATAAAGAGTATTTTATCGACGAGAGGAAGCTAGCATTCAATCAGGTTAGCCATTGTAAAATATATCCCTTGATATACGGACTTTAGGAAGTAAGAAAGCTGCTCGACCCATGTTTTAACCTAACCATGGCAAAATCTAAGACAAGGGTAATAATATAAACCAGTCTATTCATGTATGATTGTATCTTGTTTGTTTACTAACTTTAGGGTATCGAGACCTATCCTATAGACACCCCACATGCATAGTTTAGAGGTTTTAGGGTTCCGTAGCTGGCTGGCAAAAAACGGAACCCTTATAGTTTCGTCAAGTCTGTCTGTCTGTCTGTCTGTCTGTCTGTCTGTCTGTCTGTCTGTCTGTCTGTCTGTCTGTCTGTCTGTCCGTCCGTATGTCACAGCCAATTTATTCTGTTACTATAAGCATCACACTGTTGAAATTTGGTAGGGAAATGTATCCTGTTGACCGCTTTACGATACTTATACAAAAAATAAAAAAAATGATATTTAAGGGGGGGCTTCCATACATGAAACTAAAAATGAAATTTTTTTACTCAAACCTATGCGTGTGGGGTGGGCGTTTGCGTCTATGTATAGTCTTTTAAAATGACATAGAGGTTCTTAAAACCGTTTTCTTTTAAAATCTAACGTTTTTTAGCTAGACGCTTCCAAAGTGGAAAAATGGGCGTCCCCCCCCCCATCTAACTTCAAAACTAAGCAAGTGTAAATTTTGAAAAGAATATATAATATAGATCATAACAAATACTTTCAACGAAAATTGATTTGGACGAGATCTAACGAGAAGTTTTTGAGATATAGCAATTTTTCTACAACCGCAAACATAATTTTGTTCTTCATACAAACACTATGAAAAACAAAGTTAAATTTGCTGTCAACAAAATATTGTGGTATTTAAGCCAAGTGGAAGTAAGTGGATTGCCTAATTAAGTTAACGTTGGCACGGAACCCTCAGTGCGCGAGTCCGACTCGCACTTGGCCGGTATTTTGCGTATGTTATTTGAACTACAAACTTTAATACAAAAATATAATTTCATTACAAAATTAACCTTAGCATACCATGTTCCTTAGTCCAACAAGGAACCCTTACAGTTTCGCCATGTCCGTCTGTCCGTCCGCAGTTCAGCGCAGAGTCCTAAAGTGCTAGAAAACTGTGTTTATTGTACTTTATATATAACTAGGTAGGATTTGGACAGCTTTTATGATTTTAAGATTAAATTTAGTTTTCATAATAATCATGTGCGAGAACAAGAAAAATGATTATCGTAACAACATTACTTTCAGTACAACTTCCTAGCTAACTTCGGTTCATATTAAGATGTAATCAATTCCCAACTTCGGAACGTACGAAGCAAAAGAGGTCGTCCTAACTCCACGTTCAACATATCGTTTTCTGTTGTTGAGTAGAAGTTTAGACGAAGATGGTACCGCTTGGTACCAGCGGAGTTTAGAGATTCGCTTAAAGTTTGACAATAGCCGGTAAACCTATCAGAAATGCAATTTTGCTCCAGGTAAATAAACAACTTAAAATAACGTTTAATATAGTATTATCGTATGTAAATTAAAATGATTCTATCAAAGTATTATCCTTATCAATTCTCGATCGATCTATGAATGTCAATGACATAAATTAAATTTATAGATAAACTTCAATGAAAACAGATTTCATACATTTAGCAAGTTTGGAGAGACCTCCAACATTTACGATATTGCAATTATGTATACTTTTTTACTATTTTGCAGATTGCAGACTTAGTACTCGTAGGTAAAAATGATATCAAATTTAGGCATTAGACCAATGATAAACAAATAAATAAATATGCGCCGGACTACGCACCATTAATTGTCATGGTTTCGAAAAAAGGAATTTTCTTCCCTGTGTTACGAATACGATTATGATGGGGGCGTCTCCCATAAATACTTAAATGCATATTAAGCATCCATGACCCAGGTACAAATATTCGTGCTCATCACACAAACATTTGCCCCTTGCGGGATTCGAACCCGCGACGGTCGGCAAAATAGTCAGGTACTCTAACCAACACACCAAACGCGTCGTCTATTGAAAAAT
Source organism: Pyrausta purpuralis (assembly GCA_963924145.1). Lineage (NCBI taxonomy): Eukaryota > Metazoa > Arthropoda > Insecta > Lepidoptera > Crambidae > Pyrausta > Pyrausta purpuralis. The sequence goes on along the minus strand of OZ001651.1, from coordinate 27,713,938 downwards.
GAAATGATGATATTGCAAATTGCAAATGATATTGTATTTAGAAGTGGATGACGCCTCGCAAACTCGTCTGATTAATGTATTGACATCCATCACATCAGACATCAGTTTCGGAATAGAGTCAGCACTCTTAAGATATTTCAGTAGCTCAGCTGAGCTCTCTTTATATGTTTTTTAAAGTATGTAGGTACACTAAAATAGAGTCGTTGACCTAATTTTTAAAATGAGTTAACAATTTAGCTTGGTACTTAATTAATCAACAAAAAACATTTTATTTTAAAAAAAATTAACATTTACAATATTAAATATTGAACTAATAAATGCAATTGAATGGGTCTCGTAAATGCTTGAAATATCATGGCACCAACATCAGAGTCACGTTCACTGCTAGGCATTAACGATCACGAGACCACATGTATATTTTTTACAAATTATTTTACAATTTCCTTACTTAAATAAGAAAAAATATATTTATCAATACACAATAGTCATCTGGCATTGTGTAAATAGAATATTTCCTTTAAATAACATGCTGATAGTTAGCGTTCATTTTTTTTTTAAAGTGATGAGTATCACCCCTCACGGATATGTTTATCAACATTCTTTTGGTATACTTTTGTTTACACGACTGCCGGCAAACTTTTGAACCGTGAGCAACTACACTTTTGCTTTAAAGAAATTAAAGACGTACTTTATAGTTTATAGCACAGAGACGGATAATAACATACATGTCCATAGACATAAGTGTTAGGGTCGTGCGGGCGGAATTCGAAACCGCGACCGCTTATCTCTATAATCCGGATCGTAAACCAACACACTAAGACGGTCGTTAATGTATGGCACTGTCTTAGAAAATCGACTTCTGACGAAAAAATAGGTATCAGTAATGTTGGTGCGTGGGTTGGCTAAGAAATAAACTCGCTAATTCCATTTTAGTTATGAATGATAGACGTCATTAAATGACATTCACTTTACAAAAATATGATAATCATACTAAAATAAATATATTAAGATAGTTTTTTCTACAATTTTTAAAGGCGCACTGAGGACTTGGACACTTGGGACACGTGTGATCAATGACGCCATCAAAAACAGACTGTCAAGACAAGTCAATAAAAGTCGACAACACCTCACTTTGAAGTGAGGAGTTGTTTGCTTGACAATCTGTTAGCATCTCACCGGTGATCTAGTTCTATACAGTGTGTCCCTGGATAAAGTGCACTCCCGAAAGGGAATGAAACTAGACCATGAATCATTGACTAGAAAAATATTAAAAAAATATATAAAAAAATATTGTAGGATTTATTGATATATCCAAATAAATAAAAAAATGTTCTAACTCAAAAATTGGCTAGTAGGTTATTTACATTTTAGTAGGTAATAAAAGTCAGACTTTAATCACAATAACTTTATTAATAAAATTATCCGTAATTTACAATTTTGCATTTTTATTTAATGCCGACTGCCGAAGGGCACAGAGTAGGACGGAAACAATGGAAAAAAACGGTCTCTACCTGCACGGTAACACGATTAGGCTCCACTTTAAAAGTTCGTAGATAGCGTGTTTTTTTAGTTAGAACATCGGTTTTTTTTTATTTGGAAGCTAAAATGGTAAAGAATAAAAGTAAGCTATAAAATTACATAGTTATAAGGCACATTTTTTTAGTAATTTGAAGTTTTTTAAAATAAACGTCTAAAAAAATCATTTTTTTCATAAAAATACATTTTTTTACCCAACATAGTTACTTTTTAGCGGACTATTTATTATTTCATGGTCATCGCCAGGTATTAGGCATACCGTTTTTTTATTCAAAGAAATAGACCCATTATTTTGGAAGAAATCAATACTTTTGTACATAGAGTCCTTAATGAAACATGAAAATCTTAAAATACCAATAAATCCTACAATATTTTTTTATATTTTTTTTTAAATATTTTTCTAGTCAATGATTCATGGTCTAGTTTCATCCCCTTTCGGGATTGCACTTTATCCAGGGACACACTGTATACAATAGAATTGCGTTGGTCGTTAAGAAATAAAAAACAAAGTTGGGGACTCTTATGTTCTTTGTTTACAAGCAGCCTGCACCAAAAAAGCATCCTTAATGACAATAACACTTACCAATGTCAACAGAAGGGAAGTCATCTTCGATCACAGGAGGTGGCTTTGGCGGCTTCACCGTCGGGATGTACACCATTTTGTATTTGCAGTGACAAATAGACTCTGTGAGCTATAATACACACGTTAATTTATTAAGATACCAGTGATGTTAAAAAACATTGATGTATTTGGTCATTTACGTGGAGCCATTTAATACAAGTACGTTACTTGCAAGTACCATACGGTTATTACAGTACTAGCGGTCCCCCGCGACTTCGTCCGCGCGTTTTGAGTTTGCTCCCTCCCCTCCCGTCGCAGCGTCATGTTTTATATTCTAAAGCCTTTCTCGATAAATAAGCTATCCAACACAGAAATATTTTTTCAAATCGGTCCAGCAGTTCGCGCGTTCAAACAAACAAACTCTTCAGCTTTATAATATTAGTATAGATTAGCGCAAGCGCACGTTGTACTTAAGCTGCGAACATTATTTTGGTGCGGAGTTATGTTAAAACTGTGATAGCTCCTAAGATATTTATTGAAATCAAATGATATAAAGGGCAACTTTGTTCTTAATTAAATGCTCGTGATGATGAATGTATTTATTTTGATAAGAATAAATACCTGTGTGTATAATACACCTCCAAAAATAATGCATTATTTATTTACAAATTGATTAACATAAAAAAGGTTGTAGTAAGTCAACCATAAAAGATAGACATATGCTGTCGCGGACTTTATTATAGAAATCTTAATGCTGAACAATCCTGTCACACATGATTTTTGTGTAACTTAAGCGGTTTCCGCAGCGTATGCAGCGGAAGCTCTCAAAAGGAATATCTTTCTCCCGTTTTCGCAACATTTTTCATTTCTGCTGTGGTCTTATGAGTCGTATCTTCATGTTATATGCCTAAAGCCTTCCTCGATAAATGGACTATCCAACGCAAAAAAAATTTTTCAAATCGGGTCAATAGTTTTTGAGATTAGCGCGTTCAAACAAACAAACAAATAAACTCTTCAGCTTTATAATAGTAGTAAGTATAGATTAATGCAAATATTAAGGTATTAAGTAATTTTACGTCCACGTAGATAATAAAAATAAGTACGCCAATAACGAAAGAGTTTCATTTATATCAGTTGTCAGATCAGTCTAATTTTAGAAGAAGTTCCAACCGAATGTTTTGATTATTTAAACTTAGCTGTCATTAATCATTGTCGTTATCTTTTACAGCCCAGGGACGTCCACTGCTGAACATAAGTCTCCCCCATGGTTTCCCACAGCAACCGATCATAAGCATTCCGTATCCAATTTAATCCTGCGATCTTCACAAGGTCGTATTTCCATCTAGTTGGTGTCATTTACCCACTTAATATTCAGGAAATGCGATTCCTTACCTTCACATTAAACAAAAGATAGAAAGTAGTTTTTCTCACTCAGTACGTTAAAACTTCATGAATGCATAGGTATCCATTTTAGACACTATAGATTAACAAGACAGAATTGTCTTAATCAACTACTAGTAGGATAAATATATTTTTGTTTTTATAGTGTCTTGTCACGATAGAAACTTAAAATATCTTACAGGGTAGCGTATGACACGGGGTTCGATTCACCGTCTGACATAGTTGTTTTTTTCAAATGCATTTTATATTATTTAGTAGGATTTAATGATGCCAGTTTAACTCCTCTTATTAGGACAGTGCTATTATTATAGATTCTTTTGGAATAAAGTTTGCGATTGCATTAAAAGTGATTTTAATCATCATCATTTTCATCATCATCATCATAAGCAGTCAAATAACGTTTGCGATTGCATTAAAAGTGATTTTAATCATCATCATTTTCATCATCATCATCATAAGCAGTCAAATAACGTTAACTGCTGAAAATAATACATAGGCCTTCCCCCAATGTTCCATCAGTTGAACACAATGCGAAAATAAGGTGCACACCAAAAATATGTTCGTATAAAACGTTGGATAAAGCCGATATCGCATGGCCTTCGTATCAAAGGTTATGAGATCTAAGATGTAGAACCAAACTACTACATAGTTCGCAAAAGTAATTCTAATTTCAGTTTGATTGATCTCACAACTTTGCAGATTCATCACTGTCATAATAATGTACTTCTTTAATACATTTCCAATTAAATACGAGTCTATTGTACCTATATTTTATACACGTATTATTATTATTAATAATTTATTTATTAGACAAACAGCGTTTAACAATGAAATATACAGTAGTCCAAAAAAACAATTTACATATGTTGTCTGTGGGATCACGAGTCTCTAACATACCAAATCAAAACTTAAATGCTAAGCCAAGTTACCTAAAAATACTTTAGATGACTATGGACCGGTTTATTTTGTATTGTGGACCCCATAATTGGAAGGAATTACGTCCTCATTTAATTCCACCGGTATTTAGTACCTATATGATTATTTTACTGTTATTTCGTAGAATAATTTAATTTAAAGGTAAGTTAATAAATGCACAACAAATATTTGTAGATGGCCATTACTCGAGGACATCGAATGTTGACTGTCTTAATATGAGGGCATATGACTTAACCAACCGTGTAGGAAGTCAGTGTTTTTGACTTTACAAAAAGGAGGTAATCATTACTTCATAGCCGTGAAAGTAGCTTACTTGCCTTCAACGTATTAACTACAGTTTCCTAGTAGTATAATGAAATTATAACACTGAGACTTTTTCAATACTTTTATTCTTCAAGGGTACAACTTTAGATACAACCTCTTCAACTTGATGCCGCAAACCAACTGAACTGCCGGACTCCGCGCTCTCCCCGAATACAAAACTCCCCTCCAAAATATATCGGTGTTGCCAGCAAATTAATTTTAATGTAACTGTTATAAATACCATTTCGAATAAATGATAGCAGCTATTTATTTGAAAATTACGACATTCGGCCGTCCTACATCGAGCAGCCTCCTGGCGCTCGAATGGCTTGCAGTTCAGTTGGGTTGAAACGAGTACACAAATAACCAAACATTACCTTATGATTTTGAATAGTAAAAATAGCATCTGAGTGCAATCTAAAGTTTTCAAACGGAATTTAAATAATTTAACACGTGCATGAATAATTATTAATGCCAAGAAAATTATAGTGTAATAAATAAAACATGAAATTTTCATTTTACACTCATAATAATGAAAATTTGGTTGCAAAATGCTAAGAAAGTATGTATAAAATTTGTTTCAGATAATTAATAATTTCCTTGAGTCATTACGACATTCGCGCAGTAATAGCAAATATTCTACATTATATTACAACATTTTGTATATACCAGACCGTCTAGTACTAAAGTTAAATCTAAATACAAATATATCTTATTGTTGATCTACTAAACCACTCGAAACAGCATATAAATAATTTAAATACAATTTTGGTAAGATTTATCAAGATTAAGTAATGATTGAAACTGTAAATCAATATTAATTTAGTTTTATTTGGGTCTTATTTTATTTTATATAAAATAAAGCAAATAATTCAAACATCGTACAACATTAAACATGGCAGATAAAATATTTATGCTAGCAAACATTGTTAAATATTGTTCTTACAGCGTCGCCAACGCCATCACTAGATGGCGATAATTTATGATAGATACCATTCATGGATATGGTGATAAAATGCTATGAATTCGTAAAATTATAAAAAAACTAAAAAAATGCCCATTGATTTGATAACACAGCAACAATGTCTACATTGAGTAATTATAAGCTGTAAAACTAATATTTTTTAAAATATTTTAAAATCTTGCAGATTTTTTGTACTACTTCGACTCAAGCTTATAACCGACTAGTGTTTTTATTTAAGGTTGTCAATTGATCTAATCATTCATCAAAAGCGACGATTTCAACTATAGTAAGTTTACTTTTGCGTACTCTGAATATTCATAAAAAAATTAAATAACTTTCAAAATCCTTTAAAACGTTCTCAACAAACGTAACTTGTAACTTTATTAGCGGCTGCTTAATACCCGACTTGTAGATTTACTACATTAATACTGTTTATTTTTACTCATTAACTAGCGGTAACTAAGTTTAAAGTGCAATTTGTTAATTAAGTTATAGTTTATGTAACGCTAAGTGCACATTATAAAGAATTAAATTGAATAAAATACCCTTTAGAATGTTTTGAGAGTTTAAGTCGTAATGTTATTCGTCTGTAAATAGTGATCTTACATTTACTAATCTTCAAACATAGGTAATAAAGTTTTGTAATGTAACCTAAATATTTTATGTATAAAAAGTGCAGTGTATTGCATTTACATTAAGGTGTAATGTACCAAACATTTGCCAGACAGCTTAAAAACTAAATCCTTTTCGCTTTATCTGTTAAAAGAAGCATGATACAACATTCCCTAAAAGATTTTGATATTTTATAGTGTATAAATTATTTCAAATCCAATAAATCATCAAATTAGATTTAAAGTTTATAACACTATTATTTATAAAATTATAATAACAAAACAATTACAGTTACTAACAGTTACGTAATGCGTTTCTCAAATGCGAACGGAGAACCGGTTAGGACGAAACTTTTATCAAACCCACCCGCAACATTATTGATACTTAATGAATGACTCGATTCTTGTTAAAGTTTAGCCAAAAGTAAAAATAAAAATAATTCATGTAACATGTCAATGCACCTGTTTGCAATTCCTAATACCATTTGTGTTTTGTATATATCTGGTCAAGTGAATTGTATTCTTTGCGAGCAATAAATAATTACGGTTTATCAAGCAAAAAGCTGTGGTGTACTTTTACTTAATTTAAAAAAAAATCACAATCATACCCTTTTTGTGAACCAAAAATTCAGCGAAAACAACCCATACGATAGGGAATGAGGTTGTGCGCACAAGAAATTGCAAGTTTAGATGAATACACACAAAATAAGCATTCTTTTCTCAAATTTATTAACTTTATTCTGAATCAAGTAATAGTTTTTTAGTATGATGGTGAAATTATATTAAATGGTTCTAGTGTTACTTATTCAATCCACTGAGACCTAGGTGAGATACGGTACTTGTTTTCACAGTATGAAAACAAAGATAGTTTAGTAACAGAAACACTATGTTTATAAAAGTAAAAACCGACTTCAAAACCAAAATGCACTAAAAAGTCTTAAATAAACTCTTCACCATTGAAAGGAAAGGAATCCGTTTTAGGCAAACAATTTCTTTTTGGAGTCGGTGCTGTGATAGTTGATGCTTGATGGTCAAAGTGATGGCACCGACTCCAAAAAGAAATTGTTTGCCTAAAACGGATTCCTTTCCTTTCAATGGTGAAGAGTTTATTTAAGACTTTTTAGTGCATTTTGGTTTTGAAGTCGGTTTTTACTTTTTTTTAAAGTTTATTTTATTTCTTTATTTTTAGTGATTACATAAGAGGGGGGGGGGGAGTTGCACCTTATGATTCTATTTTTTACGAAGCTACAAATTACCTATCATAAGTTGTGTCATTATAATTACTGAACTCCTAGGCGTTAAGGAGTTCCACCATCAGCTCAGCCCCACAAAATGTTGACTATCAAACGTAACAAAACGTCAAAATTAAGATTCTAGTAAAGAAACACTATACGTGCCTTTAAAATTTGAGGGTTTCCCTCGAATACACCAAGATTCCATCATCAGATCCCAAAATGGAAAATATGGGACCAACTAGAAGGTATACCCTCTAAGTAGGTGAAAAAATTTTTCGATTCGGTCGACAAACGACTGAGATATGAGGTAACATACATACAAAAAAAAGTCGGTATACGGGCGAAAGTTTTACGTGACAACGACTTTTTATGTCTGTCTCTCTCGTTCTTACGCGTGCCTCTCACTCGCTCTCAGTGCTGCGCGCGCGGGCCTCTCTCTCGTTCGGTGACTCATCGTAACGTTACCGAGCGTTACACTTTTTCATAAGTGACTCCCAGCCGCAACCTAATTTAAGACGTTGTCACGTCAAAAATGATGATAAAAAAAAACATACAGTCGAATTGATAACCTCCTCCTTTTTTGAAGTTGGTTAAAAACTCATCGAAAGAAAATATACAATGATATAAGTTGTAAGAATTAAAAATGAAAGCTTGCTTTTATGTATTATTTTTGTTGTTCTGAATGTAATCATATAATGCAGTATTTGATGAAAATATGTCAAATATTGTGTTTTGATAACTACAACAGTAAAATAGAGCCTCAGGCAGTATATATAATAGGTACTTGCTTTACGATTTACTTAAATTAAATTTTAAATAATATTTCGTCTAAAATTTTAAAAGCTTTGGCAAACAGCCTATTCATAAGCATGTCTTTAGAAAAATTAAACTCCAGCTATACTCGCTGCTTAATATTGCTCTTTGGGATTATTTGATTGATTATTTAATGGGGAAATGAATTTTTTTTTTATGAATAACCAGAATGTTTTATAGACTTACCAATACTACACTTAAAACAATTGTTACAAAGAGGAAACCCTCAAGAGGGTAGGTCATTACAAAAGTGTATTATAACGCAGAAAATTATTTCAAAGCTAATAAAATGTACCGACTTAAATTGAATACCTACTACAACATAGTCAACTCCTTGAAAAGAGGCATTGAGAACAGTGACAGTTTCTTGTGCTGCTCAGCATTAGGTACCCCCAAAATTGCCCTAAAGCTGTATTAGGGTATAATTTAGAGTTTTGAGTGGGTCCAGCCAGCTACACGTCTTCCTTCTCGGCTCTGCCTCTCAGTGCCATCCTCCATCGTTCACCGTGGGGTCTTTGCTTCTTTCGAGCTCATGCGCGACATCGCGTGTGACGCAGACTCATCAGATCGCATGAAACAAAATCATTAGGATTCATCAGATGCCTTTATTGTATAATCATCATAAGATTAACTGATAAGATTGGCTGAGAATTGTCTTCATAACTTAGTAGAAATTGATAATAATACACTAATAATTTATAATAATAAAATATGAAAAACTTTGTCATGTATTGATAAATTAGGTTTCGCTATGGGACAAAATATTGTATCACATTTAAATAAAGTTTTCTCGCCTTGCATTGCTTTTTGTAAAAACCTGTAAACCTGTGCTGTTAACTAGCATTTTATATTTTAACACATTTTTGCTAGTAAATGATTTAAATTTAATCAAGTAGGCAGAAAACATTTATTCATTAATAGAATATTAATTTTGAACCAGAAAATTTCAATTATGAATTCGAAGCTATGAGTAAATATTTTTCTCAAGGGTTTTTAAGAAGTAAAATAAAAGCAATTATGAAAAAAAATAGCACAAGGGCATAATGGTAATATTGCATATTTTATTTAACTTTTACATATAAAAATATCTTTCAGTCATGGTAGGTAATTAATATAGCACTCAAAATTTCATCACCATTATAACTTTGCCTAGCATCAAGATTATTATCTGGCTATGTTAGCCACTTGTAAGTTTACCATTGACTTATATCACTGTATCAAAAAGCTATGTCATTAAGAGAATAACCTCGTCGCAAACTCAGTTCATACTAGAGTACAAACGGACATATAATCAGCCACAGTTGCCTCCGTCAGAGAAATAGCACACTTAACTATCATCTGACAAGGAACCTGTCAATTTGCACACTTAGCTACAAAATCAGTCCATATAAAAGTAATAAACTTAACAATTCCCCGACGAAAAAAACAACCACTTGGGATATTTAGCTACAAAACCAATCCATTTAAAAGTTGTCAGTGACTATCAGTCTGACAGTGACACTTAATCACTCTAAAGCAAATAATTCTTATTAGGGTCATAGCCCACTTAACTATTTCTCGGCATGGAAAAAAAATGAAGTAGCGTACTTAGCTACAAAATTAATTTATATCGAAGTCCATCTTAATCAGTCTGACATTGACACACTTATCAGTATGAAGGCAAATTATTCTCGTTAGGGGTAAAACTATCCAGTGAGGAAGAAAGTAACCAGTTGGGATACTTAGTGACAAAATCAATTCATATGAAAGTAGAAACTGACAATTTATCAGTCTAGGACAAACTATTCTTGTCAGGGTCATAGAACACTTAACTATTCCCCGACAAATAAAACAACCAGGAAGCATACTTAGCTTCAAAATCAATTCATATTAAAGTACAAACTGACACACAATCAGTCTAAGGCAAATTATTCTCGTCAGGGTCATAGCGCACTTAACTATTCCCTAACAAAGAAAACAATAAAGTAGCATAATTAGCTACAAAATCATTTATTATTAAAGTACAAACTGACACACTTAATCAGTCTAAGGCAAATTATTCTCGTCAGGGTCATAGCACACTTAACTATTCCCAGACAAAGAAAGCAACCGGGTATCACACTTAGCTACGAAAGCAATTCATATTAAAGTACAAACTGACACACATAATCAGTCTAAGGCAAATTATTCTCGTCAGGGTCATAGCGCACTTAACTATTCCCAGACAAAGAAAGCAACCAGGTATCACACTTAGCTACGAAAGCAATTGAAATTAAAGTATAAACTGACACACAATCAATCTAAGGCAAATTATTCTCGTCAGGGTCATAGCACACTTAACTATTCCCAGACAAAGAAAGCAGCCAGGTATCACAATTAGCTACGAAAGCAATTCATATTAAAGTACAAACTGACACACATAATCAGTCTAAGGCAAATTATTCTCGTCAGAGTCATAGCGCACTAAACTATTCCCTAACAAAGAAAACAATAAAGTAGCATAATTAGCTACGAAATCATTTTATATTAAAGTACAAACTGACACACTTAATCAGTCTAAGGCAAATTATTCTCGTCAGGGTCATAGCGCACTTAACTATTCCCAGACAAAGAAAACAAACAGGTATCATACATAGCTACGAAATCAATTCATATTTAAGTACAAACGGACTCACTTAATCAGTCTTAAGGCAAATTATTCTCGTCAGGGTAATAGCACACTTAACTATCCCCAGACATAATACATTATTAAAATACAAATGCACTCCGTATCGTGCCTGTGCCGTCGGAGAGTAGCCCCAGCGATGCACAAAACACAACGTCGCACATGGGGACTAAAATAATTCGAATTCAAAGCGCTTCGTATCATGCCAATGCAGTCTGAGATTTGTTCAGACTATGCACAGAACACAACGTCACGCACAAGCATCGAAAGTCACACTTGAATTAAATTTATACGTCCCACTCGAATTTAAATACAAGTGCACTCCGTATCGTGCCTGTGCTGTCGAAAAGTAGCTCCGGCCATGCACAAAACACAACGGTGCACACGAGGATTCAAATAATTCTAATACAAATGCGTTTCGTATCATGCCCATGTGGCTATGCACAGAACACAACGTCACGCATAAGCATTTGAATGTCACACTTGAATTAAGTTATGCTGCCTTGCCTTAGTCACGATTTGACTTTAATGCCAATAGATTCAACTTATTTAAATACAAGTACACTTCGTATCATGTCTGTGCTGTCAGAAAGTAGCTCCAGCTATGCACAAAACAACGTCGTACACGAGGATTCAAATAATTCGAATGCAAATGCGCATCGCATTATGCTTAATGTAGTCGGAGAGTCGCCCCGACCATGCACAGAACACAATGTCACGTATAAGCATTCGAATTCCACACTTAAATTAAGCTTACACGTCCTAATCTTAGCTACGCTTTGTCTTTTGACCAGGTTAAAACCTCATTTAACTATTTGTTTTAAAATATGCGACCGTATTTCTTAGGTTTTAGAAATAAATTTATTAATTTTTAAATATTGCTTTCAACTACACGTGCCCTCATATTGTGCCAGTTTCATCGGAGAGTAGCCCCAACCTCAAACAGAGCACACTACGGCACACGTGGATTCAAAAGCTTTGAATTTAAGTAGCACGACCGGAGGGTAGCCCCGACCACGTGCTACAGAAATCGTATTATTTAAAAATGAATTTCACTTACTAATAAATAAATTTCACTTGCTAATAGTTAACTTTATCACTTCATATTTTCACTAACCTGGTCATAATTCAAGCATACACTATTTCACGTACCTTGTTCTTTGTGGGCTGCAGGTTCTTGCGCACTTCGGATATATAATGAAATTATAACACTGAGACTTTTTCAATACTTTTATTCTTCGAACAGGGTACAACTTTAGAAACAACCTCTTCAACTTGATGCCGCAAACCAACTGAACTGCCGGACTCCGCGCTCTCCCCGAATACAAAACTCCCCTCCAAAATATATCGGTGTTGCCAGCAAATTAATTTTAATGTAACTGTTATAAATACCAGTTCGAATAAATGATAGCAGCTATTTATTTGAAAATTACGACAGTAGTAAGCATCAAACGCAGCCCGTCATTACCAGTAATAACAGAGTGGCAAATCGGCTTCGATACTCATAGAGCCGCAAAGCCGCAAAAAGCGACTTTCTTCACAAATTTCCAACTTTTCTTTTGTGTAATAGAAAAAGTTTGTGATTTAGCCCACGGGTAAAATCAAATATTTTCCTGTGTGTGCCTTCATCGAGCCATTATTAAAACATTATTGTGTGGTTTGATTTTTAAACCTTTTCGTGTTAAAAAAGTTATAATTTTGAAATAATGTTTTTTTTTTTTTTAAAAATGATTAATATTTTCTTTCTGGTTTATTGATTTACAATTATTGACATTTTGAAAAAAAATGATCCCTGCCTTATTTTTGTAGAAGTAGGTAGTAGACAAACATGATATCTTAAATATTTATCTTTTTTTTTTAAATTGTGAAGTCATCAAAAACATGTCACATCAGGTAATATGTAGCTAGTTATCATTTTTAAAACTGTTTACAGAACAAATATTTATTTCTTCAAACGGTTTTTAAGAATAGCCTCGATAAGAATACCCTGGCCGACTGTAACGGCTTATTAAACGGTTTAATAGTCTTAATCTTACCCAACGCTATCACACACTTTTACAGCGAATTAGCATTCAGCTAGGCCACACACTAGGACTCTGTGTGACACTAGTCTAACTTATTTGATACAGTGGTATATGGGAATGTTATAAAGGTTTTTGCATCGGTTATGTTGTTTATAGTGTGCGCTTTACACAGTGCACTGTTTCTTCACTCGCATTAATTTGGTGAGTCGGTAGATCAGACATAACCGGTAAGAGATAAGGCGCAGTACCAATAGCTTAACATGCTTCAAGAGATACGGAGGAGTCATCGTCACCAACAATTACAAGACTCAAAACTGTTTCCGAGTATTTTCAAGATAGAACAACCCAGAAACAAACACAGCCCAAGCATGAGTAAGTAATATGCATTAGCAAACAAATTTTGTTTGCTCGGTGAAAGGAGGAGATACGTAGAAAAACTAAGGTAACGGACATAGCCGTGAGAATCAGTAAGCTCAAGTGGCAATGGGCAGGGCACATAGCGTAAACAACCGATGGCCGTTGGGACAGACAAATTTTATATTGGAGACTCTTTGACCAAAGACGCAGGGTAGGACGTCCACCGACAAGATCGACAGACAACCTTGCAAAGATCACAGGATTAAATTGGAAGAAGACCGCTTGTGATTGGTTGCTGTGGAAAACCGTGGGGATGTTCAGCAGTGGACGACCCTTGGCTGATAATGATGATGATTAAACTATTTACTGATCTGTGGCCATAGTCACAAAAGTCGCCACAAGCGCCCAAGTGTGCGGCCTCTGCAGCAGTTCCTTGTGAAGGAATGTGCGCTAAGATAATGAAGTCGTAATCTCCGTCTTGAGCTGTATACGAGCGAGTCGCGATTACGGACCGCAGGGAGCTCCCGTAAGGAGTTTTCTAATATAACAATATTTTGGCGATAAACAAAATTTAAGGCTCATTTTGCGAAGTTTATAAAGTATTCTGTATTAATGTACTCTATTTTTTTTTTATACAGTACTTTATATATGGAATGCATGACAGAATTGTTATCGAAAATTTTTTGTTCACTATTTGTTTGATTGGAAATATTTCAGTCAGATAAACATGAATCCCTACTTTCCGTAGTCTTTTAATAACGTAAGAATGACTTCACTGAATCATTACAGACAAATGAACTATCAGAATTTTATTTTTCCAACATTTCCCTGGACAAAGTTTAAGGACCCATTACACACTGTCGTAATGCAGCATCGATGCAGTTTCAAACGCTTCACCTGTACATACTTGCGCTACTTTTAGCATCGATACAGTCGCGATACCGACGCAATGCTGTCGCAATGCAGAAAGCCATTGACTATTGTATCTGTATATTGGCGACATTGTCAATACAAACGCGTGACTGCATCGATACAAGCGCTCGACAGCTTCGATGCAAAAATCTGTTCATTGCTGGAGACGCGATGCTGTCGCGCGTATCAAAATCGCGAGACAGCATCGATGCTATATGTCGCAGTGTGTAAAGGGTCTGAGGGTATATGTTTAAAAATTATTATGAGTATAAACACAATAATCTAACGTGTGTCACATTTGTACTAAATGTCTAGTTAAATGTTTAACTGTCAAATACGAGTAAGACTATTATTCACAGTGTCTTATGCTGTGTTACGAGAAGAAACTGTCTCAGAAAGACATCTAAAGCCTTCCTTAGTGTGGACGGAAACACGACATTTCCGTTTTCCTTAAATTCTACTGTTTATGGTTATTTTTCATTCATAGTATGCGCAGATATTACAACAATTTGTTTTCCGAAAACTGTCTAACCTAATGCTTACCTTGAGTTTGTTTATTTACGGGTAAATTCTCTTATAATTAAAAAAACATACTAATGTACTTATGTAGCGTTAGCGACCCAAAATTATTATTACATCAGTCATATTAATAATCTGATGTTCCTTTATATTTAACTCAGATTCTGCCACAAGTAATACGTTAAGCTGATGACTTCCGTCGGAAACTAGACACATGTTATTGAATATCCTACAAACTTAACAAAAGTTAAAAATAAATTTTCGCCTAAAATGGGGTCCTTTCCTTTAGAGAGTGAAGAATTTATTTAAGACTTTTAAGTGAATTTTGGTTTGAACTTTCAAAAAGGTTTTCACCTTTTTTTAGTTAATTTTATTTGCTAATTATATTAAAGATAAAATCTCCTGTCATAAGTTCTGTCATTAAAATCAATGAATTCTTAAGCGTTTAGCAGTTCCATCATCAGCTCATCTCCACACGATATCAACTATCAGATGCATCAACACGTTTTCATAAAGATTCTAGTACCAAAACACGAAACTTGCCTTTTGAATTTGAGGTTTTAATTCTCCATGATCCCATCATCAGATCCCGACATGGCAACAATAGGACCAACTAGAAGATATAAACTCTAGGCAGGCAAAAAAAAACGAATCGGTCGACAACTAAGATATGAGGTAACATAGTCTATACGAAATAAAAACACAGTCGAATTGATAGCCTCCTCCTTTTTTGAAGTCTGTTAAAAATTTGAAGTTTATGTCCAATAGACACACTCGCAATCAAATTAATAGCTCAGCAGTATGCGTGTAATCTGGATTGTTTCTTAACTGGACAAAACAGTTTAAGGCGGCTTAACGACCGAGAAGCCGTTACAAAGATGTATTCGTTGCCACGTGCTTGGCATAACAACTGATGAATTTGTACTGCAAGTGGGGGGAAACGATCGTTTAGTCGACAAAGATTGTTTAGGCTGTAATTTCACAAACATACAATTATTAACACTACTTGCAAAATTTATGTGTACAATTTTAGCAATGACTGTCGAGGGAAATATATGCTGATTCTGGCCTATCCAGGAACAAAAAATGTATGTGAAGGAGCAAAATTATTGTATAAAAATAAGTAAATATATTCTCAAAACAATAAATTGGCTGAAATAGACGTACTAGACATTGATGATTAGATATTTAATACGATACCTTAACTCAATATTTAGAAACAATACACAAAAGTATTGCAAATGAGTATCTTAGAGCACAGTGGTCACACTATGTGAATAAAAGGTGGGCTGAATGCTCATAACATTATCTGCCAGTCCTCTCGGGTCATACAGGGATATGGCATGTTTTGACTAGAACTATCCATAGACAAACAGCTCAATTTCATGTTTTCAATTACAGCTTTCCTTTGACATAGTTGTTTTATGAAACATTCACGTGAAGCAATAAAACTTTGTTCAATCAAATTTATTGTTCAACTTAAATGGGATATTTATGACATCCCTCGTATTCAGTGTTATTGTCGTTTCTCCCTAGTTAATTGAAAACATGGAACGTTGGACATAATTCGAAATTGCCGACGTTCCTCCAGGTCCATTTAATTAAAGTACACACGCAAAGCCCAATTGTTAATTGCTATGTAGATATTAAGAATTGTTAACGACTGTCTTTGTTTTAAAATGGTATCAAACCCCGATATGCCCTGATAACCACGAATGGTATCAACCAAATAGATAGAGATTTCTTTTCAAATGGCTGTAACATTAATCAATATGAAACTATAATACTACATTTATGCAAATATCGGATGCCAATACAACCTCTATTAACATTATTTCCTAGTCATTTATATTTGTTCTTCGAATTCATTGCCAACTACACAAGATTTTCATATCTGCTTAGTCTTAGTTTGTGTTGAAGGTAATGCCACATAGCGATAAGTCGACATTTTTTACATAAATGAACAATAAAACTAAGACAAATGAAAAAAAATTGTGCAGTGACTACGCTATTATCTTCTTTCCTAAAACGTGTTTCTGGATCATGGTCCCCTTTCATATAGTTTACATATTTCTTACTTGTGTAGACTATTCCCCTTATATCACATTAACACTCATCAGCCTTCCCGTCACGTTGATTCTCATATCTTCATATTTAACGATAAATAACCAGCCCAATAATCAAGAACATAATTTCTACAATAAATTATCCAAGGATCAATACAACGACAATTTGTATTTATGTTACAAGAAATGTATGAAATGCGTCATTGTATACAATTTCTGAGAATCGTTTATAATTCCGAAAATCACCCGGAAATGTGTGATGTAAATTTAATAGAAGAAATGTTTTAGGAAATTTATACATTTACTAAACAGAATTCAGAAATGTTATGACTGGTTGTGAGCGGTCTGCATCCAGTGTGATCCTGCGATCTTTACATGGTCTTCTGTCCGTCTTATCGGCAAACGTCCTGCGCTGCGCCTTTGCTCAAAGGATCCTTAATCTAGAACTTTTCTGCTGCAATGGCAGAATCTAAAGATGCTATATACTGTATGATTTTTTCAAAATTGTCTCAATGAGACCCTTAATAAAGAATGTATTTTTTTAAAAACAAGCATAGCGTTCGTTTTAAAGACATTTTCTAAAACGATATTAGAATTCTATACAATTCCAAGGAAGTATTGCCTAGCACATGTGTATAATAATTAATCTCGGAATCAGTATTTTATACATTTCCTAATTAGCTTATATTCATTTCCTCGGAGTTGTATACAATACCTAGAATTCATTCATTTCCTGTAACATTTTAAAAGTCAATGAGGAAATTACGATACAGCCCGACAATATATCATCGTTGAAATGGCTTCATTTAAATTAGAACACGAAAAAAATACGAGCTGTAATCATTAATAAAACCAGCGGAAAACAGTTTAGGGAGGGTCATTAATTAGGTGCTTCATCTTGTTTTTATTTTGTTTAATTTATTAAGTTTTACAGAAGAGTTCCTCGTGTGCAAATTAGGGAAGCGTTAGACCTTCACCATTCATCACGGGGAAATAAATAACGATGAATAAAGTATGTTATTTATGATTGAGACAAGTTTTGTTGACTCATAAAATGATTAATTATATCATGCAAATACCTACAGCTAGTTATCTTATCGAAGCAAAAAAATATTACGTTGTAGACAAGGAGTCCTCTTTTAAATCAGTCTCGTCGATATGACGTGTGATATTATTTAATTAATGTCCGATTTTCCAATAAAAATTAGAATAATACTACACGGGAGTTATTAAAGAAAATATTACTGAATTTTGTGAGTACTAATGTCGTTATATATGCCTATATTTCGCGTGATTTTGAAATTGCTAACGAAAATCACTCGCCATTTTCAAGCGAGTAATTCAAAACTAGAGCTCCTGTTAAATTTATTATTGTATTAATGTGTGTTCACGTGCGTGTATGTGTTATGATATTTTAAGATATTATATCACATTGAGCTTAGGCTCTCGTACAAGAAGAATGGAACATAGAGACTCGTTGATTGTTGAAAGCAGAATTTTACAAGACATTTCATAATTCCTGGTATATTATTTTATTTATATTCCATTGTTTAATTATTTCATGTTATATTACAATAGGTATTCAAAACCTTTGTTGTCTGTCCAAATACACCGTTACTGTGCCGACATTAACGAATGCATTTGTCAACATGCCATTTCGTTTCGTTTATTTTGGCTCCGAGCACACAAGCCTAGCGCAGAGTACGGTACTACTATGGTAGTTGGTACTTTCATTCAATTGAATCGCAGAGTACTTACACGAGTTAGTAGACTGTTTTCATTCAGCTCTCTTTATGCTATTGCTGCTGAGTTAAACCTTACACTTATAGCTCAAATCATGTATTAAATCCTTATCATTGTTAAGTTCTTTTAATGTAGCTAGTTACACCACAATTAACCTCAAACTGCTGCATTATTCACATCACGTAAGCAAGCATAGTATTGTAACCAAGTTACTTTAGAATCATATTTACTATCATCGTCAGAGAAAACATCTAGATTATTTTTTCTTCGTCTGGTTTACGAAAAATCATTTATAAATTATTAGACCAGATTAAATCAGTCCAAATAAGACTGTTTGGTGGCAAAATATGTATAGGTACATCAGTAAAATCATTATTAAAATAACTGAATCTTATAATATATCAAACCAATAAGTATGGGCAGCATCGTCTCATTTGATAAAGCGCCAGAAAGTACATATAATATGATTATTGCATTAACTAGCAATGAGTTTCATGCTCATACTCCCTGGGAGGAGAAGAATGCCTTAAATTGGGTTGGACTCAGCAGATTCAGATATTTAGTGCCAGCATGAAGTTATAAACAAAGATTTTATTGATGTACATATTTTGCCGTCATAATACCCTACCTTTCTTGAGCTTTAAAAATACGTGCCAAGTCATCATTTTGTTCTTTGACAAACGTGGCGTTTCCAGATTGCATCTACCTGATCTGATAAAGGGATATTAAGAAAATAGGTACTTATTCGCGCTCACGGGTAACATTCGGCCGGGTCACTCCCATCAAATCACAAGCGGCCGTCAGTACGTGACAACTTCCCGAAATCCACTCAGAGGGGGAATATTTTTTATAGTCATACCCTACTGAGAGTCCTCGTAAAAGGCAAGCGATGCAGCTTTCCTATTTTCCAGTGAATAGAGAAATAACGTAGACTATTTTCACGGACGGGATGGACGGGATACTTATGTTTCATTCGTTTTGATATTCATAGATGTTTGAACGTGACTTTTGTGTAAAAATGAAAATTCCGCACTGACTTTTTCTAACTTATTTATTTTAACGTACCGTCGCCGTCAGATATATTGGAGCATACAAAGTGACCAAATACTTCTGAAGAGTTTAATATGTCAATAAGTTCCATACACTGCAAGTAACCATTAATATCAGAACATTCATTACTACATTAATATCTGAGCAGAAGCTAGTCAACAACTTCAATACACACAACTAACCAATAATATCTAAACACTCATAACGTCAAATGTATCTACGCAAGTGAGAAGCTATGTCCACGCAGTCTTGGTTAGAAGCGAACGTTTCGAACTTCATCAGAGCTGAAGACTGACCGTCGTCTAGTCCCGATCTTAATCCGCTGGATTATGATTTATGGTCTGTTTTAGAGAGTACAGCTTGCTCTAAACGCCATGATAATTTGGAGTCTCTAAAACAATCCATACGATTGGCAGTGAAGAATTTTCCCATGGAAAGAGTGCGTGTTACTATTGATAACTGGCCTCAATGTTTAAAGGACTGTATTGTAGCCAATGGAGACCTCTTTGAATAAGCTTTTTTATATTTTAAATTGTTTTATATTTATGTATAAACTGTAAAAGTAATAAATATTATTCGCATTAAAAATATTCTTTGTGACAATATTTATGGCAAGACTAGGTATAAACAATCGATATTACACTAACCCCACCGATCAAGCCCAGAGCTTCCGAGACAACTTTAGCTTAGAACCTGGTTACGGCCGCAAACCAGGTGAACGTCACGAAAGCCTCCGATAGCAAGTAAAATTAGTAGATATGGAAGTGAATACAGAACTTTTGACAGTAACGACTTTGCTCTTAATTTGAAATAAGTCAGTACGAATTGCTGCTTTTTTATTTTAAAATAAAGCTTCACGATTTTTTTTATTTTGCAGATAAGAGGTTTTGCAAGCTACGGATTTCAAAATAACTTAAACACAGCATTTTTTTTATATTGTGCCAAAATCCAACTGCATGGCATCGTAGTAACATAAAAAACCGGTCAAGTGCGAGTCGGTTCGCACACTAAGTGTTCCGTGCCAACTTTAACTGAATCAGAGATTCACTTACTTCCACGTAGCCAAATTACCACAAATTTTTTTTGCAAATATAACTTTGGTTTTTATAGTATTAATATGGATAACAAAGTTATGTTTGCGGTTAATGAAAATGTACTCTATCTTAAAAACTACTAGTTCGATCTCGTTCAAAACAATTTTTGTTGAAAGTTTTTGTCAAGATCAACATCATGTTTTTTTTTTAAATACACTCTCTTAATTTAAAAGTTAGATGGTGGGACGCCCGTTTACGTTGAAATTTTGGAAAAAATGGTTTAACAAAAACACGATGTCATTTTAAAAGACCTATCCAAATTTTAGACAAATTTATTTTAAGGTTTAACTCTCATGTATGGGAGCTCCCCTTAAATATCAATATTTTTTACCTTTTGTATGAGAATTGTAAAGCGGTAAACACGATACATCTACCTACTAAGTTTCCACCTTGTAAAACTAATAGTTTTAGAATAAAGTGGCGGTGACAGACGGACGAACGGACAGTTTTTTGCCGTCCGGCTACGGAACTCTAAAAATTTTTGCTATCACTTTAAATAATCAATTTTTTACGGTTAATAATATAATAACCTATATGCTGTTGTTATAATTATATCACTACAGGATTTTTATATTTTAAGAAAACACACAAGTTATATATTTACTGGATACTATACGAGTATATGCTAGTGATCTTAAGTTTTTTAATGTGTGTATTTTTTATGTGCACATTATCAGATTAATGTTTTTTCCTCGAGTCATTTGCAGTCATTTAAATATTTTTTTTGTTTATTAAAGCTGACAGAAAGAGTCCAAAAGGGGTGGACATATTACTTCTCTCCCGTCACCTTTGAGACTATTTCAAATCGCAACACAAAGCTTGCTCTGAAATATTGCCGTGAATATTTTACGAGCCTTCACTGTCAACTTTTTCTTTTACTTATATAACTTGCCGTTTTCAGGCCAAAATATTATTCAACAAACTTAGTGTGGTTTAAGTATTATAAGACACCTGGTTAATTGAGAAGTTCCCAGTTAAAGAAGGTGAGTTTTACACATTGATTTTCCGAAATCCCATCATCAGATCCCGACTTGGCAACAAATGGGACCAAACTAGGAGTTATAAACTCTAATTAGGCGACTTTTATTAATTCAGTTAACAAATGACTGATTTAAGTATTAAAAAAACATTATTATTATTAGTATTATGTCATAAACCTCCTCGTTTTCTGAAGTCGGTTGAAAATGTCTCCGTTAATGGATAATTTATGAACCAAGTAGTATGTATGTGAGCACCAAGTATTTTGCCTATAACCACAGAAAATATAATCCGTCAAAATATTTGTTAACTTTTTCTTTGAAGCCTATTTATTCACACAGTAACTTATGGTCTAGCTAGGAGGTCGAATCTTTATTTGGTTACGTCCCAAAGGAGATGGTCTCGGTTAAAGTTAATGGGCCTAATAAACCATTGGCGGAGAACTCTGGTATGCTGTGACACACAAGAATTAGCGAAAACTAAAGCTAAGGTAAGCTAAGGTTTGTGCTATGTCACAACATATCTGTAGTGAAAACAAGGTATCTAATGGACTTGTAAAATAAACGTTATTTCAAAACCGCTTTCAGGGTAAAATCGAAATCACTCTTATTATTTACACATTAATTTAATATATTGAATATTATTATCTCACCTAGTAACAACCAAGGTTCGCAAGATAATTAATTTCTCATTAAATATTTATTAGCGATTACGTATTTCTATGGAAATTTCGGTGATCCATTGAACATCACGCTTGTCAAAAGTTTATTTTATTACGCTTTTAATGAAATTTATAGAATTTCATTTGAGTGCATGCATGCATAGCATGTTACTGTTTAATTAAATAATTACGTTATACTATAACAAGTTTAAAGTATGTTTGTATGATTATAATCAGCTTATTTTACAACCTGGTTGTAAGAATGGACCTGCCTGTAGGCATTATGCCCAATAGTTGTTTTTATTTATTTATGATAATGATAATAATATATATTAAAACCGTCCCTCACCTGCTTGCGCCTCCTTCTTCGCATCTTCAGTCTTGAACATCTCCTCGGCAGTAAGAGGCCGATCACTTGGCTCCCGCCGCGGGGATTCAGCTCTCTGAAATACGGATACTCTTACGAAATAGCTCATTGTATATAAATAAGCCACTAGCAAACAAATTAGCATAATACACAAGATTCCCGCGAGAAATACGAGCGGTATTGAACACGAGGTATTAGAGGCATTAACTTTATAGCATTTTATGTTCACAGGTGCGGTCGTGGTTCATTGCATTTGGGAGTGAAGCAATTTTGCTTTTGGTTCCTTACAACGTGTATGTAATTTAAATTATGTGACGGAAATAAGGTAGGAAGTTAATACCTGTCAGTTTTTTTTAACTTAAAAGAGAATCTCGTTTATAAATTCTGTTCATTTGCCAGATACCTGTGCACACTACTATGTGCTTAATTAGCGCACATGAACAATAAAACTAAAACCCGACTACTAAAAATACGCTCTAAAAAGTATGAAACAAGAAAATAGTGTCCACTGAAATTATTATATACAAACTATTTCAATTTATCGACTAGTAATTATACAACTTACTTACCGGTATTATATTTTAACGTATTTTTACGTCATACCGATAGAGATATGTTAAAAGGATAGCCGTGATCGAATGCCACTTTGATTTTATATTATAATTATAATAGTTTGTACATTATAATGATAATAATAATTTATTTCAAAGTCAGACAATAACAATTAGTCCAAGTTTGTTAGTAACAAAGATTAATATAATTTCAGCAGAGACTATTTTCTTGTTTCATACTTTTAAGAGCGTGATTCGTGAGCAGTCGTCTAATTGTGATTATTAGTTTAGTTTAGTTATGAGAGAACATATGGACATCCATATCCACATACACCTTTTTGCTTCGCCGTAGTCGGGTAAAAATAACAAATCATCAATCAAAATTGAAATGGCAATAGTTAAAAAAGGGTCGATTTGGAAGGCATCACACATAAGCTGATGAAAAAAAAATCTCACAGATTTAAAGCGGGTCCGTGTGAATATATTGACGCTCTGACAGATACAGAGGGATTTAAACCCATCACGAAAATGCGATCGATCAGAACATTAGTTTATTTGGTGGAAGTGACTTTTTGAATTCCTCCGATACATTGAGACTTTTTTTACGTATCATGTATTAATAACTTCTTCTGGATTTACCCTTCCCGGATGTGTTTAACAACATTCTTATGTTATTTTTATATCAAAATCTACTTTCAAATTCGTGATTACACATATCACCAATGACAACAAAATACTGCCCACTGACTTTTCGCGTATAACAAAATAAAAGATCTCTTATTACCGAAAAGTTGTACCGACAATTTGTGACAGTTTCTCAACCGGCTGCAAACTAAAGAAGAGCCAATATTTCCAACTTTGCGTCAAACTCACAGTTTTAAAAGAACTTGGACAATGATTTCTTCCTTCTTGTCTGGAAAAAAATGGCTTTGACGCCTTTTTAGACAAGAGTTGAATCTGTTACTTTTAAAATTTCCTTGATGACAACTCGGTGACTTCCTGAGCTGCTTCACCGTTTTATTTTGTATAACTCAAGATCTTATCCTGAAGAACTGTCGCCTGACAATATCGCTTTGAACCAACTTCAAAAAAAATGTGTTTCTCAGTTCGACTTGTATGTTTGTATATATGTATGTACGTTTGTTCGCAAATATCTCGCGTTTGGCTGGACCGATTTTGATGCGCTTTTTATTAAAGTATTTGTTACACTGAGGAGAAGGTTTAACTATATTAGTTCAATGAAGTACATTAAATCTTAAACAATAACTAAAACTAACTTATTTTACATAAACACCTCAACGGACAGCAGCACTCTACATACGCACATCATGCACCGACTTCAAATGAGTTTGTTTCTCCTATACGCGTTATTTTAGACCTTTTAGTGTTTGTTTTTGAAGGCAATCATTTTTTTATGTTATTTTTTTTGGTTTAACAGTAGTTAAAAGATGCGGCATTTGACAATGGTATCCAATATAACCTTAAGACACTACCGACGGAACATCCGCTGTTGTATTTTTCATGTCATTTCATGTCATGTTGGGGCAATAAAAAACATTAAAATTCATATTTATGGTCACACGTGGCGTGCTGGCTTCATTTGCATTTTTTCGTACATTCCCTTTCAGATATTAAAAAAAGTAAAAACTGACTTCAAATTCAAAATGCACTAAAAAGTCTTAAATAAACTCTTCACCATTGAAAGGAAAGGAATCCGTTTATAGTGATTACATAAAAGGGGGGGGGGGAGGAGTTGCACCTTATGATGATATTTTTTAAGAAGCTACAAATTACCTATGATAAGTTCCGTCATTATAATTACTGAACTCCTAAGCGTTAAGGAGTTCCACCATCAGCTCAGCTCAACAAGATGTTGACTATCAGACGTAAAAACACGTCAACATTAAGATTCTAGTAAAGAAACACTATACGTGCCTTTAAAATTTGAGGGTTTCCTTCGATAACACCAAGATCCCATCATCAGATCCCAAAATAGAAAAAATGGGACCAACAAGAAGATACACCCAACCAATTTCGATTCGGTCGACAAACGACTGAGATATGAGGTAACATACAAACAAACAAAAAAAAAAACATATAGTCGAATTGATAACCTCCTCCTTTTTTGAAGTCGGTTAAAAATGCAGATGTGGCACTAAAATGTACTAAAATGAGCTACCTGAAGGTTTGGGCAACAGTTGTATTAATGTTGTGCGAAAGTTATGTGTTCACTATTCTATTAAATATTTGAGGACTTTTTATATCAAGATTGTTGAAAACTACACCTTAGAAATTTCTTTCCAATCGTAAGAAATCCTACCTGACATCCAAATCCGATTCCTATCGTTATAGATTCAAGATATATTAAACCCTTAATTTCTTTACTCAAGAGTTGTCTGGAAGAGATCGCTTAAAGCGATAAGACCGCCTTAAGTACATTTCCTTTCAACGAATTTGTAAATCAATTTATGTCATGTGCAAAAAAAAGTTATGTCTAAGTCTCCAAAAAATAAATATCTCCAAACATAAATGTTCGATCATTTATGTTAAAAAACTATACCCCTTTTTAGGATTCCGTAGCCAAATGACAAAAACGGAACCCTTATCGTTTTGTCATGTTTGTCTGTCTGTCCATCCTTACGTCACAGCCACTTTATTCTGAAACATTTTAAATTACAACGTTGAAACTTAGTAGGTAGATGTATTGTTAACCGCTTTACTATTCTCATACAAAAAATAAATAATAAAAAATCAGGGGGGGGGGGGGCTCCCATACATGAAACTATAACCTTTTATTTTTTTGTCAAACTTATGCATGTAGGATGTCTTTGGATAGGTCTTTTAAAATGTCATTTCCTCCGTAAGTCTCACGTTTGAGAGAGAGACTCTTCCAAAGTGGTAAAAAGGGCGCCCCCCCCTATCTTACCTTTAAACTAAGTGAGTGTAAATTTTGAAAACTACATGATGTAGACCTTGACAAAGACTTTCAACGGAAACTTTGGTCTTAACGAGATCAAACTAGTTTTTTTTTATAGAGCACATGTTCCATAACTGCAAAAATAACATCGTTATTCATACAAATACTATGAAAAACAAAGTTATATTTGCTGTCAAGAAAATATTGTTTTATTTTGGTTAAGTGAAAGTAAGTGAGTTGAGTCTGACTCGCACTTGTCCGGTTTTTTATATCCAAACCTACCTTGTTACAACTCTTCCCTTACATCACGAACTGCACTTAAAGCCAGAACTATCCTGAAATTAGCCATTAAAAGTTTTCGCTAAAACTAGTTAGTGATAGCCTGGTAGTTGTGGAATAGATGAGGGAAATAAGACGAGTCATTGGGTCGCTTACTCGACGATTTGGTTCGACGGACCATTAGTATTAAGTACGGTACTGTCAAGGATTAATATATCCATTCCAAAAACGTACGCATTTTAATGAAAATCTAAAATATTTTTATTTTATTTTAAATTGGTAAAACTTAAAATAGGAGGTAATCAATTCAAGGTGTATATATGTGGTATCGTTAGAATTTGATAATATTTGAGTATGTTGATCTATTAAGGATTTATAATTGATATTGTGTCAAAATTGTAAAAGTAAGACATATGGTAACGCAAACTATATTGTAGATATTCACGTCCTTGATAAAACTGTGCTGATGTAGAGTAAAGTGATGACTTTGGTATATATTGTCAATAGTTTAGCCGCGTTTGCGATACAAAGATTTTCCTTACACACCTTCGGTTACATTATCTAAGTTTTCATACGGAACCCAAACTTTTTTGAAAATGTAAAATAGCCTATGTTCATCACAGATAATGTTGGATTCTAATGAATTTTTTTTACAAATCGTTTTAGAAATTTCTAAGCCAAATCAAAGCAAACAATCAAATCTTTCCTCTTTATAATATTAGTATAGATGATATTTCCTTGAAATCTTTCATGTTGTATCAAGTGTTTTAATATTTCCTAATCGATTTTCTATTGTTTTCAGAACATTCCTTTCTTCGTCGAAAATTTTAAATAATAACTATTTGTTTTGAACATAAATATGATATGGAATTTTAGGACAATAGCAATTACTTTGATATACGATTTCCATTCTACCGATGTGAGCAGAAATATTACGTAGCTAACCTTAACAGGTAAAAGTTGCGAGTCTAAAATATGGTTTCGCATTAAAATTGAATGGGCGGTAAAATTTAGGCTCCACGGGCGATCCCCACAGATTTGTCTGCTGAACCATCCGCGATAAGCCTTCAATTAATCTTTATCATATTGTGGCCCACGGAAGTGGCCTTTTTCATGAAAGTAAAGATTTAAATTCTAAATATGTAAAAAGTGTTGAAATTAGAATGTATTATAGGTACAGAAATGTTTAAAAGAAAAGGTGAATAAAAAATTGCGCACGGGCGGGACATTTGGTTTATTATTTCATTTTTATGAATGTATAAAATGACACTGTGAGTGTTAAAAACATTCTAAACCTATCATAAAATTGTTAAAAGTCTTAATTCATCCGTCGCAGAGGAGTGTGGTCTGTCCAGCCTGCACCGACTGATGTACTTACCTTTGATGATTTTGATTTTACGGCAGCTAGTGGTGACTGAGTTTGTTCCGGCGTTTCTTCTCAGCACTTGCCTAATTGTCTGTGTTCTGTCTCGAAGCGCTGGTAGGGCCCAAAAGATAAGGAGACATGATTCGGCCCCTTCAGGGCACATTTATTTTTATTTTATTATTCACTGTACATTTGACGTTCATAAGTAGCATAATGTGTCCTAAATTGAATAAATATTTTGAATTTTGAATTCTGAATCTGTTCGTCCTAAGTAGATGGCTAATGCGTTATTATTATCTTTTTCGTCAGTTTTTGAGGCGCTTTTTTTCACGATTTTTAGTAATTTACCCATATCTCAAAAAGCACTGACCAATTTTGATGAAACGTACACCGTGCCCTAAGTTGAAATATAACTAATCGAACTAGAAAATAATTATCTATATATGACTTCTGGTTTTTGAGAAAACCGTTAAAAAAAAAACAAATAAACAAACATACATCCACTTTCGAAATTTTGCACACGTATTTGGAAGCCTTAATAGATCAAAATACTGAAATTATAACGTTATCGCATACATACAAATTAAATTGATTACAGCCTTTTTTAAAGTCGGTAAAAACTGTATTCGTACGTGGCAAGCATAAACATGCTACTACCTATGTGTACTCGACTAAACCATCCACATCAAATGTTTATTCTCATCTTGATCTCAAGCAAAAGTGAAGTATCGTCCACGTACAAGAGTATAAAAACTAAAAGCTTTTACTCAAACGTACTGTTTACAAATTACTACAGACACTTTAGCTACAGTTTCAGGAAACATAGTTTTAGTTACATTTTTAAGGGCAAAAATGTGTCGAAAATTCATTTGTTTTGGATTTTGATCATATTTTATATTTTTATGGTATTATCGAACGAGTCGTCATAATACCAGGAGTTAAATATACAAAAGTTGAATGTATGCTCGCCATTTTGTATTCAAAGGCATTTTTGTTCTGAAAAACCTATATTACTTAACGCAAAGTTTTAA
This sequence comes from Pyrausta purpuralis, assembly GCA_963924145.1. Classification (NCBI taxonomy): domain Eukaryota; kingdom Metazoa; phylum Arthropoda; class Insecta; order Lepidoptera; family Crambidae; genus Pyrausta; species Pyrausta purpuralis. Next base: position 27,685,018 of record OZ001651.1, on the reverse strand, counting down.
GCAATAAATACGATAACATACTCGTCTTTCTTTTCGGTTGGGGTCACAACCTAATTTCACGCAAGCATAAGCTACTTGTATCTCATAGGCCTCAAAACGAGTCAGATAGAAAAAAGCTTGGCCAGAGAAGGCAATATTTCTTCATTAACCGACGTGCGACAAAATGAATTATTTACGAGCATCCATATGAATGGGACACCGTTGTTTGTCCAATTGAAAATTGTGACATGTCTAGAAACAAAACCGTTGGCGTATCATTTAACTGTGATTTTATATAGGTACCTAAGCGTAATCCAAAAAGTAAAATACAACTTATTCACTAACAATGATCTTGTGTGGTTAATTTAACGACCGTGCCAGCAAAAGTTGTGGCTCCAACTATAGCAACTTTTAATTAAAACGGGTGTCGCTGGGGACGGGTTGACGCTGTATGATTCAATTTGCCGGACGTTTTGTGTGATTAAGGGATATATATACGAGTACTTTGGGATTACCTAGCTTCAAAGAGGATATTGCTATGAATAACGGTAAAGTATTTAAATTTCAGATGAATGAGTAATACACTACTGATAAAGTAGGGAAAGGAAATAAATCGATTATCCTGAGACATCGTTAAGAGATAAGACGATTTAATGGGTATTTTTCGACGCATGATTCATGATCACAAGAATGATTTTAAGAGAAATACCTAGAAATTAATAGAAAACTACTTAGGTATTAGAATCCCACCTTCTGGATATGGAATAACTAAACTAACACCACCATAATAACGATTTGCATATACAGATACAGTAGGCAGATATGGTGAAAGCTCAAGGGTGTTTGATGTCATTAGAGCGTTGTTATACCACAAAGCAGAGCGCAAAACCAAGATAAAAAAGTACATAGTGATATTAACAATTTAAGTCGTGTGCACAGTGTCAACTAGAAGTCACAGTTACAAATCGGTCCACACGTGCCGCGCACTCGGAGCATCGGCGCCGCCCGCCAGACTCCAGCAACATTACGGATATTTTGAGATGCGGGGTTGCCAGCTTTTACCCTAGAACCCTACACTTCCTAGCGTATTTGTTCTATTTCAAGTATGTTATATTGTAATAATAAGGCCTGCATCGTAATATCAATAACCTGCAATGGCAGTTGAAACCGGCTGTTGAATCCCTGGCCTATTTGCAGTACGTACCTTTAAAGTTAAATACGCGGGGAAACAAAAACGTGCATTAACAACCTACTAAATAAGACAAAAAAATGGACCTTGTGGGGTGTGCTAGCACCCCAAAAAATAGGGTTCTAGGGTTACAAATATTTTCTTCAGCTATAACTTTACACCGATATAAATAAAAAAATATTGAGTCTAGAGATTAGGTAACTTAAACCCAAATTATCAAAGGTTATAATATAATAACACCTTTTAGAACATGGCAACAAAAAAAGATATTGGTAATTTTTATTAGCAGAATGTGGAGGTGAATCTAGTCTTATATTAAAGAGCTACATTTACAATTAAAAATACCTTAATTCATAAAAAAAATCATAAACATTTCCATCTCTTAATTAAAAATGAACTTGAAACAATCAACTTGTGTAATCTTTTAGGGCACAATTACATTTCTTAAATACCAGGTAGGCAGCCCTAGTGCAGCGGAGCTCACTAACACTCTTATGTGGGTACACAAAATATTGGCATAATAGAGGTAATATTTGAAACGCGATAATGATAACAGCTCCAGATGTAGGAAAACTTTAAATATTGCTTGGTTTCCGGATTTTTGAAAAGTGATGACCGAATTTTTTTCAAGTTATAGGGCTACACCCTAGGGTTAAGATTTAACAATACTTTGATGAAACAAAAATAACAGTGTCAATTGATACACTAACAATTCGGCATAAACAACATTTACTGACGACAGTAATACTGGAATACAAGAAGATATTGTTTCATACGGATTATCCTTAGTGATAAAAGGTAGACTAAAGCAAAGATTGGGTCAAAAACAAAAATAGAATAGTATACTCAAAAATCAAAATAAGAATACACAAACGTATTCAATTTATCGAAGCATTAAGCTTGCCTTTGACACACAACGCCATCGATGTGCAAAACAAAGAGGAAAACTGTGTCTTACACAAAATAACGATAAAAATAACATAAAAAAGAAGAAATACGAAATGAAATGAAAAATGAAGTTTTTGAAAACTGACTTTGAACGCTTTATTTTAAAGAATATTAAAAGAAGCTTTGAAAAAGAATGAGTGACTCGTTTTTAAGTATTTCCTTACTTTACAATGAATACAAGAAGTCCAGGGCACAAAAAGTAAAACTCAAGTTCGGATGAAAGTTACAGCTGGAACCCAAAGTTTTGTTAAGACGAAAGTGTACAAAGCAAAATGTTTTTCAGTTTTTTAACGCTGAGAACGGATGAAAGTAAGCCAAGAGGAGGAGGCTTGATTACAACTAAAATTGTTACAGAAACAAGACCCTTTAATTCGAGGGGTATAAAGCGAGATTTTTGTTTTTTAAAATAAAATAGATTTTTTATTTTTATTACTTAGAGCTCTATGTTTTAAAACCTGATAATCTGTGGAATGTAAGATTTATTTTATATGTGGAAGCTAAAATCTTTATCTAGCAAAGCAATCATAAAAAAGTAGACAATGCTAAAGCTAACGCGACATACACGTTAGTCAAAATAGTCATTTCCCGGAAGAACACTCAAAGAAACGCTTTTTCAACTAGCCCCGCGAACCGCAGGAACTTAGCAAGTTTGATAGGTGTAAAGGTGGTTTCCTAGGATTCGTTATGTACTGCATGCACGATAAAGTTTACCGCATCTTTACCACTTTATATGAGTAATGGCAAGTAATAGTATAAGTCACTGATTTCACACTTTTATTAAGAAAGAGAGGTCCCCCGTGACTGCTTCCACGTGTTTTGAGTTTGCCTGCCCCCCTCCTCTGCCCTCCTATTACAGCGTGCTGCAAAAAACATCACAATGTTTTGTAGTCTAAGGTTTTCTTCAATAAATAAGACAAACAAACAAACTCTTTAGCTTTCTAATATTAGTATATAACTAGTCAACTTTGCTAAGGAATCCTGTATTGCAAACATAATTTTGACATTGTTTATGTTTTGTGCCTGTTTAAGTATGTACAACATTGCTCCTTTGATGGCTAATTCGAAACAAACATACTTTAGGCTATTTTTTTTATTTTTTATTTAAATCATAACACTTGCAAGTTTACTGAGCTAGTCCAAAACACTTACAAGCTTAAATAATTGTCATGGAATTCAAATTTCAACAAATCTGGTCAAAGTTAGCCATACAAAGAAAATTAAACAAAATGACAAAACTCACAACATACAAAATATAAAGAAGCATGCAATCATCAATTCAGCTGCAGTAATAAAAAAGTCAAAAATGAAAAATACAAAAAAAAAGAAATAATAAAAATACAAAATAATAAAAATACAGTAGTCAATCAAATTAAATGTCATTTAAAATTTTACATCATTTCATCATCATCATTCTCAGCCAAAGAACGTCCACTGCTGAACATAGGCCTCCCCCACGGCTTTCCGCAACGACCGATCACTAGCGGTATGCATCCAGTTTTATCCTGCGATCTTTTTAAGGTCGTCTGTCCATCTTGTTGGTGGACGTCCTACGCTACGTCTTTGGTCGAAAGGTCTCCAATCTAGAACTTACCTGTCCCAACGGCCATCAGTTCTTCGCGCTATGTGTCCTGCCCATTGCCACTTGAGCTTACTGACTCTCAAGGATATGTCCGTTACCTTAATTCTTCTACGTATCTCCTCATTTCTGATTCAATCACGTAGAGAAACACCCAGCATAGCCCTCTCCATCGCTCGTTGTGTGTTTTTGAGCTTCTTTATGAGGCCCATAGTTAGAGACCATGTTTCGGATCCGTATGTCATTACTGGTAACACACACTGGTTGAAGACTTTCGTCTTTAGACACTGAGGTAGATGAGATGAGAAGACACTTTTGCGTAATTTCCCGAACGCTGCCCAGCCGAGTTGGATTCGTCGATTGACCTCTTTCTCGAAGTTGGACCTACCCAATTGGATCACTTGTCCCAGGTAGACGTACTCGTCGACAACTTCGAGAGTTGAGTTCCCAATGGATACTGGAGTGGATACAACAAGGGAACTCGACATAATTTTCGTCTTCTCCAGGTTCATTTTACGACCCACTTGTTGGGAGACTTGGTCAAGGTCTTCGAGCATAGTGCTAAGATCGTCCAGCGTCTTTGCCACAACGACTATATCATTGGCAAATCGGAGGTGTGTAATGTATCCGCCATTAAAATTGATGTCGATTCCTTCCCATTCCAGAAGTTTGAAGGCGTCTTCCAATGCCGCTGTGAACAGTTTCTGAGACATCACATCGCCCTGTCTCACACCTCTCCGCAGTGGAATTGCCCTCGTGTTCTGCTCCTGTACTCGGACCGACATGGTGGCGTATTGTAAAGGCACTTTAACACCTCTATATACCTATAGTCTATATGGCACCGTTGCAGAGACTGAAGCACCGCCCAAGTTTCGATCGAATCTAAGGCCTTCTCATAGTCCACAAACGCTAAGCATAGAGGCATATTATACTCCTCTGACTTCTGTATAATTTGCATAAGCGTATGGATGTGGTCTATAATACTATAGCCTTTTCGGAAACCGGCTTGTTCGGGAGGCTGGAAGTCATCAAACCCACGTGCGAGGCGATTCGTGATGACCCTTGAAAACAGCTTGTAGACATGGCTCAGGAATGAGATGGGTATATAGTTCTTCAATAACGTTTTGTCTCCTTTTTGAAGAACAGCACCACCACACTCCTGTTCCACGGCTCGGGTGTGATGCCCTCCAGCAGCGCGGAATTAAAGAGTCTCTGAAGGACTTTAAGTACTGGTGTTCCATCTGCCTTTAGAAGCTCTGCTGTGATTCCGTCATCGCCAGGTGCCTTGTTGTTTTTGAGCTGTTTAAGGGCCATCCTAATCTCGTAGAGGCTGATGTCCGTGATGTCTTTGGTGTAGTGTCGGGTCAGGATATCTCGTGGGTCTCTGACTGAGCTATCAACGCTAAAATTTTACAGAATTGTATAAATATATGTCCATTTTGGTCTGCAAATATATCAATGTCAGTGCGCTGAGCGAGCAAGTCCCCGGTGAGTAACAGTGCGCGGGCGGTAGGCGCGTTTGCACCCCGCTGCGTGCGCGTCTCGGGCGCGCAAGAATACGTGGAGGGCGGCGCGGGGCGGTTTGTAACCCTGACGCATCCCGACGAATATTTCTTGGGACTTGAATACTGACACACCTTAAGATAGTCGGACTGTCTATGACGTTTCTAATAATAAGAAGGTAGTGTTTTATAAGGAGCATTAACCGCCTGTACTTAAGTCAACTCCATATCAAACATGGCAGTGACAAACATTGATGGGTACAGGTACGGGTAGTACCCATAACGCTTAAAATACAGCCATCGCGCAAATTTACGCTGTATTTTTTCCACTAAGAGGGCGTATTTGCTCTCAAAGGGCTCCTGTATTACCGATCCGTATTCAAGTGTACTGCGTAAATAAGCATTATACAAAACCTTTGCCGCATCTACGTTTTCAAATTGAAATGCAATTCTCATCACAAAACCCAACATACTGTTAGCTATTTTACAAATGGCTATAACGTGTGAATGGAAATCAAAACATTAGTTAATAATTGAACCTAAGTCACGTATACTACTAACTCGTTCAAGAGGTGCAACAAATAATTTATAGGTTGTAGTCATTTGTACTTGCTTTCGGGTGCAAGTAATGACCTTACATTTACCACCGTTGAGTGGTGAGAAGATTTTCTGTCCTGTCCTGTTCTGATTTGATTTGGTGTGTTCGCGTTCTAACTCTACAGGTTTAGTAGTAAGAAGTCCACTTACAAGTAACCGAGACCAACTCAACGACGATTGCTGATTCATCAGAAGAGGACAATGTAACACAACGAAGGAAGAGGTGCCCATCTTTACAAGATTTATCAGGATCATTCATATTAACTGATGATAACAATTTCGACGCAGAATCTCTAAGCCTTCCAGACACTCATGTTGGGGAAAGTCTAATTATACAAGAATTAAAAGAAGAAATACAAAAACTACAATCGGAGTTAGAAATAGCAGTGTGCGAAATTGAAAACCTAAATATGACTAATAATGAATTAAGTAAGAAAGTCAAAAACCAAGATAAAATTATATAAATCAGTTGGAGTAGACAGCATCACAAAAAAGCATGAACCTACAATGTCAACGCCCACTAAAACATTCCTTAGAGCCTCAAAATGCTCACTGAAAAAGAAAAAGAAAGTGACCAAGGCTTATTCAGGAAATTTCAGCGACACCGAATCTGAAACGACGATTCGTCGTCTAGAACAAAATCAAAATTCCCACCATAAAGAACTACAGAACGCATCGACATCTAGCGAAACACAAACTAAGGAAAAACCAATAACAAGCAGCCGCCACCAAGATATTCCAGAAGATGGCGCCACCTGTCTGGACTTATCAAACCTTTCGAGCAAAAAAAATATTTTTATCTTAGGAGACGAGCTAGTATTAGGTTTGTCTGGTAAATTGTACGAATCTAGGTGTAACAAATGGAATGACGTTTACACGCCATTCTCATTAGTTAAACCAAACGCCTCATCGTTAGAAATTCTTAATGATTGTATCAAACTGAAAAAAAGAACTTCTACAAATGACTATGTAATAATAGGTACGTACTGGCAGCCACGATACAAATCCAAATGTTCTAATAAAACGAATTTGTATAGCATTACATGAGCTAAGTGGAACAAATGTGATTCTATTGCCGATTATCAAAAATAAATATCTAAACGAGAAGAAAATGAATACCTTGTTAAAACAAATATCTAATACATTTTCTAACTGTACATATATTGACATTCATGACAAAAAGCAGCCTCACAAATTATTTTTGGATTTTGCATGTCTCAAAATTAACGTAACTATCGATTATCCAGCATACGAATCTCGTTTCCTAAAATAGATAGCCAGGACGGTGTCGACTAATACCGTAAATAAAATATTATATGACAAAAAATCAGTGACATCACCCAGTAGGGGCAAAATTACTTTTTACTTTAAGCCAATCCATAAAAAAGACAACAATAATGATAAAAATATAAAAAGCCTAACAAACACCTCTGTGGATGCTACCACCTTTTTTCGTACCTAAAAGTGACAGAACTTTGATAGGGATTCCTTCCCCAACGTTTAAGATTCTCCACCAAAACATCGCAAGTATTTTATCCAAACAAGCTATACTAGAAATTATCTTACAAGAGCTACGCGAAACAGGTAACGAACCCGATGTGATCTGCCTTACGGAAACGTTCCTGAAGGAAGGCTACGGCTGCTATTTAAAGGTTTCTGAATACAAATTAGCTGCTACTTTCTCTAGAGAAAAGGCTAGGGGTGGGTCTTGCATTTTGTTAAAGAAATACGCGTCCTACATCGAACTTACATGTCTAAGGAAATACGCTAAACAAAACGAGTTTGAAGTGTGTGGTGTCAAAATTCCATCATATAAATTGATAGTAATTTCCGTTTATAGGACACCATCTTCTGATCCCAAACTTTTTCTACAACGATTGAACTCTATGTTGCATGACTTGCAAAGCAAATGCAAAGCGAATACCAAGCTGGTTGTTGCAGGTGATTTCAATATTAATACTCTGAAACCAGGTAAATTCACGGACTATTTGCGAAACGTAGCTAATAGCTATAACCTTAAAATCCATATCGATCAGCCTACCCGAAAAAACTCGTGTATAGATCACATCCACAGCAACATTAAGAATGCAACTTCGTTAGTATTGCCGCTGTATATGTCTGACCATGAAACTGCGCAGCTCTTGAGCTTCCCTATACGACGCAAAGTAACTAGGCCGGCCTCTTATGCTGTCTAAAAAAGAGATTTCTGCGATAAAAATGTAGAGAAGTTTAGAAATTGTTTGAAAAGCCTTTCATGGTCGGAGGTGTACGAAGAAACCAATTTTAACGTAGCGTTTACTAATTTTCACGAACAGTTCTGCCTTTTTTATGATCTTTGTTTCCCCAGTGTAAAAATTATACACAACAGAATAAATCACAATAAAAAGTGGATAAGCAAGGGTTTGAAAAAAAGTTGTAAAACAAAAAGGGTACTTCGCTATCGGTACTATAAAAATAAAACTACTCAAGATAAACAAAAATACGCATCATATTCAACTGTCTTAAGAAAATGCATTTATAGATCAAAAAAACACTCAAATGTAAAATTTATTCGAAACAGTAAAAATAAATGTAAAGCGACTTGGCATATTATTGAAAATGAATTGGGTACTAATAAAATTGACAATGACATACCTATGGTTATAAAAAATGACATTCAAATTACTTATCCATCTGACATAGCTAATACTTTTAATGACTTTTTTATTGACTCTACAAATATCTTACATAACAAAATAAAGTCAGGTAACGGTGTGTTTCTTACAAACTCAATGTTCCTTCGAGCAATGACTGAGGAGGAAATAAGAAAGGAGGTAAACTCACTAAATGATACTACTTCTGTGGGTTATGATGGGATCAGCACAAAAGTTATTAAAACCTGCATTAATGAACTAATCACTATTATAACACACCTTATAAATCACTCATTTGAATCGGGAACCTTTCCTGATGATTTAAAACTTTCCGTAGTAAAACCACTTTTTAAGAAAGGTGATAAAAGAGACCTCAAAAATTACCGTCCTATAACACTCATTCCAATCCTATCAAAAGTTTTCGAGAAATGTATGTACTCTCAACTGATAGGTTTCTGCACCAAATTCAACCTTATTAAAAGTGAACAGTACGGCTTCCAAAAAAATAAGTCAACTACACTAGCAATTTTTGATCTTGTTGATTCAATATTGACTAGTATTAATGATAACAAATTAACCACCGCAATATTTTTGGACTTATCGAAGGCCTTTGACGTTGTGCCACATGATCTGTTGTTGCAGAAGCTCGAAACAGTTGGCATCAGGGGCTTACCTCTTGAATGGTTATCATCCTACCTTCATGATAGAAAACAACGTGTCATGATAACAAGAGTGCACAATAATGTAATGCAGTTGTACTACTCTAATTATAGAAATAATAATTTTGGTGTCCCGGAGGGCAGTATATTGGGTCCCATTTTATTTATTTTATTTACAAACGATATTGTGGACATAATAGAACATAAATGTATTTTATATGCTGATGACATTTCCGTTGTAGTGACAACAAACAGACATGAAAATTCAATAATCAGACATGAACAGGAAATTAATAAAACAATCGAAAATATTTTGAAATGGCTAGATAATAATAACTTAAAAATAAATTTAGATAAATCTAATTATATACAATTTAATCAATCAACACATCCTAATCTTAACTTTAATCTAAATATATTTAAAATAAAGCAGGTATCGCAAATAAAATTTCTAGGCATAATTCTAGATCAAGATCTAAATTGGAAAATGCACGTAGCTGACCTTTGCAAAAAGATTAATAAATTTGTTTACGCTATTTACCAGATCAAAAACGTCACTGATCGAAAGACTGCTATCTTATCGTATCAAGACTATATTGAGTCAATAATTCGATATGCTATCGTCATATGGGGAAACAGTACAGACAAAAATAAAGCGTTTATTTCACAAAAGAAATGTATACGGGCAATCAATGGGATTGCACCAAGAAATTCATGTGAGCCCCACTTCAAAAATCTTGCTATACTACCACTACCATGCCTGTATATATATGAGGTATGCAATTTTGTGTCCAGACATAGGGGTCTTTTTGGATCGACATATGATCTCAAAAACACAAGGGTGCGTAGAAATCCTCATCGGCTTATACTTAAGGAAAATCCTAAGTCTTCTAAATTTAATAATAGTTGTCTTGCTATGTGCGTAACAATTTACAATCATATACCTAATGACTTTAAAAATTGTAATTTACCAGTATTTAGAAGACATTTGTTCCGCTGGCTTAACCACCATAATTTCTATAGTCTAGATGCTTTTTTTAATAAAAGAGGAATTTAGGTTTAGAAGGTAATTTCAGCACTGACTCAATGAGGCATTTGTAACTGCTTATTATATTGCTAATATTTTTATTGTATCCTGATGACATTTGCATGCTAATTTATGGAGCCCAAATATGTGATTCCTTTATTTACCTACTGTAATTGGTCACCTTGTATACCATATTTGACGCAAATAAATGATTGATTGATTGATTGATTGAAGATAATGCATTAATTTTAAATATACCTTTTTGCAGTATAGGTATCATGTGAACATAAAAGCGACCTTAATGTCTCAAAAAACAAACGGGATGAGTTTAAAGACCGGTCACTTAGCTTTCTACAGAAAATAAAAACAAACCTACAAATTATAGGCGACTTTTTATAAATATTGTGGCGATTCAGTTTATTACAAAATTATGAAATTTGAGGAACTCCATGTTGGTTATAAACGTAAAAAGTTTAACGAAGGTACTAGGTTGTTGTTTCTTTTTATTTTTACCGCATGAAATAATAAAATTAAGTAATGCAATATGCTTGGTTAACTCATATACATTCAGTCGGTTTTTATTTTGGGTTATTAAGAGGTTTAATGAGGCGTTTATTTTATTTTTTGTTTCACGCCTTATGGCTTAGCTGAAATAATTTTGATAATACAAAACAAATAAAATAAATGTTTATAAGTTTCACTCACCTGAGTCCTTCTCACGGTGACTTTAGAAATTGTTTGCTCTTCTCCTCCGATCGGAATTTCACAAAGTATTTCAAGACCCTGAAACAAATGAAATATGATACAAAGTCTTAGAACGTAAAAGATAACTGTACAATGGATGAAAGAATTTTTATATTTTTTTACTACAAGAATACGAAGACCTAAAAGATGTTATCTCATCAACTTTCTGCTTTCATACTTACTAATATAACGTATACAGATTAACAATACTCCTGATCCGCGATATATCAACTAGCATCAACGCACAAAGACCGTCTTATTGTAGTTTTACTCCAACGAGGCTTTATTTGCAACAAAGAGTGCGCGGTAAAATAAATGCATCGGAACCTGGCAGTTTTTTTTTGTTTACTAAAACTTAGTGGCCGCGAGAGATGGTCAAGCCTTCATGGTATTAAATCTATCATTGGTGTTAATGAAATCAAAGGCTAATTCAATCTCTTATCACAACATTAGTACCAAGGCGATGCAAAATACCACAGAATTCAGTGGTACCTCGTTATTTTAAATGCGACAGGAGCACCTATGTTACCAAACTATGAACGTAAAACATTCTCTGCGAAATTAAATTGTATTCAATCAACTACTTTATGGATGTTTGAACGTGAAATTGTAAAAACCGCGTGATTAATGTCTAATGGCTTAAAATTCGTTAGATTGTAATCTACCAATTTATTGTGAACTGTACCGAAATTTATACATCATAAAGAAAACAGAAATGATTAATCACTGGGTAAAGTGATGAGTCAGGGTAGGTGAAGGTTTTTCTTCGTGTTAGGTTGGGATAAAATCATAAATGCATAAATTCTAAATAATATTAAGGTTGTTCGCAATAAATTATTGACCGTAATCGCGCAGTTTTTACAATATTACGGTCACAGATGTATTTTAGTTTTTAGAAGATTTAAGACACATCGCATGCTACGCAGCTTATCACACGTCTAGGGAAGGTAAAGCTTATTCGCATGTCCGAAAATACTGTGTCATTCATTTAATATAGGTACCACCAATACGTCTTCCCTATTATTAACCGTCTAGGGAAAACGTTTCTGTTGAAACACAGATGATTGACGACGGCCATTCCGTCTAATGTAAAGGGCTTACCAATGTAATAAAAGGTTTAAATCTGGCGGTTGATAAATACTGGTTGTAAGAGCTCATAATCCTGGAGTGTTTAATAAAAAGGTATGGGGTGAAAAGGTGTTATTAATATGTTCAATAAAGTTACTAACAGTGTTATATTGGACTATTCATCAACTTCTTTCATAAGCACCTATCGCAGTTTTAATATAACAGGTTGTGACGTTTTTTTTTACCATCGATTAATTTGGACAATGAATCTTAGAGATTCATGACAAAATGAATACAGCCAACATATAAACATCGCATAAAACATTCAACAGCCTTGGGCGGTCAACAGCATGTACAAAAGCGGCCACCCTGTTATTTTTTTGACCATAAAATTGGAAAGTTACGAAACTGATCGATGGCGCTCTGAAACAGATGGATCCAATCCATCAGACAGTGACACACGGGATTGTGGGCCTGACTCTGTGGCGGATTCACTGCGAACGAAGCAAGACAAATGATGACACACGACTGCTAAATGGACTAATTTCCTCGGTCGGTGGACATAGTTTTCCCTTGTTATTTACTGCCGCTATCTCCGGTTTGACAGGTACTAATGCGAGTAGGCAGGCTGAATGCAATCTTTTGTACGGCAGAGAAAATGTTTAAATGCATATCCACAGTGTGAAATGTGCCACTGGTGACAACTAAATATACCTATTAATTTAGTTTATTCAAAATTTCATGCACAAACAAACGATACATGTGGCGGACGTCATGCTTAAAGCATTCCTACCAGTCAACCATAGGTCTTAACAGAGAAAATATAGGCGGCGCGAAGAAAGTAATAAAGGGATAAAAGAAAGAGCGTGCCGTTAATAAATAGAAATCAAAAGATTTCCAAGAGAAGATTTAATGTTTGATTATTTTTAGATAGCTTACAAATTCGCTTGCTATATTTAAACCTACGCTACGTCAAAACACATTAACTATTATTTTTTTACTTTGTTGAATTTGTCTTGGCCCAATGAACAGTATAATAAAACAGGTCTGGGGCGTGACGGGGATGCGGGTGAAATGAAATTCGCTGGGGCCGCTAGTTAAATACAAAGTACGGAAGGTCCTACGTACTATTATTTGAGCCTTAAGTTTCTTACCGCCACGGCAGTGTCGATGAGCAGGTACAGCGGCTTGTGCGCGTGCGCAACTCGAGCTCGATACACAAATATTCTGCGCACGCACACCTTGCGCGCCTCAACCACCACCTGCGAATAAGTTATAGATGTTTCAAAAAAGTAAAGTAATAACAAATAAATTACTCGCACTGTTGTCGGGCTTTTGACAGATGTTACATAAACGTAAACATTGATACATCATATTGGTACCTCAAATGCATTTTTTAGATTATAAAAATTGAAACGACAACAAAACATAACAATACACATGAATATGACTTTGTGGATAAATGTGGATTTTTCATACATACAAAAAAGAAATATTACATCAATCTTTTTTTTGTTTTAACTAGACTATTCCAGAAAACCAAGAACATATAAATAAATATGTGTAACCTGAGATTTATAAGTCAAAAGTTAGGTTTTCATCTTATTTTCTGGTGTTATTATTTTTCTTATTTACTGGACTGGACAAACTTTCCGTAAGATTGAAGTACTTCGAATATTGGTCATAATCTTGAATTCATTTTTTAAACTGTGATCACCACTTCGATTGTGCCGTTTAAATAAATCCTCACAGTTCGAGTCCCGCGGCAAACGCGGAAATATCTCACATTTCCCGCAACTGCAGTCGCCGAGTGCTCCAGTGGCTTTAAAAATATCCGACGCAACTATTCAAATAAAAATTGCCGCATTGAGTATCAAAAACTTTGCAGAAATTAAACGTGCAGCTGGAGTATAGCCCTGTGGGAACGGCGGGCATATTTCGAGTTTCAGTCGATGGCCCGGAAAGGTATTACTTTAAGAGCCCCAAAAACATTGGAAAATGCCTCTGTGTTCATATAAATATAAAGCTACGATGAACATAGGTGTAAAAATAAGACAGTTACCTACGTAGATAAATTTAAATAAGTATTGCATAACTTTTAATTATTAACTAAAACGTACACGAATTTCTAACTGTCCGTAGCTGCCTATGTCGAAATCATTGGGAATGAACGCCAATCTGATAGCGTCTTCTTTATCTGGAAAAGAAATTATTTGTTTGTGTAAAAGAGAATAACGAACACACAATATCTGTCCGGTCAAGTGTGTAAATGTGATGTTTTTTAATATGCATTGATTTCTTCATTCGTGTAATTTTTATAACAGTGTGTAGGCAGTTTCGTTTATGCGTATAAGGTAACAAGACCTAGTTATGTAAATCTATGCGTGGGGTAGATGTGAACTGGGCTGGCCCAAATTGAATTTACAAAAAGGCTTTGTTCAGCATTGAATATGCACTGAACTTAATGATGCTGATTAATTGCTTACCAAGAGGCGCTTCCCACTTGACGGTGGTGGGCAGAGGCGTAATGTTGGTTATTCGTAGACGGTAGCAGGTGCACCGACCGAAAACGAGCGCCTTGCTGGGTCTAAGAACAGCCGTGCCTCCGCTCTTGTGCTGATCGATGCTGCAGCCTTCGCCTGGGTTACAGAGTTTCTGTATTAGTTTGCAATGCGTAAGCTCCTACCTACTCATACTAGAATTCAGCCCTCATTATGCAACCAGGAAGTCTCTAGCTTCACAGCTGATATCAGTCATAAATAATTTATAAGAGACATTTATTTATGCAAATAGGCCAATTGCGGGCACTTTTACACGCCCCAATTTAACAGCTTCGGGACACTTGTGGGCTAGATCTGAGAAGACTAGTCAGCATATTGTCACTACAGCGAGCCAAGTACTCACACTCCTCAGGGCTCCTCTCCCCATGGCACGGAAGCGCTTTCAACACCAGCCGAGGAGCCAGCACTCGGTACGCCACCAGCGACGCTCTAGCTTCGCACCCGGCGCCGCTCGCCACGCGCGCTACATCGCCCAGTGTGCGACGGACTTGGAGCAGTGTTGCTACGCAGCCATCTTTCTGTAAAGACGACCCATTTAAGAAAGGTCTGTGTATCTATACTAATATTATAAAGTTGAAGAGTTTGTTTGTTTGTTTGAACGCACTAATCTCAGGAACTACTGGACTGACTTACTGGGAACAAGCAAACTACAAACGCGCAGACGCAGTCAAAGGGGGACCTCTATATTCTGGTAAAATACCTATTTAATTTTACGTCTGACTAAATGCGCATAGTACAAATGCTTGTAATCTGCCAGTGTGTTAAGGCTCTAAGAGTACCATGACGATTTAATTCAGTGTTTTTTTTGAAAAAAAAAAGAAAACTTATTAAAATTAATGAAGGTTTGAAATGACTGGAAATAAACGGAAACAAGGTGTTATTCCCTTTCTATATCACGTACGTCAATCAGTTATCACGTACTGTATTTATAAAAATATACTGTAGCCTGGGAAGGAGGAAGTAAAACCAAAATGACTCAGGTTGAATACGCACAGCGATCCTTGTTGAAGGTAACGCACTTTAAAGCTCGCAGATTCCCAACTTATATTCTACGCAGCATTAGTCAGGTTTTGTCAGTAAGAAAACTTTATATTCTTAATGCTATATTAAAACAACATAAATCCACACATAACAAGCCATGTAAGAAACGCGCTAGAAACAGAAATGTCGTTCCTCAAATTCCTATTAAAACTGCCTTCGCTTCTAAGCAATTGTATAGTCGCTCAGTCTTTCTCTACAATAAAATAAAGAATATTGCAGAGGTATATAGTAAAACATTACACAAATGCAAAATAACAGTCACCAATTTCCTTATGCCCTTAAACTATGAGGAAACAGAAGACATCCTCAAACACACAGAATAGGATATTAAACACAAAACACTTACGCCACACACTCACACACACATGCACACACACACGCACGCGCGCACACGCACACGCACGCACACGCGCACACACACACACTGCTTTTTAAGAAAGACATGTGTTTATGATTATTTTTTTGTTTTTTATTTTAGTATTGATCTCTAAAATTACAGCCAATTAATGGCCCTACATTATGTTTATAGTTTTAAATTAAAAGTATATCTCTTAATAATAATTTATAAAAATACAACTTACTTTTGTTACAATTTACTAGCAACTTAGAATAAAACCATAAAGTGTAACTGTACTTATGGAAGAACGAAGTCAACGGCATATTTTGCTTAAAAGGTGACCTCGATCCCCTAAATACTTTCTTATATTTATTTCTTTATATTGAAGTGAAAAACAAATTTATCCTTATCAGAAAGAAAACAGCAGCAATAGTAGACTGTTATACAAGCGGAGAAAGTGACCCATTTCGCTCGAGATGTTTCATAATAATTCGTGAGTGAAATGGGTGCCTTCACCCAAGTTAAACATACTAATTTTCATTTCGACTGTGACGAAAATAATTAAATTTAGCTGTGTGATTGCAGATGTGATGATGACGTCTTATGTAGTTCGGCAAAAAATGAAACCTTAATTTTTTTTTCTCAATATGACAGTTATTTACTGTCAATAAATATACAACACACGATTAGAAGAACTAGTTACGGTGCCGAAAAAAACAAAGTACATATAACACGGACGATATCAAGTTATTCAAATCCTTTATTTTTCGATCGATTTTTTCTCACAGACAATAATAATAGTGGAAGAACGTAACATTAAACTTGTCACGAAAACTAACACAGAGTTTACTCTGGTTTCCCTTCAAAAACGCATAACTACCACAGGTTATGAAAGAGGAACAAAACAATTTTATTATGAATACCACCATGTCATCTGATTGTTCCGCTTACTTTATAATCTGTGCAACAATACACAAAACTTTTTTTTATCAAAGACAAAGAAATCCCCTTCCCTCGCGGACTCCGTACGGTTCGGACGTGTTGCAGATGCTCTGCGCTAGAATTTCACTGATAAGCTGCTAAGAGTAACTGAGAACAACTCCGCAAGAAAGAGACAAATATACTACGTGAGTTCAACTGCATGTCACAAAAATCGCTGTACTAACCATTACGCGTGCTACACAACAGCGCTGCAAGCGCAGGCCCCGCCCCCAAACTAATCATCTTGCCGTCGGGATTATTTAGGCCTACTATAAATCTCTCGCTATGTCTGTTCAGCGGTCGCCTCCGAGCGTTCATAATGTGTCGAAGTCATCAACTTCAATTATTGCTCATTATAACTCTGAGCCGGCTCTTAACTCTGAGTCGACGCCTTCAGTGCCAACCACTAGCGATCAGGAAAACTATTTCAACGTTACTAAACGGCATAAACGATGCTTCGAAGACAGCATAGATCAAGCTTCGAATAGTAATAGGAACTTCTCTGATATCCAATCACTGATCAATAGCCGATTTGAAACATTAAATCAGGCATTATTAACAATCATGACCCAAAACCAAGGCATACAGAACTCTGTTGAATCTATGTCAATTAAACATGAACAATTATTATCAAAGATTAATGTACTGGAGAAGGAAAATAGGGAATATAGGAACTGAGTACTTGAGATGGAGAAAAAACTTGACATACTTGAGGCAAAACACAGCACCACCATATTGGAATTACGCAATATTCCGAAACAAAGTGCTGAAAATAAAGACACCCTTATCAATATGGTCAAGGAACTAGGATCGACCTTGAGTGATGAACGGCCCATTGAGGCGTTTGAAATCCGAGATATTTATAGGAACAGATCTGAGAATATTTATGTAGACTTTACTACAAGTTATCGTAAAGAAAACCTGTTCCTTAATTTCAAGAAATATAATAAAAACAAACGGGATAACAAGGAGCCTTTGTTGAACTCCGAACATCTCAAATTACCAGGCCCCCCACGTCCGATTTATATGTCTGAGGCACTGACGAGTAAAGCAAGACGCCTATTCTTTTTGGCAAGAGGATATGTCAAGAACAGGAACCTATCATCGACTTGGACATCCTTTGGGAAAGTATATGTGAGAAAGGAGGAAACTACCCCACCAATACGGATAATTGATGAAGACCAACTTAAAGATATGGCCATGTGACTAGTTCAGTTAATTTTATTGTATCCTACCCTATGTCGGTTCTTAAATAACAGCCGCAACTATGGTATATTCTTTAAAATTCATGTTATTTATTTGTTTTTGTTTTACTTAGTTTTTTTACAATCATTTCATAAGTCACATAATAATAATTATCTCTCAAACATCCAAACCCAAACACATACACATATCACACTTCACAGCACACCTAACTTACAATCATAAAACAGGCGTCCTTTTTCGAGTTCATTGTCTCGTGCATATGTTAACTTTATTTCGTCACGTGTACGTGACGATTCTATTTCCTTTCATACATAAAGATAACGGGCATAACTCATAATATGATAAATATTGAGACGATGAACATTGAATTGGACTCCTTGTCTGTTACGCGGGCGATCAGTTGCATGGTGGACGAGGTCAAGCAGCATGTCAGCTGTGACGATCGAACTCTTAACATAATTTCGCAAAATATACGTAGCCTTAACTGTAACCTGCCTAATTTCGCAACTCTCTACGAAAGATCTAAAATACCTTGGGACGTTATAGTGTTGACTGAATGCTGGCTCCCTAAGGTTGGAAACATACCTGATTTCAATAATTATATGCATGCGGCTACATCAATCAATTTGACACAGAATGAAGGAGTTGTCATTTATTATAATAAACAACTAAACGGGTACATAGAGGAGCCCTCAATAGAAGAGGCTAACTGTCTCATATTGAAATTAAACTGTGACACATGTTTTGTTGGAATTTATCGACCCCCCGGATATACTGACGTTAATAAATTCATAAACTCGCTTGACTCTATAGACTTAAAAACTTTAAAAACATTATACTATGTGGTGATATTAACATTGACATTCACCCTGGTAGTATTGACAAATACATGGAGGACTATCTTAGTCTGCTAGCCAGCCATCTAATGCTTCCTGGCCAAACTGAACCCACACATTTCAAAACATGTATTGACCACATTATTATTAAGAGCAAGCATGAATCCACCTGTTTTCTTATTCCTTATATATCCTTTGGACATTCCCACACATCGCCATCTAGCCCCAAAGTAAGCTACTCAAAGCTTGTGTTATGGGTGCCAGACAACGGATATAATACTTAAATACTTTTTTTTTTGTAAATACATACATGATATACATAGAAAACACCCAGACCAATACAAACAGACATGTTCATGCACACAAATGTTTGTATTGTGCGGGGATCGAACCCGCACCCGCTGCGTAGTAGGCGATTTCTCGACCACTACACCAGACGGGTCGTCAAACGCATTCATATTCACGCATCTATTACTGACCTTGACGCCCTAGCCCTTAGCCTTAAACTAAAAACCAAGATATTTAAGAGTAACTTAACTTACCGTATCAATTACGACCTATTGAATGAAGCTATTACTAAAATTGACTTCAATTCTATCCTGAGCTCTAATGATACTAATAACGCATCCGACTTACTTGTTATTTGCTTATCTGGCGCTATTAAAGAATGCACAAAACCTTTTAGGACTCCTAAGCGGAAAATGATATGCAAACCGTGGGTCACAAACGGTCTGCTCCGATGCTTGAGAAATAGGGATAATTTGCATAGAAAACTTAAAAAGGACCCTAATAATGAACAACTCACTACCATCTATAAGCGCTACCGAAATTACTGCACCATGATACTGAAAAAAGCCAAGAAATCTTATCAGAAGCAACTTATAGATAATGCTGAAAATAATAAGAAAATGTTATGGAACACTATTAAATCTATTGGTGGTTATAGTAATACTACTTCTGATCACTCATCTCTTCTAGTCTCTCCTCTCCAGAGTCTCATGCGGTTGGTGTTGACCTAATTTCGAGTTCCATTATAAAGAGATATGGTGCTATGCTGGCACCTTCAATATCTTATATTTGCAATCTCGCGATCTCAAATGGCGTTTTTCCGAGAGCGTTTAAGGAAGCCCTAATTAAACGGATCCATAAGGATGGGAAGAAGAATATTGTTAACAATTATAGGCCTTCGATTTCGATTTTACCAACACTTTCTAAGATCCTGGAACGCATAATAAATAAACGACTCAAAAACTACCTTGAAACATTTAACATTCTCTCGCTTTTGATTTTGACACATTTTGATTTGATTTTGATATATATTCAACTTTTGACACGGTCTCAATTCCGCGCCTTCTTTGCAAGCTAGAAAGGGTTGGAGTACGAGGCCTTCCGCTTCAGCTCCTGAAAGACTACCTGACCAACTGAACACAGAGAGTCCAAATTGACTCCTGGGTAAGCGAAGAGGCCGAGATTGGGTATGGGGTGCCCCAGGGTAGCATCTTAGGACCAACTTTATTTTTAGTTTACATAAACGATCTCTGCCAGATCCAACTTCATCAGGGATCTGTGTTTACCTATGCTGACGACACGGCCTTGTTATTCAGTGGAAACTCTTGGGACGATGCATTTGGTAATGCTCAGAAGGGGTTTAATAAGGTTAGTGTTTGGTTAAGATCTAATCTATTAACTCTCAATGTTGCTAAGACGAAATGCGTTCCATTTGCTATGAGGTCGGACTATTTACCATCATCTACATATGGAGTTTTAGCCCATGACTGTAGTCAACCGCCTTTCACCGCCTGTTCTTGTTCTGTATTGCAGCGGGAAGAATGCACAAAATATCTTGGAGTGTTAAAAGATAATACACTTACCTTCAAATACCATATTCACTTGCTTGCTTCAAGACTTCGTTAACTCATACTTGTATTTAAAACACTCAAAAACGTTGCCAGTCGACGGGTCATTTTGACGGTCTATTACGCTCTGAGCCACTCACTATTGGAGTACTGCATTTCTGTCTGGGGTGGTGCAGATAAGACTCACATCATGCGTGTTGAACGGGCACATCGTGCCCTCCTCAAGGTCGCAGCCGGACTTCCTATACTTTATTCAACAGAGGATCTGTACAAAAAATGGGCTGTGCTTACTGTTAGGCAATCTTTCATTCTTAGGGTTGTCTTAAAAAAGCACTCCCAAGTGGATTATGACCCCGAACTGATAAAAGGTAGAAGGCGTGCTGGATCTGTTTGCCCAAAAACTTTACTGCGAACGGCTTTCGCACGCAATTTCTTCTGTTTTCTAGGTCCTTACCTATACAATAAATTAAATAAACAACTTAGTCTATACCCCTGTACTAGATACAAATGTAAAAAACAAGTCAGCAATTACCTTAAATCCCTGAACTATGACGAAACCGAACAGTTGTTATGCCCTCTTGTTTGATTCCTAATCTTGTGTAATAATAAAAAAATGTTGTATTCCACTTATGACTCTCACGGTATTTTCGTAGATTCGTCCACATAATTCTTACTCTTCGTCGCGTCATCCCCTCACAATCACATCAAACACACACACTTAAAATAACACACTTTCTTTTAAACACTTTACTGCTCAAACTCACTTCTACTACACACTTAACAAAAATCGACATTCATTATGTGACTTTTTTTTGTAATTTTTATATATATTCTTTTGTTATGTAAGTTTTCAAAGTACTTTTTCCACAAGTGTTATTCGCTATTCCTAATCCTAAATTGTAAAGGTCTGCGAAGGTGGCCTGGTGACCTGTAGAACAGGTTTTCCCAAACCTATTTCAGGCACCAGTCCCTCACAAGATCTAGGATTACATTTTACTCGTAACTGTTCATACCTTTAAAAGTTTCAAACCAATGTTAAACATGTAATGCCTATTTTTTGTGACGGAAAATAAATACAATTATTTAATTTTATTATTTATAAATAGTACAGTGACAATGTAAAATGAAAAAAAGTGTCATTAGTGGCAGGCACCTGAATATTTTAATTGTTGATTTTTGATTTTGAAAATTAGAATGATAGTTTATTTTTTAGATCAATGATAATTAAAAATGTTTTTTAATGTGGGGCTACGCAAAAAGTTATGGAAACCTCTTTTATTCGAATAATATGATGTGACTTAATTCTTTTTGATTTCATATCTGATCGTAGCAATTAAAACTAAATAATTTTCCACCCTAGAGATGGAAAAGATATTTTTCACCTGTCTACCTACACAAGAAAGTTAATTTTCTGAACAGGAGAGATGAAAAATAGTTTCCCGCCTGACTCAAGCTTTTTGCTATTGTAAGTTTTTTTCTAATTGTCCGATACACCAGCAGTTTGGCCGTAAAATGTTTTATGTAGCGTTTTTACGGTGCAGCATCCACGGCCTGATTACGTCGCAAATATCTTAATAAAAATCTGCTTTCATGGCTACACACTCCTACATAGCCATCTAGGCTGTATTTTATGACAAAACAGAGATCGTTCGCAATTTTGTACTTGAAAAATTATTTTGGATTCCTTATATTTCTATATCTTATTGTTTTCATGCTATGTTATGCCTCAAACATAGCACCTCGCTCTCTCATAAATCCAATTAAGGCATTGTTTGACACCAGAGCTATCCTCATTATCCTTCAAAGGTATAATTATTGTCTTGGTACCGCGCTTACCCGTTTTGTTTACGTTGGAAGGGAAAAGGTTTATTGTTTATAAATTAACACGGATTCAAATAAGTGCGTCATTTACATTCGAAATTATTTTTTGGAAAGCGACGACACGTCATGGACTATCACAAGGAGATACGAAAATCTGTAAAGGAATGTGGTAAAAAGATGATAATTTGGTGATGGGGACCTTCCACTAGCTTGGCCTCAGTTCCTCGTCTGTTTAAAGATACCTGGCATTACTCATGCCAAACGGGAAGGAAAAATTTATACCTTACTAATTCATGGAAACTGTAAATTAAACCACCTTTTCAGTAAATAAGGTTTGATTCTGTATAAAAACTAAATTTACAATTCTTACCTTAATTAATGTACACCCGTATTCTAATGCTACTGCACAATAAGTTATTTACGGAATGCCATATCAAAAAATGAAACTTATATCATGCAGACGAGATGCAGACTCTTGGCGTTATAAGTTCTATTGGCTTATTCATTAGTAATTACGGGATCTAAGGATTGGGAACGGGTTCAGTCTAAGGACGAAGAGGTATGATAACCCTGGCACTGAACCCTGAACCCCAGAAGGTCGGCAAAAACGCAGCCGCCTTCTCCTCCGGTTATCTCAACCTTGACTTGATTGACCTCGATATGACTGGTTGGTCTCAGTTTCCGGGAGACCGGCAAACACTCAGCCACTGAACCTCCTGCCCAGGCTCCCAGGTCTCGGATGCCTTAACCCTGGCTGTGCTACCCTAATTATAGGAGAGTCGACAGAATTTCAGCCGTCTACTCATTCCCTGGTTACACTGCTCTGGATTCCCAGAGGTCGGCGAATTCTCAGCCCCCGAATTCCTTAAGCGTTGAAGGAAAATTACAGGGAAAAGGACAGCAATACTCGTATGCCTATGATTGTGTTGCCTCTGCGGCCGGACTCCATCAGCTGTCGACCTTCATGCAAGCAGAATTTTGACTAAAGGGTGTTTTGTATCGTCGGTTTCGCGGACGGTTACCGGAGACCAAGATGCGCAACACTACGCCGGCAAAATAGTGTTTCATTTGTTTTTTTATTTTTTAATATTATTATATGTATGTTATTCTTTAAGGTATCTATTGTTTGGGCCTTTGTAGCCTGAAATAAATAATTAAATTAAATTAAATGCCACTGCGCTCGGCCGCGCAGCGCGTTAAAAAAACTTGCGGGGTGATTGCATGCACGCGCCCGGCGCGTGCTATGTGCGCCCACGTCATGCGTTGATGTGTATGTCAGAGTGCGGGACCAGTCGTTGCGGTCATTATGTGTGTTATACTGCCGGGCAGTTCTGATCACTGTCACAATTTACTGAAAATGAATTTCTATCTAAAGTAAAGTGGACGAAAAATTTTTTTTTATTAAGGAATACTTGTTTCTAAATTTAAACGAATACTTATCATTATTAGAATTACAATGTGCAGTTCTTTTTTCAGATATTTTTAAAATATTTATATTTTAACCTTTTCAATACTTTGCAGTTACCACGAATTCTGTTAGGTGTTCAAATCGTCGGGAATTGGATAGATAGTCAAACTGATAGATTTTTCAGTCTATTGAAGCTGATCCCTTTATTTAATGTAACCCAAATGAACATTGATTTTGTTCAATTAATACGGAATTAATACCAAATCAGTACAGTTATCTCAACTAAATCTAAATTAACGTCTACTGTCATACAGTCTACATCCGATTATTTCATAAAATGCATTTTGCTCTGAAATCATAATTCTCTGTATTCGATTAAATGTTTCCCCTTATATAAATATTGCAATATTTAAAAAAATTCTTTGTGTCTTTTCATCAGTTAAAAAAAAGTATCACAAATTCTCAAAGAAAATTTCCAATAAACTGTACGTTAACAAAGAGTTAACAAGAAGTTGTTCGGTCCTCATCAGAATCACCTAATTTTTTTCCGGTCATGTCGGAGTTCGAAGATGACACTCCGACATGTGTCATCTCGCTGTATCAGAGAGTAAAGGAACAGAGAGTGTCTTTGTATACCAAGACAGGGACAGGACGTTCTCTCGTTACTATAGCGAGACTATATGCTGATGCCTGATCTCTTTGAACCGCCGTGATTTAATATCTATAGCTGGCAGTGCATTATTATTATCTCAGGTATACTCACGTTAGGCACATTGACTTTGGGCAGCACTTGAGCTGTTCTGTAGCGCGCCTCTTGTAGGGCACGACAGGAACAAACATTTGGTGCCTTTTAACACGACTCGCGCTCTACACTGAGCGTGTAACTCACATCAGCCGCCTGTTGTAGGTTGCATTTGGTGTGTTTCTCATGGCAGGCGTGTATCTTATGGGTTGCGACCTACCCACTCACCTGTCAGCGCTGTCAGACTATGATGTGGGAAAACCGTCCGGTGACATCGCGCGACGGTTATATAATAAAAAAACGATTATATAAAGAAAAGTATAGTTGTGATTACGAAAACAAAAATACTGGTAGATAGGTAATAAAATAAGGCATTAACAAAGTTAAAAATATATACTTACTATACTATAATATATACTATACTTAATTTATATATATATATATATAATTATATTATACTTAATATATACTTTTCTAGTGGTGAGCACTGTAGTACCACTAACAGTTTAGTAGCACTATAGTGCCAACGGACTGCAGAGCGGCTACCTAATGCGTGTTACTCACATCTGGCGCATTTCTCACGGCTTGCGACTTTCGTTCAGTACGTAACTCACATCAAGAGCGTTGAGGTCGTACAACATGACTAGCCGCTGCCTGTGTTGTCACATGCAGTAGCGCAGTACATTCAGTGTGTTACTCACGTCAGGAGCGTTGACGTCGTACAGCATGACTTGCCGCTTGCTGTGCTGCAGCGCGCCTCTTGCCGGTCGCAACAGCGCGCAGGAACAAGCGCGCTCACGGCACTGAGGGCACGGCTCACGCCCCTCGCACAACGCGCTCGGTTTGTTCTCGCCATGCCAACGGTAGGGAGTGCCCCACCAGCAGATCTGTTAGAAATAAGATTAACAAAAATCTGACTTTAGAACACTCACAAAATAGGATGGACTCACGGAGTCGGTGTCTGATGTTGAAAGAGATCTTCAACTTATTTCGAGAAACACGCTGATGTTTCTAAAATAAGAATCTTCTTTTTAAAGCTAGGAATTGCTATCTGACTAAGTAAATGAGCGTAGGCTCTTCTTCTGTACGTCGTTGTTAGTTCTAGCTATCTCATGCTTAAACTTATATGGACTATTGAGGTCACTACTGCCTAACCTTGTGAGTTAAAATCCTTTGCACCTCGCATCATCTTTTGTTTAAAACGATGCTCATTTTGTATCGTTTGTGCAAGCGATCTTTGTTTAAAAGTAGTTTGGCAGCAGAGACGTCGAGAAGGTATGTAAACTCACGTGCTGATGCGTGTCGTTTAACACTTCCAAATGAGTTTGCATATGAGCCCCAGGAGTCACCACTCCGAGCCAAACTCTCGCTGGCTCCAGCCGCGGATGCCTCGTAGCGCACTGTCGGATCAACTTACTCTCGGCTTCCCACTCGCCAGTGAGTGCTTCAAGGCTGGTGAAGCAAAAATCATTGGAATCACAAACTCTTCTAATAGGTAGTGATCTAGCTTACTGACTGATATACACTTTAAACAAACTGTGACTCTGTGTCATAATGATCTATAGCTTTAGCGGGGTATGTAAAACCTCTTTTTAATTAGTAATATGTTTTTACCGCTGTTTTCTCTTCTCATAACTTGTCAAAAAACATTGTATCAAGGATAATTAATTAAATACGTAAACATAAACTGTAATGAAGGGACCGGTCGTAGACCAATAGCGACGATCCCTTCAAAGTCATTATAATCTTGTACTTAATAGGCTTTATTAGTTTATATATATTGTTTCAATAAACAAGTTATCAAAAAAAACGCTAGGAAAATATGATCCTACAAGAACAAGTGCATAAATTAAAGTTTTGAAGTTGGTAGTGAGGTATAGCAAATGAAGACCATCGTCAAGATCGACAGATGACCTTGTTCAGATCGCAGGATCACACTAAATGAAATTGTTTGCAACTTGATACGTAGAAAGCTATTAGGGAAGCCTATGTTCAGCAGTGGTAGTCCTGTGGCTAATTGATGATGATGTGGTGATGATAAAGACTATAATTAAGATATTTATTTACCAATTTACTTACACAATAACATCAGTCTCAGGCTGCTCATTGGGCAGGCCGGGCAATGGGACCACAAGTCGCGCAGTTGTGGACTGCGTATGCGACAACTTTGGGGCAGGCGCGGGCGCCGCCGACGGACGCGGGATGCCTGACACATGCGACTGCGCAGACGGCCCTCGCGCTGTATGATAGGGTGTAATATCGCGTGGGCTATGTGACTGCGTGCCATCCGCGCGGGCGTTATTCAACTGTCTTGAAAGCTGCGCACTACGCAACTGTGTAGAAGGTGCGCAGGATTCGTTGGAAGGCACGCGCGAGGGTTGTAAAGGAGCGGTAGGTGGAAGTACAGGCGCTTGCGTCATGAGCGGTGGCAGTGACCACTGCGTGTAAACGTCTTCGCTGCCGTACAGCTGAGTTGCGCGCACCATTACCTCTACTTGTTTCACCCTGCACAAAATTAAATTGAAGCTTTAAAACATACGCTTGTTTGGTCCTGAGGATTATGTGGCAAGCGGGCGTGCGCTTAGGACATCTGTGATCGATTGGTTTTAAACATTTAGCACTGCGCATCAGATTCACTAAATATGTTGAGTATGCAGAAGCTGTAATAGTTTCGACAGTTACAAAATATAAACATATAAATAAGTTTATTGTTACAAACATTCCTGCAGATCATTCATAAACGCAACGTATAGTAAAATATTTTCAAATGCAGTCAATATCTCTCAAAAATGAATACATACTTTGACTTTCTTGGCAAATGAACATAGACCTACCTTATTTAATAGTAAATCTATTAACTTACTATTATGAAAAAAAGAAAGGACTAATACCGATCACTGACCCAAATAAATTTGTTTTCCAAAAAAAATAGACGCCAAATTCGCTATTCTAAACTTTTTAGCAATTTTTTTGAGGGCTTTTCAATATTTCAAATTATTCTTTTATTTCATATTTTTTAGTTATTTCCTATATCTAAAAAACTTACACTGTGCCTACAGTGTTAGTAAGTTGAAATAATAATATACTGATTGAACTAAAACAGGATAATTTGCGATGACTTTTCGCCATCGACAAGCCTATAGACAGACATAAATACATATACTTATGAAAGCAGATGTTAATAAATAGGTAATGCTAAAACCATGTGCAGTATAAATATAAATAAATATTGGACACCAATCACATGCATTGCTCTGATACCAAAGTAAGTAGCTAATGCACTTGTGTTATGGAAATCAGAAACAACGGTGGTACCACAACACCCAGATCCCGGGACAATATAGGAATTTTGATTTCTACATTGACCCGACCAGAAATCGAACCCGGGACCTCGGAGCGGCGACGCCTTAGCCACTACACCAAGGAAGTATCTTTGAAAATAGCAGAAATACAGGTTATTAGACAGACTACTTAAATTCAAAATATTAAGGTTATCAAAATAATAAACTTTTAAAATCCTCACAACTCCATCTGTATATTCCAACGCCAAAACCACGTCAAAACGTGCAAAAAAAGTAAATCTGTCAATGTCAAATGTCATTTTGCTTTCATAAGAGCTAATTGACTGTCACGTACTTGACGGATTAAAATTGATAGATTTTATTTTTTGAAGTACATATTACCTAAAAGACGACCTCCGTGGTGAAGTGGCTAAGCACGCTGGTTTCAAGGCGTCGCCACTCCGAGATCCCGGGTTCGATTCCCGGTCGAGTCAATTTAAATTATCTATATTGACTCGGGTCTGGGTGTTATGGTATCACCGTTGTGTCTGATTTACATAACAAGTGTACTGGCTACTTACTTTTGGATCAGAGGAATGTATGTGATTGGTGTGCAATATTTATATTTGTCCAATAATAAGTTGAATATTTTGCGGACGAAAATCATTCTAAAAACGATAAAGCCTTACATAGGCAATATTTTTGTGTCATGTACAAGATGTTGGCATTTTCCCCATACAAACGAAAACATGTCCTTTATTTAGCACACGTGTTTGTAAGGCTTTTTTTTTCATTTATTGGGAGAACCACAAACAAGTTTACAATAAATATTTGGTACCATAACATTTAAAAATAAACCTTTAAATCATTGTAAACTCAACATCGATGGTTACATTTTAGGTATTAATTAGAGTTATTATGCGGGACTCAAGTTATATCTATATTAAACTATTAAAATACAATAATTAACTTAACTATTTTTGTTGTAGATGGTGTGCGTATATCAGTTCTAAATATAACGATCAAAATAAAAATAAAAAAAGGTGTGTAAGAGTGGTTGAAGTTAGTAGATGTGTGTGTGTATGTGTAAGTTAATATTAATGGTTAGTAAGTAACTTTACAATTTCTTTATTGTACGATCTGGCACTGCATAAGAAGATATCTATTGAATTAAATTTTTTGTTATAAGTGTCGAACATGCATCGTAAAGGGGATCGAATACCGGCATTTGTCCGGGGTGTGGCAACTGCAAAAAGGAGATTGATGCGTGAAGATCGCATATGAGTCCGTGATGGTACTGAGTAGTTAATGCGATTAATTATATCGGTACAGTCATATTTATTATTACAGATGTCATATAGTAGTCTAGCATCTAGCTGGGAGCGTCTGGATTTTAAGTCTAGGAGTTTATATTTCTTCAACAAAGTCAAATATGATAAGCGCTTTCGGTAGCATTTGTAATTGACCCGACGTAAGAACTTCTTTTGAACCATTTCAATGCTGTAGTTATATTTTTCATAAAGAGGGTTCCAAATAGATACTCCATACTCTAGTTGAGGCCTAACCAATGTTTTAAAGAGGTATATTAATGTTTTAGAATTTTTAAAATCACGACAAAAACGCATAACGAGACCGTACATTTTAAACGCTTTACTGATTATGTTTTGAATATGGATATCAAGATGAAGTTCACTATCAAGTGTGATTCCAAGATCTCTAATATTAGTTACTCTTGAGAGAACTGTGCCGCCTAAGGAATAATCAAACCTACTAATTATCTTCTTTTTGGTGAAGGTTATTATTTTACATTTATTAAGGCTGAGTTGCAAGTGATTTTGAATGCAATAATTGTTGAATCTGCTTAGGTCGTCCTGTAGCAAAACGTGATCTTCAGAACTATTGATGCTTCTGTAAATTTTTAGGTCATCGGCATATAATAGAATTTTACTGTTCCTGAAACAAGTTTTAATGTCATTTATGAAGATCACGAACAGGAGAGGGCCTAAGATGGATCCTTGAGGAACACCAGACGTAACGTAGGCCACTTCTGACTCTGAGCCTTTGATCACAACCCTTTGTGTTCTGTGAGATACGTACGACTTGAACCACCGCCATAGGTTGCCGTGTATACCGTTGAATGCAATTTTTTGAAGAAGTATTTTATGATCAACTTAATCAAATGCTTTCCTAAAATCAGTATAAATACTGTCAGTTCGAATATTAGAATCTAATGCATGAAATAGGTTTGATGTGTAAATTACGAGGTTTGTTATTGTAGAACGCCGTTTTACAAAGCCGTGTTGTTCTTCTAAGATAGCATCATGGACAAGACGCTCAAAGACCTTAGATAGAATGGGCAATATAGAAATTGGTCGGTAATTCGTAACATCTGATTTTGATCCATCCTTATGAACTGGTACTATTCTAGCACTTTTTCAAATTTCAGGAAATACCCCGCCAGATAAGCATTTATTATAAAGATAAGCAAGAGGAAGATCAATTACAGACGCTGTATTCTTAAAGAAAATGCTCGGTAAGTTATCCGTGCCAGCGCCCTTTGTTATATCGAGCATTTGTAAGACTTTTCGTACTTGTAGCTTTGAAACTGAGATGTCTCGAATCATTAGATCAGGGGCATTTTCAAACGATAAATTAAGGTTTTCAATACTGAAATCATCCGGTACAGATGATGGCTGAAACACAGATTGAAAGAACTTATTAAATAATTCGCAGCATTCTTCAAGACTATGAGATATAGACCCTTGGTATTGTACACTGCACGGTATTTCAGATAAATGACGGCGCTGAGATATGTACTTCCAAAAGTATTTAATATTAGTTTTTATGCTGCTTTCTACTTTTGCTATATATGTACTGTAACATTTTTGTGACAAGGTTTTGAACTTTTTCCTATATATCGAGAATACATTGTAGTTAGATTGATTGTTATATTTTTTCATTTTAATCCAAGCCCGGTTTTTTTTGTTAAAAAGATCTATTAACGTGAGAGTGAACCAAGTAGGGTACGTGTACATCCTATTATTGCATTTAGTTTTTGGCACATAACGATCTATTATACTTAAATTATTTCATAAAATGCTGAAACGGCCTCAGTAGCATTTCTCGAGCTCACTTGACTTTCTACCTGCTTTAAACGGGATTCTATATTATCTTGCCTTTCCATTGCGTATGACAATGATTTTTCAATCGTATCTAATCTGTCACCGAATTTCTTGAGGGAAGTAATATTTGAAGTTATTTTCTTAACCTCTTTGTCTAAAATAGAATCAATCGATTTTTTTATACAGTCGGCGATGACCGCGTCCAGCTGCGGTTTCCATGAAGTTAGATTGGCATCTAGCTTTAACTCGACATACTCCATCATTGGTTTAAAATTTTCATCTTCAGGCTGTTTGCGCTTGCGGAAGTTTACAAAGGCATCGTTGCCCCTGCATGATTCGGGTAGGTCGGGATTCGACGGGTATTTTTCTCTCTGCGAGGAAGATGCAGTTGTCGGAGGTGATCGCTGCATAGCCATAGTATAGCGACGGACTTTGCCGCACGAGTCACGAAGCGATGTCCGAATGAGACAGAGTTATCGGTCCGAGGAGTTAAGAAACACCGCTATGGTTTGTCACTTAAACAGTGGCACACACGATTATCGAGCTTATGGTAAATCCGCTAGAGTGTAATTTGACACTGACAGTTTTTATAAAAATTGCGCACACGTCCACTACAAACGGGTCCCGCGGACGGAATGATTAGATAAACATACTCCAATATTATCAAATTCATATCTTTCTTTTTTAATTTAGTAAAAATCTCATTATTAATAAATTACAATGCAATAACAAAATAATAAAACTCCCAGGTGTACTAAAAAGGTCAATTGCTCAGTTTAAATTGTGACAGCAGATGGTAAGCATGCCACAACACTGATTTTTAGCTGATGTGGTGTACATCCATGTTTAGAAACTAAAATAATTAGACATACAAAGACAATAATTCGACATAACAGTAACGTTATGGTAATTTGTGTGTGGCATGGTCGATAAATGCATAAATTTTTTATCTGTTTAAGTGAACAACTATGACAATAAATTTATATACCAAACCCTCAACAAATTAGTTATTTTATTTAATTGCAGCGCTGCTTAATGCTACTAAGGGTGTTTTTCGTTTTCACATGATAATGGCTGTATTCATAGGCAAAACGATGTATAAATCGCATATTATCACTTATCGATTGCTTCTTTCACATAGATAGAACATACCAAACGTACAAAAATTACTTATTCACTTGCATTAAAACATAAAAAAGTATTTTTAACCGACTTCAAAAAAGGAGGAGGTTATCAATTCGACTGTATGTTTTTTTTTTTTTTTTTTTATGTTTGTTACCTCATATCTCAGTCGTTAGTCGACCGATTCGAATTTTTTTTTCATTTACTTAGAGGATGTACCTTCTAGTTGGTCCCATTGTTGCCGATTTGGGATATGAAGATGGGATCCTGGTGTAATCGAGGGAAACCCTCAAATTTTAAAGGCACGTATAGTGTTTCTTTACTAGAATCTTAATGTTGACGTATTGTTACGTCTGATAGTCCACATCTTGTGAGGCTGAGCTGATGGTGGAACTCCTTAACGCTTAGGAGTTCAGTAATTATAATGACCGAACATATGATAGGTAGTTTGTAGCTTTTTGAAGAACAGAGTCATAAGTTGCAACTTCCCCCCCCCCCCCCCTCTCTTGTAATCTCGAAAAATGGAGAAATAAAATTAACTTTAAAAAAGTAAAAACCGACTTCAAAACCAAAATGCACTAAAAAGTCTTAAATAAACCCTTGAACATTGAAAGGAAAGGAATCCATTTTAGGGAAACAATTTCTTTTTGGAGTCGGTGCCATCACTCAGAAAATTCAGCCTCACCTGTCGCAGCACCGACTCCAAAAAGAAATTGTTTCCCTAAAATGGATTCCTTTCCTTTCAATGTTCAAGGGTTTATTTAAGACTTTTTAGTGCATTTTGGTTTTGAAGTCGGTTTTTACTTTTTTTAGCTAGCAACTAATAAGGGAGCAATAATCTTCAATAACACCTAAAGATCCAACATAAGACGATTAATCTCTTTGCTACTTTTGTACCTAGTTAACGAGATGTAATTTTACTACCAATTTGATTATGCAGAAATCTTAACTTTCAGGACCTAAATCTTAAGGCCAGAAAATCCGTTGAGAACCTAAACCCAATCTCTGGTTCCCAAACTGCGAGTGAACCTGTCTTTACGAGCGGTCGATATAAATCTGTCTTGACGGTTTTCGGTCTAGATATCAATTTGGGGCAGGTTGTAAAGAATCCGTTTACGACTGAAGATATTCTCGGGTCGTTACTGGTTAATTTAAATTAGTAGCAGAAACATAACACATAAATCTGCAAGAAATTAGTCAATGGGAGAAACGTAAATGAAATTGAAAGCAATTTACCTAAAGTATCAGAAAATGGCTCTTCACTGTGGAAGCAGGAAACTGAGAATCCAGAATTGATGAACGATTACACTACTCATATAGCACAAACTGTCGTAATTCCAGGGTAATAATGAATTTACAGTGGAATTACAATTTTATAAACTGGTAAATCTAAAATACACATTTTATGATGACCAAAACCTGTCAAAATTTGTCCTAGTGAATTTATATTTCGTTTTTACATTTTATCAATTTTCCTTTTAAAAATCTTAATAAGTCCGATCGTTTCAAGATGAATTCAGACTTTTTATATAAAAACTAAGATCATGAATTATTTTGTGTGACAATCTCATGTTTTTGGCTTAAAGAAGCGTTATCGTTAAAGGCTTTCAATTCATTTAGACATATCGTTTCCCATCCCAGTCTGGACTCACGCTCGGTCGGTTTTTCATTAAGAGTGAGGGAGTTGAGCCGAATAGCTACTTAATACAGACAGATGACCCCATTTATATGTAGATGCTGTTCTAATGTGAATACGATTGTCCAATAACGGTCGAAGCGGTTAAACTATGAACAAGTTTGCTATTAATTCAGAATGGTAGCTGCGGATGGGATTATATTGTCGCGGTTATTATCATGATGAAACGAGGTCACATCCGTGGGCTTTGCAAATATTCGGGATAACACTAAGATGTTGCAAATTGTATTATGTTGAATCCGTTATGTATAATCATGTTGCAGAAAGCTAATAAACGAATAATTCAAAAATCCAAGCTGTGAGTGCAGTATGATAATTTTATTCTTCGATCAACATTAGCTTGGCAGGATGGAAGTCATGAAAGTCATGTATTTATGCAAATGAGCCCACTACCCCCACTTTAACACGTCCCAATATAAACCCTAGCTCAGCTTTGGGACAGTTGTGGGGTAGTGCTGAGAAGAAGCTGCGCAACATACTCAGTCACTATTGTCAATGTCTCCTACCAAAAGGTTTACAATGTTTGTAGTGATTATGCAAGTCCATTATTATCTTTAAGTAATCATCTACTTTATAATATCTTCTCGTCATTCGTTTTTTTTTTTAAATGGCAGTTTAAAATTTATCAACCGGTTAGTTTACAATGTGTTTTAGTAATTTATTGAAAAATGATATACATTTCCCCATGAAAGAATAACCCCTTAACGAATTAACCCTTCAAAGCCTGAATTGCGGAATAGCAAGCTTATCCTTATTCCTAGTATTATATTTGTGTATATCATGGATGTAATGGAGGTAATAAGCAATGGGTATAGAGAATTGTTTGCTTTGAAACTTGTTACAATGTTTTTGATTTACAAGTTTTCATGGTTGGTTTACATAATTGGTGTCTTAACGAAAACTATAATTTCAGGGGTTTATCTTGGCCGAATTTATAGTCAAGCGGTTAGTGCCGACATTTGTTTAACAATAAATCACGAATAAATATAAGCCATAACACTTAGGAAATAGCCATAACACTGTTTAATGAAGTGTTTCACTAGAAAAACCTGAAAATGAAACAATTGAGATGGTGTTAATACCCATAAAGCAGTTTAGTGATGGATTTAACGGCCGTATATGTGGCCATTAATCACATTTTTATTCTACAAATGTAATTGAGTGTAATAGTATCTCTCAAAAACTAGTCTTTTAACGTTGATTTGTACACATGATAGTGGAATAGAAAATCATCTAGCACAGGGTATTTTAGAAATACACAACAAGAGTGAAGTAACCTAAATAGTTTTTAAATGAAAGACTAGTGGTCCCCCGCGACTTCGTCCGCGCCTTTTTTCGATTTTTTCTCGCCTTTTAAACCTTCCCTAGACCTCCACGAACATATCAAGACTAAGATAAGATAAATCCGTTCAGCCTTTCTCGAGTTTTAGTGAGACTAACAGCAATTCATTTTTATACATATAGATTCTAAATGATAACTGTGTGGCATATTTTCTTGCTTTCCTTAGTAAGTGTCCTAGTTTTTTTGGCTTTAATTCTTCTGTGATTATTGTCGTTAAAATTACTATACACGCAAGGGACATTGAAGAAAAAAAGCACACCACGTCGGAAAAAATAAGAAGCAATGAAAAAAAACTTTTTTTAAGCTGCACGTTGATGTTGTATAATCTTATTTTTAATTAGCTAGACCAAAATAACATTTGATTGGTAGCCAGTTTTCTAAAATTTTGAAGTAGTGTTGTTCCTAAATAATCGGGCAATTCAATTGTTAAATTCAAAGAGATGTTGTTTGATATTTGTTGCGCAGAAGTTTAATAGTATGAAAACGATACTCTATTTTAACCATAAAATTATTATCCCTTTGAAATAGAACGACAAAAGCGAGATGTCACTAGCAGCAAACTGTGTGATAAAAAGAGATGGGTAGGAGAACCATTTTTGTCAGGTGTCAAACAGTTGACCGCTCTGCAGAAATTCGCTGAAAATTACGTGCATTTGATTTTTTATATTTAAAAGTGAAATTGTGTATATTTTGGAGAAATAATGCGTCTAAAACATGGTGACTTGATCGGTGATTGATTGTTATGCATTACAGCGGCATAACCCCAACAAATAATCATTTAACAGGTAGATTAGTCCAAATCGAAGCCTCTTAATATACAACTTATATTTACCAATGCGCTTCAAATTTAAAGTACGCAGTTTGATTATTCTATTCTACAAACGTTAATTTACGTAAAAAATAAAGACAGAATAACACAGGGAATGTATATCGAACAATATTTTGTATAATGAAATAACATTTAGTTTTACACTAGAGCTGCATGTTCAATATTTTATGTCGACTGTTTATCATGCAGTAAACTACTATATTTAACTTAGGAACATTGTTATAAATCACCTGATCGAAAGGTTATCTCATTTAAAGCTACAAATGGTACTTACTTATGTTAGTTACTGACATCTTAAATCGGTTTCGTTTGACAGCTTTTACTTGTCCTTCTATTCCAATAGGAATATTAATTTTATGATTTTAACAGCTCTCAGGTAATGCTAATGCATCAAAAATTTTTCTAATCGGAATAGTAAAATTTCTTGTAGGGACCAAACAAAAATAATCTTTTCATAAAAATAAATAACATGATTACCTCCTGGAGTGGGGTAGGGGCAAAATAGGTGGATCAATGACAAATCGAACCGGTACCACCTCCCACCAGACTTCCATCTGTGCGTACACCACTTCACAAACTTCTTGAGACCACGGCTAGAAAAACCAATAATAAACGATTTTATGTTTGGGATTAGGTAGTGTAGCTCTACGCTTTGGAAAAAATATCTGGTTTCTTAAAAAAAGTACCAGATTTATTGATTTTAGTTCGAATAACGAGAAAGCGCTTAATTGAAGGTACATTTTAAATAAAGGATTTCAAAGTAATGTCGGACGCCAGCCTTCAGATATACTTTAAATTTTAAAATATGGGTGTCATATAGCTCATGGTCAAACAATATCTACATACGTTAATTTTTGTCCAAGACACTTACTTTCAAGCATCGCCCGTTATTGATATAAATACACTATATGATATATTATTCGTACTGCAAACAGCAAACAGTTGGAAAACAAAAGAAAGCCACTGGCGCTGCACGACGTGCAATATCGGTATTCCGCAGCTCCGCAACTGCAGTTAGTTCGATTTATATTCTTAATGTGACGTCCGTACATATGTGGAGATAGATCAGTATCGGAAATGCAACCTGGATGGTTTTGAAAGGAATACTCGTCATTTCTTATTTGTCTAAGTATGACATGTTTTTGTTTGATGCTTATTTTACGGGTGTTTTTTATTCTGAAAACTTATTTTCGGTACCTATTGAATATTTATAAGACTCTTGCTAAAGAAAAAATAAAACAAATACGGATAAAAAGAGGAAATAAGAAAGTTTTTTATTATTATTAATAATAAAATTGCTTACCTCTTGTCCTGGTATGGGTTCAGCCGTCACCGTTTCAGTTTTCACTATTATGGGATCGTAGTCTGGAGGGAAACTATCTTTTGGGATGTCTTTTAGAATCAACCTGTAAATTAATTATTGTTGTATTGTCAAACAGTACGTTTTCTTCAAGGAGAAATTCAAAGTTGTCACGAGCGGAAGCGCAGATTGGTTGCAATGTGCCACGTACTCAAATTATGAGAATGTGAATAACTAATTGTAAAAAAACATAAAAATCAAATTAAAATTTAAAATCGATCGGTTTATATAACGCTTCCAAAAAAGTGCTGTGGAATTGCAACATCATCATTATCATCATCATCATTTTTAGCCAAAGGACATCCACTGCTAAAAATAGAACTTCCCACGGCTTTCCACAGCGACTGATCACTAGCGGTCTGCATCCAGTTTGATTCCGCGATCATTACAAGGTCATCTGTCCATCTTGTAAGTGGACGTCCAACGCTACGTCTTTGGTCAAAAGGTCTCCAATTCCGAATATCCCTGCCCCAACGGCCATCTGTTCTTCGCGCTATGTGCCCTGCCCATTGCCCATTGAGCTTACTGATTCACAAGGCTCTGTCCGTTACCTTAGTTCTTTTACGTATTTCCAACAACATCAGTAAATTACATAAAAAAAAAAATTCGTTCGTAAAAAATTTCAGCGTTATTTTTAACAAAGATTAATTCAGTATTGGTCTCTAATCTTAACTGCAAGGTTTCCTTGTTTCTACTACTTTATGTTCTGATTTAAACTTACATAATCATTAACATTAGAATTGATTGTAACGGGATTGCTACCATGTACCTTATTATTTTTGAGTTTCCGATATTTCGGCACTGTTGCAAGTGTCACGGCGTAACTGAAGTTGTTGCGGGTAAGCTGTTATTGGCAGATATATCGGTCTACCCTCCTTCGAAGTCTTTTATTGCGATCACCTGCAGTACCATTGTTCACAAACTCACTATTTTCTCGCACCTGTTCTGGACACACAACACTCACAGTATCCGCACGCGAAACAACATTTTGCCTAAATATATGGTTTTTGCATTTACGAATCACTGGATTCCAGACATTAGACAATTTAAACCCATCCTCACGATTGAAATTTTTGTACTTTGTGATTTCGATCCAGTGATTCGTAAATGCAAAAACCATATATTTAGGCAAAATGTTGTTTCACGTGCGGGTACTGTGAGTGTTGTGTGTCGAGAACATGTGCGAGAAAATAGTGAGTTTGTGAACAATGGTACTGCAAGTGATCGCAATAAAAGACTTCGAAGGAGGGTAGACCGATATGTCTGCCAATAACAGCTTACCCGCAACAACTTCAGTTACGCCGTGACACTTGCAACAGTGCCGAAATATCGGAAACTCAAAAATAATAAGGTACATGGTAGCAATCCCGTTACAATCAATTCTAATACTTTATGTTCTACTAAGTGGCAGTGCAGTAATTACAGCCACCGTAATTTTCCCAAATGTGGTTAATTAAGATATTGCTATGATGCATGTAGTTTTTTGATAACCGGCAGTTTTCTTATCCTCTATGAACATTTTCTTATCGTTATATTTCGAATGTTGGATTTTATCTGTGCCTATATAAATAAAATCAAAAAGTTACATAAGGCTGGCGCGCTGCGTGCCTAGTTTGTCTCCGACGTCAGGCACGTACACTTTCAGTGCAATTGCTGACCGTGGCGCCACTATCCCGTGCGCTGGCTCAACGCGCAGCAGACGCTCCGTCGACGCAGCGCCATTGACCGATGAAGGCTGCAATCATAGTAATACGTAAAGGTGACAAATACGTAAGACACTCTACCATAACATTAAGACTATTGTTTTCAGCACTAATCTGCTACTTTTTTCGGGGATGGTGACCATTTTCAACTGATATCAGCTTAATTTGCAGGCAAGAGATTAAAGGTTTTTCAGATATGTGCGGAATTCATTAGGCCACTCACTGTTTTTTTCTCAAGTAAGTTTTCTGAGTGAATTAAAAACCACGAAAACCCTATAAAATCCTATCCAAAGCATAATTCAAATCGGAGACTTCTGAAGCTACAGCCACAAAGGCGACTTAATTAACAAGACAATTATAATTAACTACTGTCAGGACTGATACACGTAATTGCCGCTTCTGTAGACATCAACGCCGGCATGTTGATGGTATATCAACAACGCAAAGTGCACCTTGTAGCAAAGTAAACCTTGTGGTTTGATTAGTCTAGGTGCGAGTTAGGTAGGCTAGCTGGCTATCGGCGTCTGATATGTTATGCTGAAAGCAAACAGCCATTCAAGTATCGTCTCTTACGTTGTTCTCCTGGCGAGTGCGGGCTTCCAACGCGCCAACGCATAGCCGTTCATCTCCCTCGGAATGTTCGCCTGCCGCTGGTTCGGCGCGCTGCTCCTCCTCCCAGCAGGAACAAACGCCCCACGGCCTCACACTCCAGTAGTACGAATAGGTTACTGGACTGGAATAATTGTTTAATTTATACTCTATTATATTATACTATTATAGGGGTTAGCTTAGCGCTCTTTTCCCCACTG
Organism: Pyrausta purpuralis; assembly: GCA_963924145.1. Taxonomy (NCBI): domain Eukaryota; kingdom Metazoa; phylum Arthropoda; class Insecta; order Lepidoptera; family Crambidae; genus Pyrausta; species Pyrausta purpuralis. Next base: position 27,645,043 of record OZ001651.1, on the reverse strand, counting down.
AACGATTTCCTGGTTAAAACTATCTATTCCAGTCACCAAAATTTAATCTATTCTACGCTCGAATTTAATGGGCCTGGTGCAGCTTTCATGAAGTGCCAACGAAACGTAAAACTTTTTATGCAATTAGATACTCGGGGCCATACATACATTTTTTGTCGATTTTTACTAATATAATAAAGCTCAGGGACCGATTTAAAAAAATAAATGTGTTGGATAGTTTATTTATCGATAAAGGCTTTAGCTTTTAAGTAAAATATAACGCTGCGACGGGAGAGGAAGGAGCAAACTTAAAACGCGCGAACACAGTTGCGGGGACTAATAGTAGATATGTATATTCTAAATGCAACCTCACTTCACACACACTACACAGGTGTTTGCTAGCGTAACCTATAATAAGCAGGAAGTTATACTGACATAGTTAAAACAGTACAGTCTATTACTAGCAACCTGTGATTAACAAGCTGAACGGTGGCCGACAGGGCTCGGTGCGGGAAGGCGGTACCGAGGTGCACGTAGTACTCGCAAGCCGGGTCGTCCTCGCTGCAAATATCGTAATCTTTCTCATGCCCCTGGTGAAGGAAAAATAAATCGAAAGGGGGAATGCAAAATGCGCACAGTCATTGATGTAAAGCATCATCATCGTTATAATAATTTAAGAGCTACGTTCTTGGCGGTGGAGTTTTTTCCATTCTCTACGCTCTTCCGCCATTCTCTTGATCTAAGCAACATTTAACTTTTGTTTTATTTGATGCATATAGCTTATTCTTGGTCTTCTTGGTTAAGCATCAGCGAGGATATAAAAATGAAATTTTATTATATATTGTAGTTTCTTATCTCAATCATTAGACTACAGCAAAAAGTTAGTCCCGTATTAGAATTGCTTAAAACAGAAGCGAAAATATCAATTATAACAAGCAATATAAATTGCACCTACTATTCTCTACAACCGGAAACGCTTTAGAGTGATGTACAGTACTTAAATTCGTAGCAATTTTAAAAAATGGCGTGACGTCATTTTATACGCATGCACGAGGCGGCATGAAAGAAAACGAGTGTGTAGCCATGACTCTAGCGGCTAAGAAACACAAGGTGTTTGCAAGTATTTGCAAAGCGCTAAAGATAGCAAGAGATGCACTCTTCTATTCTAGTGAAAGGGAGTGCCTGTATTACAAATGTATGAAGCTGGTGCAGCAAGGCTCACCTCAAGCGTTATATGCTTAGGCGAGAAGTGTAAAGAGTCAGCAAGTATATGCAAGGGGCGAGCAACAGCCGTAGATGCAAGAATACGCAATGCAGCCGCGTGTAAGCCAGCATTGGGTGCGCGACACCACGCACTGCCTCGCACCGCTCCGCCGCCGCGCCACCACGCGGGGCTGATCGTGAATGGACCAGCTATTACTGCTCCATCACGTGTCAAGGTCTGTAACAATGAGGAAAGAGTTAAAGAACAAAATATAGACAGTAACAAAAGTTACTCACTTACTCACTCACTTAACAGTCGCGCCAGGAATGTCAACGTTGGCTTATACGCAAAAGAACTATTGTAGTCATCGCACACATGTCCAGTCGTTTGATGTTTAATTGAGAATAAAAAAGAAGAACATAAATTATATCAAAAATAACACTGGACAACCAAATCATATAAACCGTCTTAACGGTTTAATGTTGACCTTGGATGAATTAACCACTGGATATAAAACGCATGAGCGAATGTATGAAAACATCATTAGCCAATTTCTGCGGGTTCGGGGGGAGCTTGTCCTGTCAATTTTTGACATTTAGTGCATGAAAGTGTCGATATTTTTTATCGATATGTGTGGAACGAAAGAATGAACGAATCTTTTGTAAAAAGACATGATTTTTATCACCAAAACAATAAATTACATTATGGACATGTTTAATGCACAAACCATCAAATGATGAACTAAAACATATAACGTTTATATGAACAATCTGGCAAGAGACACTAACTAGAACTTCCTAAGACATTGTGAAACCGCCCTTAAGTATAGTCGACAGCACATCAGGTTATCCACTTTTGTTGCAAACTATTCCTTATTACAACTGCATAAGATCCCGCGGTGTTAACCTTGACGTGCTGTTGTCCGTACATACAGCCCAGCACCATTTAAATCCTCCTATGGGATAATTAAGCAGCAGATTTTTGCGTTGGCATCAAATCACACTGGTGTTAAATGGAATCTACATATTCGCTGAAATTTTGTGTGGATCCATTTTGTCTCCCTTCGACTCACTTTATATTCCTTAATGGATCCACAGGAAATCTGAAATTATATTTTAAGGATTTATTGTCATAAAATATGAAATTTAAAATTTTAAAGCAAACTGTTGCACTTTTAAGATTTTCTTAATCTACTCTCTAGATAAACATTTTGAAAGATTTATTTATTTCAAAGTATTCATATTTATAATTCAATAATAGTACGTTTATCGATATGATGTATCGACAATTGTCAAGCACAATTAAAACTAAACTGACAAGGAAACGAATGATGAACGTACGACAATCCTACCATGTTAAGTATACGTTATCTTGTTGATTTTGTAGTAACTGACCAGTACTTTTTCAATGGCAATGTAACTTTTCTCTTGGAAAACACATTTTTTATAGCCTCAAGCCCTCCTCAACATGTAAAATATCCAATACAATCTTTTTTTTGTCCAGTAGTTCCAGAGAATATCGCGTTCAAATAAACTCTTCATCTTTATAATATTAGTATAGATACTCATCATCATTATCAGCCAAAGGACGTCCACTGCTGAACATAGGCCTTCCCCACGGCTTTCCATAGCGACCGATCACTAGCGGTCTGCATCCAGTTTGATCCTGCGATCTTTTTAAGGTCGTCTGTCCATTTTGTTGGTGGACGTCCTACGCTGCGTCTTTGGTCGAAGGGTCTTCAATCTTCAACTTCCCTGCCCCAACGGCCATCAGTTCTTCGCGCTATGTGCCCGGCCCACTGCCACTTAAGCTTACTGATTCTCAAGGCTATGTCCGTTACCTTGGTTCTTCTACGTATCTCCTCGTTTCTGATTCGATCTCGTAGAGAAACACCGAGCATAGCCCGCTCCATCGCTCGTTGTGTAGTTTTGAACTTCTTTATGAGGCCCATAGTTAGAGACCACGTTTCGGATCCGTATGTCATCACTGGTAACACACACTGGTTGAAGACTTTCGTCTTCAGATACTGAGGTAATTGAGACGAGAAGACGCTCTTGCGCAGTTTCCCAAACGCTGCCCAGCCGAGTTGGATTCGTCGATTGACCTCTTTCTCGAAGTTGGACCTACCCAATTGGATCACTTGTCCCAGGTAGACGTACTTGTCGACAACTTCGAGAGTTGAGTTCCCAACAGATACTGGAGTGGGTACAACAAGGGAGCTTGACATAATTTTCGTCTTTTCCATGTTCATTTGGTTCAGTGGGTCTTACCACTTGTTGGGATACTCGGTCGAGGTCTTCGAGCATAGTGCCAAGATCATCCAGAGTCTTTGCCGCAACGACTATATCATCGGCAAACCGAAGGTGTGTTATGTATTCGCCATTGACGGAGATGCCGAATCCTTCCCATTCCAGGAGCTTGAAGGCGTCTTCCAATGCCGCTGTAAACAGTTTCGGAGATATTCTATCGCCCTGTCTTACACCTCTTTGCAATGGAATCGCCCTCGTCTTCTGTTCCTGTACTCGGACCGACATGGTGGCGTTGTTATATAAACAGATTATTGTACAGACTCTTTAACACCTCTATATACCTATAGTCTATGTGACACCGCTGAAGAGACCGAAGCACCGCCCAAGTTTCGATCGAATCAAAGGCCTTCTAATAGTCCACAAAAGCTAAACATAGAGGCATATTATACTCCTCGGACTTCTGTATAATTTGCTTAAGCGTATGAATGTGGTCTATGGTACTGTAGCCTTTTCGGAATCCGGCTTGTTCAGGAGGCAGGAAGTCATCAAACCTACGTGCGAGACGATTCGTGATGACCCTTGAGAACAGTTTGTAGACATGGCTCAGGAGTGAGATGGGTCTATAGTTCTTCAATAAGGTTTTGACTCCTTTTTTAAAGAACAACACCACCACACTCCTGTTCCATGCCTCAGGCGTGATGCCCTCTAGCAGAACGAAATTAAATAGTCTCTAAAGGACTTTAAGTACTGGTGTTCCACCCGCTTTCAGAAGCTCTGCTGTGATTCCGTCCTCGCCAGGTGTCTTATTGTTTTTAAGCTGTTTCAGGGCCATCCTAATCTCGTAGAGACTGATGTCCGGGATGTCTTCGGTGTAGTGTCGGGTCACGATAGCTCGTGGGTCTCTGATCGAGCTATCAAGTAAAGTACAGATACTACTATTGTGCTAATTGTGTATCATAAATAAAATAAAAATATCGGAATGGTAAAATAATGCTGCAAACAGAAAACTGACTTTACGTTTATTTATGTTTCAAACGTATGTTACCCAACAAAAACAATACGTCTTTCTTTCATTCCTCATAGCCCCGCGTAAGAAAGGATACCAATAAATCGTGCAAACCTCATCACTCTTGAACAAAAGCCTTATCAGTTCCAGCGTCTAGGCAACACACAATAAGCGCAAATTGTGTCACGAGAAGACGAGAGTGCCTCGTCCTAAATGAGGGATTGTGTGACACGGCTTAGCGTCGCCAAGTGGACACTCGCGGTGTAATGCGTTCGAGTGCGATGAAACTGTGTCTTGGGTTAGCGAGCGCTTTCTTTTGTTTTCATTCTTGCCATATTTCTTACGAATGGAGGCTCGTTTTAGTTTATCGCAACTTTCATTTATTAAAGAGTATGTTACGAGCGCAAGCCTCGTCTACATCACGCTAACGTCATACATACGTCACTCATTTTCCATGTGTTGGTGGTAATAACAGAAATGTGTTTAGTATATACGGATTTTGTGAGTGAGAAACCTTCAGACAGTTTTTCGGAGCATTTAGCGCGTTGCGCGGTTGTTGCGGAATCGTTAAAACGTTAACTATAAGTTAGTTCTAACTAACGTCTTAACAATTCCAAATCATTGTGATCACCTAGTTAAGTCACTATTGTAAAAAATCTTCCATAAATACATATAAACTTTTTATATACTATCTGACGGCTCTATTTGATATTTAGTACCTTCACAGTATTATCGCTACATCGAACTTGTATTATTTGACGACCCGTCTGGTGTAGTGGACGAGAAATCGCCTACTACGCAGCGGGTTGCGGGTTCGATCCCCGCACAATACAAACATTTGTGTACATGAACACGTCTGTTTGTATTGGTCTGGGTGTTTTCTATGTATATCATATATGTATTTACAAACAAAAAGTATTTAAGTATTATATCCGTTTTCTGGCACCTATATAACAAGCTTTGTTTGCTCAGTAGCTTATTTTGCTCAGTAGCTTACTTTGCTCAGTAGCTTACTTTGGGACTAGATGGCGATTTGTGGGAATGTCCAAAGGATTATAATATTTATTAAGGATTATGAAAGTAGAAGTAAAAGGAGAGAGTCATCGTGATCCCGTTTCCGTAATAACTACCTGCATCTACAGGGTTCTTTTTTTAATATGTGAAGCACTATAGCTATTCAGCGATAACTTGTTCATAAGCCACTAAGCGCCTGCAAAAAGATTACGAGCAATTATTTTGACATAAAAATCGTAAATTATGTGCAGGCGTTTTAATGGATTTTATTGATAACTTTTTAAAGAAGCTTCCCAGAATTATGTAAAAAAGACATGTTAAAGTAGCACTTAGGTAGTGAATATCTACATTAACAAAGTAGTAAATACAACGCTAATACTATGAAAACTCATCAGTGGCCAGTCAACCTGACGTCAGAATGACTGGCCATTTAATTTATTTAATAATGATATTAACACAAAGGTAGCAAATGTTTTATGAATGGTATCAAATAATAGAAATTAGTTTTTAAATAGTGCACATGGTCCCATCTAAATGTTTTGTTTTGTCCAGTCATCCTGACGGGCACTTGGGCTTCGATTACCATCTAGGGATTTAGTAAATTATTGCTCGATACTGTAAGTGGAGCTCAACTGAGTACGAAAGTGTTTAGTCATTTCTTTTTAATTTATGTTTGATGTTAAGTCATTTTGAAGAACGAAGTTGTTAGATTTTCTTATTAAATGCAATTAAAGATGAAGTTGACTTTTAAAAATAAAAATAGCGAACTAATGTTTTCTTGAAGATACGTCCACCATTTTAATTGCAAATGCTAAAACTATATTCCGCGATATACACACGAAATAAAATCAAGACAATACACCTGTCAATCTAAAGGCTCTGCCTATTTATTCAGCTCGTGGAGGTAAAGAAAGCCAACAATTTTTGTTATTGCATCCCTCGTTGATGAAAAATGATAACTAGCCTTTAATGTTACGGCAGGCTTCTCAACGATGTTGTTATAGTTAGGGAGGCGAGGTATCTAAATGGCGTAATTCAACGGCGCCGTCGAGACCTATCAAAATCGAAAGATAAAATAATTTCGAAAAGAAAAGCTCGTATGGTAAAAACCATTTTAGCGGTGAGTTTGGCGTGTACGGTTTTTCAAAAATGTAAAAAAAAACAGTTACTTGGGCATTCTCGAGCGCGTCAGATATTCATACTACGTATGCCCCAAGTGCCTCTGATAACAACGGTATACTAATCTGCCGGTTTGCGTGGTGGGGGTAGGCATATAAAGTAGTCAAAAATGCAAAAAAAAAATTACTCGAGCGCGTCAGATTTCTGGAAGGGGTGTTAAGTAGGCCCCAAGGAAGCTCCCTTATAAAAAACTGACGATTTTGGCGTGACCATAAGTTACGATGAATTTTTGAAAATGCAAAAAAAAAATAGTTTTTTTGAAATACTCGAGCGCGTCAGATTTTGATAGGGGAGGTTCATCTCGGTATCCTGAAAGCATATTTTCTTAATCTGACAAAAATGTTGGTGGGTTTTAATCTGACCGGAAAAGTTTTTTGGTTTCTTGTTTTTTCCTTTCTTCTTTCTTTTTAATAATTCTTCACTTCGTTTTGCTGACGGTACGTCCAAAAAACAATTTGAGGATCAACAGGCTATTGAATTATATACATACATGAAACTGTACATGTTTATAATACTTTTGTATACAGATACGCGTAACCTTTTCCAAGTCCACGAAAATTGTCGAGAAGCTTTAAAAAAAATTTGAGATTAAAGTAACATAATTTAATCATCGTTATTTCATATCATTTTTTTTAACACCCTCAGTTTTCAGGATATACTCAAAATACCGGGAGTTTGAGTTTATATGATGCTTCAAGTCAAAAAGGTTTAACTTTGGACAAAAATGTAAAGAGACCTTTTTTGTGTAAAATAAAATTACTTTTTTTGTTTATTTAAACTTTTTTTTTGTAAAATGTATCGTTCGCAACTTATATGCCGCAACGCGTTTTTCGGAAGACGTAATGGCTCCTCCACACTCCTGGTCATGCGGAAACCGGCAGATTTTGTATTTTTAGTACGTTTTAGATTATAATCTTCAAAATAAAAATAAAAAAAATCGCGCTCGAGAATGCCGGATTAACGTTTTTTTTTTTACAAGTTCGCGACCCTATAACTCGGCGGCGTCAAGGACTTATCGTCAGATTAGTTAAATTTAGTCTTAAAACACTAAAATCAACCCCCAATATCTTAATCTGACGCGCTCGAGTATTTCAGACTATCGATTTTTTTTTACTAATCTGATCGTCTATCCTAGGCGCGCGTCACTAAATATAGAGCTAAATACTTTACAAGGTTGTTCTATTAGGTCCAAGGTATCTCTCATATCTTAAACTGCCACGCTCGAGTATTACCGAAAATTCCCCTATTCGCCTCCCTAACTATTATGCATACGTCGCGACAGCGATTAGAAGCCGTCAATATATCCGCATAGTTACTTGTCAGCGTGTTATCAACTGAGTCGCGTCAGTGTCATGTATGTCTCGCTTGCACATACTTGAAAGTGGCGTTTTGCATATCTTATCTCTATTGAAATTACGGTATCAATACTCAGTTACTAACCCGCCAACAATAGGTTCCCTAACAGCACGTCGGTCTTCAGTCGACGTCATCTGCAATTTTTTCAGTGCCAGTGTCAAGTACCGTTCATATGTCAGAGCGCACAATATGATACTCAGTACTCACGTCAATACAGAAGGTAGCCCACGCGTCCTCAGTGAGCACGAAGAAGGCCGCGTGCTGCGCGTCGCAGTGCAACAGAAGCTTCGCGCAATGCACGTCACCCAACAGTCGAGCGCCTAGTTCGAGCACGTCGTGCCCGCCGCGCATGTTGGCCCTAGAGCCGCTAGAAACTGATGTCCAGCTCAGGTGCGGCACCAGGACTGCGAAATAGAAAAGTGTTATGCATGTAACTAACGGTGTAGCAATGATAACACGGTGTAATTGCACGCTAATTTATTGTGTTTATAATATAAAGAATACAGGCACGTAAAAGTACAAGTGGATGCGTAGATGAATGTGTATAAAGAAGAGAGATCGCTGGCTGCGTTCCACTTCCTTCGTCCCGTAGTCATGCTGCATTCCATACCTTGTATATATGTCCGTGCGTAGGGCTTAACACTCTCCCTCGTTATTTTGAATTAAAGGTTCAACCGATTTGGTGGTTTCCTGATCCTTGTACTTCGACGCACAGTAGGCACAGTTGAAGTCATAGATGTTGTAGGTTGAGATATCTCAGGACTTATCTCTGGTAGTACATTTCCTTGCTTGTTGCCTTCAGGGCTTTGAATTTGTGGTGCAGCTTCATCTCTTGTAGGGCTAGTTTGTGCAGTTGTTTTTGCAGGGCTAGGTAGGATATTAGTCAACTCTTTTTCAGGTGATTCTGGCGTATTGAAGTTTTCTTGCAGGTCTCTAGGCATCGTATAGTAAGTATCTGGTATCTTAGTATTTTCACTTGTGCAAGCAGTCGTTAGGATCTGATCAACATGTCTTTGGTGTATTCTTCCATCTACTTCCACCTCGTAGTGTAATTTTCCTTTTCTATCTATTATTCTCCTAAACTTCCACTTGTTGCTGTCATACATTCTGATTTGAACTCTATCTCCGCTTTGAAATGTTTTGTTTATTATTTTGTCTTCATTACTGTAATTCTTTTCTTCCTTCTTTTTTACTAAATCTATTCTAGTTCTGTATGTTCTTTTAAACATCATTTCTCCTGAACTTAATCCTGTAGCACTATTTATCGTTTTCCTGTACATCATTAGGAATTTTTGTAGTTTGTCTTGTAAGGATCCTTCTTCATTCATCATAGCTCTTAGTTTATTTTTCACTGTTTGTACATATCGTTCAGCCTGTCCATTTGTAGATGGATGAAAAGGTGCTGTAAACTTTGCTTGAATTCCATTTAGTTTTAAAAATCTTTGCATTTCTTCTGATCTAAACTGTCTTCCACTGTCTGATACTTGAGTTACAGTTAGTCCAAATGTAGTGTATATCTTCTTTAGGATGTTGATGGTTGCTGTAGATGTAATTGAGTTAGTTGGTATGACTTCCAGCCATTTTGTGTAAGCATCAACCACAATAAGAAAGTAATGGTTCATGAATGGTCCAGCATAGTCTATGTGAATTCGACTCCATGGTTCTTTTGGGTGCTCCCAGCTGTGAACAGGTACCTTCGTAGGGTTTTTCTGCATCAAACAGCATGACTTGCACTGTTTCACCATATTTTCTATATCCAAGTCAATATTCTTCCACCAAACATAACTTCTTGCTAAAGCCTTCATCTTTACAATACCTGTATGTGCTGTATGTAATTCTTCTAATATTTGAGGTTGTAATTTCTTAGGTATGATAATGCGTATGCAATATGCAGTTATTTTGCAATGAAAATTCATGTAGTCTCTTAGTATTTTCCCTTCCTGATTGTAGGTCAATGTATAATTTTGTAGTTCTGGGTCTGTAGCTGTCGCTTCTTTAATTTCTTGTAGTGAAACAGGCATTTCTGAAATCTGATTTAGGTAGAAAGCTTCATCATCGGTAAGTGTATCTTTAATTTCCATTTTATTTGTATGCTGAATTCTTGAAAAGTAATCCGCATTTGCATGTTCTGTAGTCTTTCTTAGTTTGATTTCATAATCAAATCCTGCTAGAAAGTTGGCATAGTGTATTAGTCGTATAGCTGTGGTAGCTAGTGTTGCCTTCTCTGGGTGTAAAATACGGGCTTATGGTTGATTGTCAACTATAAGAATTATCTTTCTTCCATAGCAGTATTGAAAGAACTTCTTCAGTCCCCACACTAGTGCAGCAGCTTCTTTATCTAGCTGACTGTACCCTACTTCGGCTTTTGTTAGGGATCTTGAAGCAAATGCTATAGGTCGTTCTGACTTATCCGGCATTATGTGTGACAACACAGCTCCATAACCAGTTGGTGATGCATCCGTAGCTAATGTAACAGGTAAGTTTTCCTGAAATGGTATTAGTACTTTATCACCACAGATCTCTTTTTTCAGTTCTTGAAAAGCTTCCTCGCATTCTTTAGACCATGTAAATTTTGTATTTTTGTGTAGCAATTTGTATAACGGATTAAGTTTAGATGCCAAGTTGGGAATAAATTGTTGGTAGTAATTTATCATTCCCAGGAATGTACGTAGAGATATCACATCTGTAGGACGTGGACTATTCATAATGTCATTTATCTTTTCTTCTGTAGGGTGTAATCCTTTCTCATTTATTTTATGACCCAGATATGTAACTGACTTTTGGAAAAATTGGCATTTCTTTTTGTTTATGTGTAATCCGCATTCTTTAAGTTTTGCAAAAACCTTTCTGATTCTTTGAAGTAATTGTATGTATGTATTTCCTTGTAAGGCGACGTCATAGAAGAAACAGGTTGTGCCTTACATACCTTGTAATGTTTGATCCATGTATCTCTGCCATAAATTTGGTGCAATTTTCACTCCAAACATTAATCTTTTAACTTTGTATGTACCCTTGCATGTGCTAATTGCTTGCATTTCAGCAGTTTCATCGCTTGTTTTCAAATGTAAATATGCTTGGTTTATATCCAATGTACAGAAGTATCTTCCACCACTGAGCTTTGCAAAAATCTCTTCTATTCGAGTTATGGGGTAATTGTCTGTTTCCAAGTTTTTATTTAGTTTCGCTCTGTAGTCTGCGCATATACGCATCTTTCCATTTTGCTTCATAACTGGAACGATTGGTGTACCCCACTGTGAGTAGGTGACCTTTTCTATAATACCTTCCTTTTCAAGTCTATCTATTTCTGCTTCTACTTGAGCTCTGAGTGCGAATGGTACTGGTCGTGGCTTCAAAAATACTGGTACTGCACCTTCTTTTAATTTGAATTAGCTTAATAATCTTTAATTTCTCCAATTTTTTCACAAAATAATTCTTTGTATTCTTCTATCAGCTTCTGTAATTTTTCTGTATATTCTTTTTCTGTAATATCTTTATCTTCTTTTTGTAGTGCATTTATATCAAACTGTAAGTTTAGTTTTCTTATCCATTCTCTTCCTAGTTCTGGGTCTACTTGTCTGTCTATCACAAAGATTCTTCCTTCAATTTCTTTATTTTTGTATTTAATGTTTAAATTGCAGGTTCCCAGAGGGTGTATTATTTCTCCGGTATATGTTCTCAACTTTACAGAAGTATTTTTCAGTTTCAGGTTGCAGAAGTTATTCTTGTAAAATTCTGCTGAGCATGTAGTAACTGCTGCTCCGGTATCCAGCTCAAAGGTTAGTATTTTTCCATTTAATTGTAAAGTGATTGTATATTTATCATCTTGCATGTTATTATTGGAACACATTTTGTGTATCTCATATATTTCCTCTTCATCAATTAAATTATTCTTTACCAGGTCTATCTTTTTCTGATCCCTGAAGCATACAGAATGTAAATGCCCTTTTGTTTTACAGGTCCTGCAGAACAGTTTATTTTTAATTTTACATTGTGTAGCTGTATGGTTTACCTTTCCGCATCGGAAACACTTAACTTTTCTTTCTTTTCCATTCCTTGTATTGTAAACAGTTGTAGTATTTTTATTATTTATAGTGAGAATTAACAAGTGTTAGTTAGTTCTAATATGTTAAACTTATCTGTAGGGTTTTACGATTGTAGACCTTTTCTTTGTTCAGACTCAAAAATTTATTTTGGAGGTAGGATTAAAATTTAAAGTTTTTATTAAAATTAGATTCATACTAAGCCGTAGTTGTTATTAATCATATTTTTAACTTATCTTAACTTATACATACTATTTTTATCATATTTTTAATCATATTATATAATAGCACTTGAATGTAAGTGAATAGAAAAATCAAACATTTTTATCTGAATTGAGAAATTAAAGACAGATCCAAAGCTTTTAACCACTTTTGATAAGTCTCAAGTTTTAAAATTATCATTCACTATAGTATTGGCAATTTCTATTGCCTCATTTACCTTATTCCTTTTTGTTTATTTTAAAACATGATGCGTGCACTTTGTTTTCGATGAGACGTCTACAAAGGACATGAAACAAGATTGAAAATATCAAGTGTCTTGTCTCGTTTGTCTGTGAACGTACTCTGATTATTGGCAATTTTCTGTATACAAAGAAGAAATACCAATAAAATACTCTAATTGGAAGTCACTATAATGGCTAAATTCAAGATACAATTGATGAATGGATCAATACACAATCTATTCAATTACAAATTTCTCCAATTTGTGCCCAAATATCTCGTTAACCAATAAATTGTACGATAAATTTCTTTTTTATCCTAAGTGTTTGCAAAATATTAGTTTTAGAACTTGATATAAAATACTTTGAGCAATAGAGCTACAGAATGTAGCTTTTCTTTTGACTTTGAGTAAAACAAAAAATTAAATAAAAAACGTTTAATAATCTGAACGACTTTGCAATTCTCTGAAGACATTTTCTTGAAAGCTGTTATTTATAATCGATAGCGGTTCTTATTTCAATGTAATTATTTTTTTATATTCGTACGTTGAGGCTGAACCAAAAATAAAATGCTGGAAATAACCTATAAAATAGAGTAAAACTCTAAGCGAAAATAAAAAAAAAAAACTAAGTGGGCATAGTAAAGCACGCATTGCTAGCAAAACAAGATAAACAAACAATTTTACGACCCGTCTGGTGTAGTGGTCCAGAAATCGCCTACTACGCAGCAGGTTGCGGGTTCGATCCCCGCACAATACAAACATTTGTGTGCATGAACATGTCTGTTTGTATTGGTCTGGGTGTTTTCTATGTATATCATGTATGTATTTACAAGCAAAAAGTATTTAAGTATTATATCTGTTGTATGGCACCCATAACACAAGTTTTGAGTAGCTTACTTTGGGGCTAGATGGCGAAGAATGGGAATGTCCAAAGGATATTTATTTATTTATTTAATGAAACGGAGATAGGGACAGTAAAGAGCACATGGATAGTAAAAAAAAAACTACAGAACTTTTTATGACACACGCCCGCCATTAATCGGAACAAATCAAAAGCGAGCGCATTCAGTCAGATATGGTATCTTACATTAGCACAAAACTATGTGTATGTTATTTATCTACATTGCGCATGGAGCAGTGATATTATATTAAGAACTAGATAACCGATGAGACGCTGAAAAATAGTCAAGCAAACACCACTTCACGTCAAAGCGAGCTCTTAACTTTGTCTTAGTCTGTTTTTGAGGGCGTCAGCGTTCATACGGGTCTCAATGCCTCAGTGCGTCTTTAATAACTGCAGAAACAACTAAATAAAAATGTTCAGTCCGAGTATAATATTTTCGTTACGTAATTGTATTTAATGATGCCTCTCATTCATGATTGAAGTATTTTCAATAAAATAAGCGGAATTAGCGGGTTTTGCTTCTTAGCCCACCCGAGCACCAACGTGGTCGATATTTTGTAGTCAAAAGTCGAGTTTCTAAGACAGTGCCATACATGGAGTAGTTTGGCACTATATTTTTTAACAATAATATAACGACCGTCATAGTGTGGTGCTTTACGTTCCGGATGACAAAGATAAGAAGTCGCGGGTTCGAACCCCACCCGCACGACCCTAACTCATATGTCTATGGACATGTATGTTAATATTCGTCACTGAGTTAAATATATATAAAGTCTTTAATTTCTTTAAATTAACAGCGTAGACGCTCACGGATCAAAAGGTCGCCCGCGCTCGCGTAAACAAAAGACTGTTGATAAACACATTCATAAGGGATGATACTCACCATTGTAGAAAAAAATATGTACGCTAATAATTAGCATATTACTTGAGGGAATCATCCCGTTTACATGATGCCAGATGACTTTTTTATTTAAAAAGGACTAATATTTTCAATAATATATTTTGTCATAAAATTTACATATGTTCACGTGATCGCGAATGCCTATCAGTGAATGTGACTCTGATATTGGCACCATGACATCAAGCATTCACGTGACAAATTCAAATCGCATTGATTGGATAATTATTCTATATTGTGAATGTTCATTAATTTAAAAATTAAATGTTTGATTAATATACTACTGAGCTTAAGTGTGAACTTGTTTTTAAATTTAGGTTAACAAGTCTATTGTAATGTACCTAGATACTTTAAAATATATATTAAGAAAGCTACTCTATTATGAATCTGTTCTGAAACTGATGTATGTGAGGGATGTCAATCCAATGACATCCATTAATCAGATGGTGCCATATTTTTTTAGTTCGCGAGGCGTCATCTACTTTTAAATTCATTCTCATTGGCATGCAGCAAAATTGCATACTGATATTTTTTGGTGAGCTTTCGTCAATTTTCTGTGCACGCTAATTTAAGGAGTAAGATCATTGGGATCTTGACTTACTGTCCAGTATCGGTGGCTGCATATAGCACAGTATCGGCACGCTAACATCCTTGCCCGCAGACACGCGCACGAGCAGCGTGTCGCGGATCGCGCGCGCGTCGCGCGGCGTGAAGCGCACGCGCAGCTCGGCCGCAGCGCCGGACGACACGGCGAGGCCGCGCGCCGCACTGAGCAGCACGGCGAGCTCGCGCCGGGACGGTGGGCGCACGGAGAGACGTATGTCGAGCTTGGACACGTTGACTAGACGGATAGATTGCTGCGAGACAAAAGAGATGTTGAAAATTAGTCTGCAGGAATTTATGATACTTGGTTCTTACTGGCTAAGGCATTGACTTACGAGGCTGCCTTGCTATACTCAACTGGCGTGGACGTGACTAATATTGTTAATTGCATTCTGCAAACAGTTATCCAGTCCGTAGCATTTGAAAAGCTACAACAGGTAGATCACAAAATTGAGACCTCGCCTGTGGCGAGAGCGGGTTACGTGAGGAGTGCGGGTGGTGCGGATACACCCGCCCGCGCCTGATAGTTATAATAATAACTGTATTGAGTTAGAAACAATATAAAACCGGCCAAGTGCGAGTCGGAATCGCACACTAATAGTTCCTTGCCAATTTTGTTGACTTGTTAACTTGATTCCAATTGATAACATTACTATATTTTTATTGAAATGGTATAACAAAGCTGAAGAGTTTGTTTAAATGAACGTGTTCAAAATGTGAACAAAATATCTGATTTGAACAATAACTCCAAAATAGTGCTCATAGCTCATGTAGGTACGCACGACGCGCGCTTCTGCGAGGAGCTATCACCGGTCACCGCTGCCTAACCTACAGAACAAAAATAGCTTGCACCACGCGTCGTCTTTTGCTTGAAGTGACGCCCGCTTCTGTTTGGTGCGTGCAAACGATTTTAAAATACCTCGACCGCAGGGGATCGCTACTTTTCGGTCCATACATTTGATCAAAGTAGGTATCTATGTTGGTCACAAGCAGATAAAAGGGATTTTGCCATGATCCCTATCTTTTTACCGCCATAACGTAACTTAGTAGATGAAATATGACACTGTGAGTAATAAAAACATTCTAAACCATTGTAACTCAGTAGAATTTTTAGTAGCAGGGTTTTTAAGTGTTTTGCTTTTTTCAAGTGCAATTTATAAATTGTAGTACCTAACTCAGTAAAGTTGAAATAACCTACCGTATGCAAATGCCCAACGGTGAAGTTGACGAACTCCAGCTTTTGGGGCACGCAGATGATGTTCTCCGGCGGCGGCGGGGGCTGCGGCACCGACAGCGGCGGGGGAGGGGGGCGGAACACCACCGAACCTATACTGGAGTTAGAAAAACACTGGTTTATTGGTCTTGAAGTCTAGATATAGTAGGTTGAGTGTAGGCTACCCCATAAAAGAGGAGGTGGCAACTGTAACTCACAGACAAAGTTTCAATTTCCAGTTCAGCAAATAAACCAAGCCTCTCCGGAACTCGGATTCAATAACTTTAAATTTACAACAATTAAGGTTATACGTACAAAAAACACATATTTTGCCTTTTTTCGATCAATAATGGATACAACACCTCAGGAAGCAGCTAAAGCTGTAGCTCTACTTCAAGCAAGCATTCGCAGCGTAATGTCGCTCGGAGACTTCGAAGCCGCACAACGGGTCTACATACGATTCCTAGAGACTGGAGTATTCGATTGCCGAACAGTTACATGCCGACTAATGGCTACATCAGCAGCAGATGAACTTTATATTTAACTTACTGTTTTCGAAATCACCGCCTGAACCCCGTTCAAGTCCAAAGAAGTCTGCCTGACGAACGCCAAGTGGTTATATGTTGAGATACCGTTCATACACTTGCTGAAAGAAACCCGACTTCAATTCGAGCTGCAATAGGCCTAAAATAACAGTAACCCACTGTCAAGCATGACTTGAATTTGCTCAAGAACATAGGCATCGAAGGTAGACCAGTGGGCTAAATATGCACTCTACACTGATGAGTCCGGGATGAGTCTGCATGGAAGTGGTCGACGTCAGAAAGAATATCGTCACCCTGGACTGAACACATGTATTTCTCAGTATTGCATGGTTTCACCGCTACATTACTGGAATTCTCGCAAATCATGTGGTATCTAACGCAAGATATATCGGGCAGGCCATACAGTTAATGCACGATCTCATGTTGCCCATTTTGAATGTTAAACTTGCCTTTGCTTTTGTGAATTAGTTTTATTAATTTAAGCGACAAATCGTTGATTTGCTACCGTTTCTTACTTTAACATTTTTGTTCTATCAGTGGAGACATGTAAATGGCCTTCTTTTTATTTATAGTTTTTCAGCAAAGCAATCTTGTTCTAGCTGTAAGTCTTCCAAAAATTGTAAAATAAAACAATAATTTTAAAAAAAAATGACCCAGTACCTGCGCAACGTCGGTATTCCTACAATGGACAGGCCAGCTTGAAGCTCGGACTTAATCTGATAGAACACTTATAGGATGAGATGAACCTTCGGGCTCGACCCCGGGTAGCTGCTCTAACAAGCCTTCACAAGCTGCATATTGCATTGCTGACTGCTGTATTCTAAGCAAATACATATTTAATTGATTGATTGCAAATCGCAATTGAAGAGGAGTGGAATACAATGCCTTAAGATTTCAAGCACTCGAATACACCGAAAGATGTTCCTTCTACCCAACATAAAGCAAAAAATAAAAAGTACCTGACACGCGAACAAAAATGAATCATACGAGTTCACCACAAACACATCCCCGACGCATACAATAAAGCAGTAAAAAGCGATAAAAGGCATCAGAATCATTAATATTTCATTGCCACGACATCGATGACATAGATTGCACTCACAACTTCGGCGCTATGATATCTCACAGTAAACAGGACTCTGTTATCTCAGAAATAGAGTGTGATTTAGCATAGCTCGTCTTTTACGGCGCATTTCTTATTGTATATATAAATTTTCATGTGCAGATCGCCGGGTGGTAAATAGCTTTTCCATCCCTAGGGTGAAAAGTAAGATCAGACATGTAGTCATAGATACTTGGGTCATATCATAGTATTCAAATTAAAGAGCTTTTAATAATTTGTTATTTAACTAAACAATAAAAAACGTGTATATTATTTAATCGTTAATCGTTGTTTAAAAAAATAAACAATTTCTCTAATTTTTAACAATTGAAAAATCAACCATAAAAATATTCGTCATCATGACATTTATTTTTCATTTTACATTGTAACTTTTTTGACAAATTTTATGTATGCATATATTATGGACCAATAGATCGCTTTCTCCATGACATATCTATGGACATGGAGTCAAAGATACTTGCGTCATATCATAGTATTAAAATAAAAGAGCTATCAATAATTTGTTATTTAACTAAACAATAAAAAACGTATATATTATTTATAATCATTGTTTAAAAATATAAACAATTACTCTAATTTTTAACAATTAAAAAAATCAACCATTAAAATATTCGTCATCATGACACTTATTTTTCATTTTACATTGTAACTTTTTTGACAAATTATATGTATGCATATAATATGGACCAATAGATCGCTTTCTCCCCTTGTATAACAATCTACTATTTCATTATATATAATTTTCGTCGCCTCGTTTACTCACTTCGTGGCCGCGGGACGCGATGTATCATGTGAGTTTGCTGGATCTTGAATGCCGTTACATTTACCAGAAGATAGCATCTTATCAGTGCTTCATACTTTGACGACCTCCGTGGTGCGATTGCTAAGCACTCATGCGCCTTATAGTTAGGGAGGCGAATAGGGGAATTTTCGGTAAGACTCGAGCGTGGCAGTTTAAGATATGAGAGATACCTTGGACCTAATAGAACAACCTTGTAAAGTATTTAGTTCTATATTTAGTGACGCGCGCCTAGGATAGACGATCAGATTAGTAAAAAAAAATCGATAGTCTGAAATACTCGAGCGCGTCAGATTAAGATATTGGGGGTTCATTTTAGTGTTTTAAAACTAAATTTAACTAATCTGACGATAAGTCCTTGACGCCGCCGAGTTATAGGGTCGCGAACTTGTAAAAAAAAACGTTAATCCGGCATTCTCGAGCGCGATTTTTTTATATTTTATTTTGAAGAATATAATCTAAAAAGTACTAAAAATACAAAATCTGCCGGTTTCCGCATGACCGGGAGTGTGGAGGAGCCATTTCGTCTTCCGAAAAACGCGTTGCGGCATATAAGTCGCGAACGATACAATTTACAAAAAAAAGTTTAAATAAACAAAAAAGGTAATTTTATTTTACACAAAAAAGGTCTCTTTACATTTTTGACCAAAGTTAAAACTTTTTGACTTGAAGCATCATAAGAACTCAAACTTCCGGATTTTTGAGTATATCTTGAAAACTAAAGGTGTCAAAAAAATTGATATGAAATAACGATGATTATTTTATTTTATTTTATTTGGAAAACGATACAGGTATTATTCAATACATTTACAAAAAAAGCGAATTACTGATTTAACTAGAGTAATACCCTAAAATAGTTTTCACCACATGATTTGCATGCAGTAGTATTTTAAGTAAATGTGAGAAAGAATTACACCTTAAATAAGTTTGTTTTCTTACATATTTACAAAATTAAATGAGACTAAATACAATAATAAAATAAAAATAATTTCAGTCCAATGTAGTTTTAAATTAAATTATGTTACTTTTATTATATCTCAAAAAATTTTTTTTTCTAAAGCTTCTCGACAATTTTTGTGGAATCGGAAAAGTTACGCGTATCTGTATACAAAAGTATTATTAACATGTACAGTTTCATGTATGTATATTATTTAATAGCCTGTTGATCCGCAAATTGTTTTTTGGACGTACCGTAAGCAAAACGAAGTAAAGAATTATTAAAAAGAATGAAGAAAGGAAAAAAAAAGAAACCAAAAAACCTTTCCGGTCAGATTAAGAGAACCCACCAACATTTTTGTCAGATTAAGAAAATATGCTTTCAGGATACCGAGATAAACCTCCCCTATGAAAATCTGACGCGCTCGAGTATTTCAAAAAAACTTTTTTTTTTGCATTTTCAAAAATTCATCGTAACTTATGGTCACGCCGAAATCGTCAGTTTTTTTAAAGGGAGCTTCCTTGGGGCCTACTTAACACCCCTTCCGAAAATCTGACGCGCTCGAGTATTTTTTTTTTCTTGCATTTTTGACTACTTTATATGCCTACCCCCACCACGCAAACGGGCAGATTAGTATACCGTTGTTATCAGAGGCACTTGGGGCATACGTAGTATGAATATCTGACGCGCTCGAGAATGCCCAAGTAACTGTTTTTTTTACATTTTTGAAAAACCGTACACGCCAAACCCACCGCTAAAATGGTTTTTACCATACGAGCTTTTCTTTTCGAAATTATTTTATCTTTCGATTTTGATAGGTCTCGACGGCGCCGTTGAATTACGCCATATAGCTACCTCGCCTCCCTAACTATTAAGACCCAGCTTAAGGTGTCGCGTCGCCGCCTGAGATCCCGGGTTGAATTCCCGGTCGGGTTAATATAAAAACATATTTTTATTATATTGTCTCGGGTCTCGGTATTGTGGTACCACCGTTGTGTCTAAATTCCATAACACAAGCGCATAAGCTACTTTTTTGGGATCAGAGCAATGTATGTGATTGGTGTCCAATATAATTCAATTGTGGCGATGCCGTGTTTTGTATGCTGCCGTTGTTTTATATGCTAAGCCTTTGCTGAATCGTTGGAGTAAATATCCTCTCTTTATGATAAAGTTTTTGGGTTTGCTTTTTCAGGTTTCTGTGTTTTATTGAACTTTTCTCACCTTAAAGATTGAACAGTGCCTTCATCAGGAGGTGGAAAATGTAACGGTAGATGCAGCTTCGACCCTTGCATTTCAATGCAGCTGACGTCACACGAGCTCCTGTTAAGGATATTTTGGACCCAGAGACTTGCTTCGCCTGGCAAATAAAGCATTTACTAATAAAAGTATATCGTCATCATCATAATCATCAGCCGCAGGACGGGCATGCTAAAAAAAACCTACTACATTAGGTCAACATTTTAATTGTCTTTGTATACATCATAGGAACATGACCTGTTTTTTTTTTAAAAAATAATTGTGTCGATATTCAGACTGATCTTCGTTCGAAAGTTTGATATTGACTTTGAATTCATTTTCAAACAAAAATCATACGCATTATTGACGCATGTAATTAAAAACTGAGCACCAGGACACTGATTATTGTTTGGATAATCAAGATGTAGTTTTTGATATATTCTCTTGGAAAGACTTTTTTTTAAAGAGAACCCTGACAACTTGAAAATTTATTTATGAAATCGGCAAGTCAATGCCAAAAAACCTTAATCTCTAACATTCTCAAAAACTGACGGATAGAAATCCAAAGTGTTTTCTACTTAAAATGTTTCATTTACTGTGCTGAGTCGGCCCTCATATATCACTTTAAACGAGGTGACTTTATAGTCTCAATAGCGACCAGTTGTTAGCATCATGTGTTTCGTTTTTAACATAAGTTAATATCACTTTACATTTCTTCTCCGTGTAGGCACAAGCATGACGGGTCTTAGATTAAATGAAATATGCTTTGATGATTTGATGAAAAGGAATCTTGCTTATTTGTAACGTCGCGATACGAGAATAAATGAGAAAGTTTTGCTACAATTTAAACAATTATTTTTATGTTTTGTGTTACGTACACGTCATGATCAAAAGGATGATACTAACTCGCAAGTTTTGTGATACAACGATTCATTTAAAACTAATTGCTTGCTAACAGTGTTTTAAATAATATGCTTTGTTGTAATATTTCAAGGTTTCAACACGACTAAACGTTTAAATTTTATTCAACTTTATACGGAATAAATACCCTAATTTTTTAATTTAATTACTTTACATCAATTGACAGCTCTTAAGACTAAGAAAGTAAACAATATTTATATATATTACCTACAGCCAATAAAGGATTGTCGTTTTACAAATTGCTCCTATAAATTAAATACAGCGAATGGTTGTGAAAGATAAATTTACAACAATAAGACGCATATAACTCTTATTAACTTTAGATTATATAACAAATAAAAAAGGAATAAATTATAGTAAATAGTGAAACGCCAATAATAGTTAAAAGCATACAGTTAACACTTTATTTCTTTAACCTTTTACGCATAAAGATCATGCTATCCACACATTAGCGTAATACATGCAATCACAACAAAGCAAATCAAAAATAAATAAATATGAAACATGAAAATGCAACGAGGAGTGTACCGACTCATCAGGTTCTCGTTGTATTCCTCAAACATTTTATAACTAAATTTCTGAATGCCGATTTACCCAGGTGAAATATGTCAATAGAACTAAGCTGTTTATTATAAGTTCTGAGTAAACGGCATATTACCGAGTTTTGAGCATAGTTCATACGAGATCAGTCTATTTAATTTTTATCTACGAGAACCTACTTCTACTACCGTGCCAACTCGGCCTTGTGTAAAATACAGTTAATTAACTTTTGTGCATTCCCCATTTGAACGGGTAAGTGTTGCAAAGTGCTTAATGTAGTTTTAAGCTTTTTTTAGTTACCTATGTAGATATTTCCCATATTGGGCTAACTGCTCATAAATGCTGTGTCATGTTGACTAATATCTAGCACATATTTTTAATCTATTCGTAATTGTTAATTTATTTTGCTTTTAAGCTGTAAACATATTGTAATTGCTTAATTTCTCGTTATTTAGTCACTCCTATGAAGGCTCGACAATATTGCGTCAGCCATGCATACGTGACATGACATTGCCGTAACCTTCACTAGCTAGCGCAATTAGTTTTTGTTAATTTATCTCATTTTTAACGCCTGCTCATTAATTTCCGTTTGTGGAATTTCGTAATTATAATCCCCATAGTTTTTATGAACGTGGATGTTACGAAATGTCAGAAACATATATTAATTAAGTTAAGATTCTAAGTAGTTAATTTATTTCTTCATTAATTATCCCATTGTATGTTTTGGTTATTTCTTGTGCCTCATCATTGATCACTATTTTTGGCAAATCATTACCATCTGCACCTACGCCCCGCTTCGCTTGCTTAAACTCTGAAGGTTGCAGTCAAACTATAAAATTCGGACAGTGTTAAAATATTTTGTGTACGCCATTTCAGGGCTCACCTACACGGTACCGAACAACACTGCATTCAGCCTCTACTTAGCGCACTGCCCTGCTGCTGCCCACATCTGACTACCCCACCTAACAAGCCTAAGAGGATCTGCTGGCCGCAATACCAGGACAGTGATAGTGAGAAGGGCTAATCTACATCAATTCGGTCGAACTCTGAACTCACCTAATAAAACCTTAAGTATTGTCTAGCCTATCTTTTTATTTTTGATCCCCTCCCCTACGGAGAGTGTGACAAATGGCAAAAATATATCAATTTTAGGATTCTGTAGCCGAATGGCAAAACGGGACCCTTATCGTTTCGTCAAGTCTGTTTGTCTGTCCGTCCGCATGTCACAGCCACTTTATTCTGAACTAATTCGCAATATATAGATAAAACTTGGAAGTATTTTGATAACCGCTTTACGATTATCATAGAAATTATAAAATAAAATGACATTTGCGGGGGGCTCCCGTATATGGAACTAAAAAAAATGTGGGGTGTCTCTTAAATGACATCGAGGTTCCTAGAACCATTTTTTTTTGTCCTTCATACAAATACTATAAAAAACAAAGTTGTTTTTGCTGTCAACAAAGTATTGTGGTATTTTGGCTGAGTGAAAGTAAGTGGAACTCTAATTTAGATAAAGTTGGCACGGAACCCTCAGCGCGCGAGTCCGACTCGCAGTTGGCTAGTTTTTTTAAATACTTACGGCCAGCATTTTGAAATACGGTAGGCATCAGATCCTTCCTCGATATGATGCCATGGTCCTCCCTCCAAGAGGACACGTCACTATCGGGACGAGGTGACGATAATTTGTAGATGTTTGGAAGCGGTCCTTTTGAAATCCGTTTCGCTTGGTCTTTTTTTAGTTTGTACTCTCGATTGTAAATGTCTTTGCATTCTTTAGAGTATTTGTCAATCTGAAAGATATAATTTGATTCGCTATACATGCGTTTGCAGTACACCCTATGTTATTATAACTAACGCTAGAAGAATATGTGAAAGTGTGAAAGAAGATTTTAGCTTATCGATCGGACACGCCGTTGATATAAACATTACAAAAAAATTATATGAAGTATATTATTGGGACATTCAATTAATAAAAATTGTATTTCATTCCCAAAATTACGATCAAATAATGTAGTACGCGCGTTAATGTGAAAAAAGTAGACCAGTAGACCATATCAAAAACGAAACGTATCGATTGAGCCAATTGATTTGAGTTATTTACGCAAAATATGAAGTAAAACATTTATAATTCTTTTACTACATAAATTCATTGCCGATGTTACTAACATCAGATAAAACTTATCTGACTCGATTAGTATAAAACGACCAATGTTAAAATATCATTTATGAAAATGAAATGAAATGAAATGACTTTATTCGACACAAAGTACTTACAATGAAAGAAAAAGAAACAAAAAACAACAATCTAAATGGATATAATGATAACTGTGTGGAAAAGGTCCCCCCGCTCAGTATAATTCGTGACAGCGCGAGGCATGTCTCCTTCCTCATTCTCAGTTCTGCTGAAAGCATGGCATGCGCCCCTATGTCAGGTGAATACTTTACTTTTGCCTCTATCAGCGGTATATCAGTGCATATTACATCAATGAGTAGAGTACTGCTGTGACTAGTAAAGTAGGTAAAGTAGTTAATTTACATAAATGATTACTGGCAAATAGGTTACGTTTTCAAATTAAGCGTTTTGTATTTTATTCGACATATAATCCTTATCTGACGTTAGAAACATCAGGAATCAGTTGGAAAAAAAAGAACGTTCATTGATTTACAAACAACCCTTTCATCCATTGAGTTTTCGTTTATCCTTCTCTAAGCTTTCATCCGATAATTTAACAAATTAATATCTGTACGAATGAAGTTGTTGAGCCCCGAATAAAGACAAAAGGGTGAAAGAATTTGTACTGAGCAGGCTTAATATGGATAGTAGGAATAACAGAGAGTTTGTGAAATTACGCACTCTCGCGAATTGGAATCACTGCTTTCGAGTTTTGCACTAGTTTAGAATCGAGATGAGAAATAATTGGAATATTCGACTCGGGAAAGTATTCCCGGCTTTATGGATTAGGATTTAAAACGGTTCTTTGAAAATGTGAGCTGTGTTTTTGGGGATTGAATTTTACTGTGACCGCTAATTTGGCTACATGGAATGGCAAATTCAAAAAGAAAATTCAGCATTGTTTGCAGAAAATTATCTTACGGTTGTTCGTACACCAATTTTGGTGTTTTTTTTTAATTCCAACAATTCTTTCTGGCAATTTCAACTCAAAGTTGACCCAATAGAGTTCAATATCGTTTAGGTTATTTTGCCAGACTAGAGCAATTGTAAAACTCTTCCATGTAAATGCACTCACTTACCCATTCTCCTGGTTTAACGAAAACTTCTTCATCTTCCCCTGGCGTTGGTTTGGTGGTTTTCTCCAAAGATAAAGGTGGGAGGTAGTCCTGCTCTCGGAACACCTCTCTGAGAACTGGTCGGACGTCTGCGCATACTGCTCTGTACAGAAACCACTTCAATTACTGGCAATAATAATTCCAATTCAATTCTAACAAACATGGAAGCTCACTCATAATGTACAAAATTGACTGCCAATAATAAGATGGTCCTTGGAATACCTATTATATTTAATGCCTTGTTTAAAAAAAGCTAATTTGGAGCAATAAATGATAACCTAACTCTTCATTATTTCTTAATACTAAGTTGTCTCAATTCGACTTCATCTTTTTATTACACTTGTATTCTGGAAAGTTAATCCAATACATTGTAAAACTATACCACACAGTAGTTATTGTTACTTTACACAGTTTTCAAATATGATATTTAAACCCCTGAATCCGTAGAGGTTAGTAAAACGTTTTTTTTTCGCTTGCAGGTTCTCGAGTGCATAAATAAAAATAACCAGATCGGCGTTTCACTTCTTTACAAAGTTTGATAATTAATAAAATGACTTTAAGACTTTAAGGTATGTTTGGTATTTGGAAGCGTTTTCGGAGGCTTCATAATACAGGAGATGAGTTTTCAATCTGCAGAGAGAGAAAGTCTATTTTGCAGTTTTTACTTAGAATAGGGATTGTAAATTTGACTTGATGTTAATATTACAATGTGTCTATCGAATAAAAGCCATTGCTCTTAAACATACACTTAAATAAAAAATAAATCTGATGTAATGTAATCTCTGAATGCCAAAAACCGGAACTTTTATAGTTTCGTCAAGTCTGTCTGTCTGTCTGTCTACCCGTATGTCACAGCCACATTATTCTGTCACTTTCAGCATCACACTGTTGAAATTTGGTAGGTAGAATTATTTTGTTATCTGCTTTACGAATCTGATACGAAAAATAAAATGATATTTATCTCCCATGCATGGGAGGTTTCACGTATGGGAGCATGGGGAGGATAATCAAACCTATGGGTGTCTATGGATAAGTCTTTTAATTCGACACTTTATAATGATATGAGGTTCTTTAAACCATTTTCATTTAAAGTCTAACGTTTGAGAGAAAGAAGAAAAAAAAGTGTAGATTTTAACAAATACATTCAACGAAAATTGGTTTGGACGGGATGGAATAAGACGTAGTTTTTGAGATATAGCACATTTTCAACAACAACAAACATAACTTTTTTCTTCATACAAACACTATGAAGAACAAAATTATATTTGCTTTCGACAAAATATTGTGGTATTTTGGCTAAGTGGAAATAAGTGGATCTCTCATGTAGATAAAGTTGACACGGAACTGTTATGTCTGATTTCCATAACACAAGTGCATTGGCTACTTACTTTGAGATCAGAGCAATGTATACATATGTGATTGGTGTCCAAACATTTATTTATTTTATCTTTATACTAGCGGTTCCCCGCGACTTCGTCCGCGCGTTTTGAGTTTGCTCCCTCCCCTCCCGTCGCAGCGCCATGTTTTATATCCTAAAGCCTTTCTCGATAAATAAGCTATCCATCACAGAAATATTTTTTCAAATCGGTCCAGCAGTTCCTGAGATAAGCGCGTTCAAACAAACAAACAAACTCTTCAGCTTTATGATATATTGGCGCAAGCGCACGTTGTACTTAAGCTGCGAACATTATTTTGGTGCGGAGTTATGTTAAAACTGTGATAGCTCCAAAGATATTTATTGAAATCAAATGATATAAAGTGAAACTTTGTTCTAAATGAAATGCTCGTGATGATGAATCTATTTATTTTGATAAGAATAAATACCAGTGTGTATAATACAGCTCTAAAAATAATGCATTATTTTTTTACAAATTTATTAACATAAAAAAGGTTGTAGTAAGTCAACCATAAAAGATAGATAAATGCTGTCGCGGACTTTATTATAGAACTCTTAATGCTGAACAATCCTGCCATACATGATTTTTGTGTAACTTAAGCGGTTTCCGCAGCGTATGCAGCGGAAGCTCTCAAAAGGAATATCTTTCTCCCGTTTTCGCAACATTTTTCATTTCTGCTGTGGTCTTATGAGTCATATCTTTATGGTATATAGCCTAAAGCCTTCCTCGATAAATGGACTATCCAACGTAAAAAGAATTTTTCAAATCGGGCCAGTAGTTTTTGAGATTAGCGCGTTCAAACAAACAAACAAACAAACAAACTCTTCAGCTTTATAATATTAGTATAGAAGTATAGATTTTCTACTGCTATATACCGCTTGTTACGTGGCTACTGCTCTATTCAAGAAAATCTCGTGTAAAATATGGTAATATTGATAGCAAACAACATTCCCACGTGTGGCGATAGAATGAGCTAATTTTCTTATAAATAAAAAGTTGTCGTGTGTAAAAAAAAACATAACAATTAAAAAACTCCTTCAAAAACCACAAAGAACTGAAATTACGCTTATAGATGGACAAACATATAGGTCAAACGGAGAACTTTCTTTTTTGTAGGTCAGTTAAAAAAAGGCTTCAATTGGTTAAAAAGTTTAAAATGAAAATTTTACATATTTATTCATCTTAATATATTCGTATACAACTAATAAGAAGTATGTATGTTTATCACTTATTTCTTTATTACGATTATCTTGTCTTTTCTTTCCTCTATAACTTTACTTGCACCGCCCGTATTTTTCTCTGTTCAGACCTATGATTGACTGGTAAACAATGCTTATGGCATTTAGTCCGCCATATGTACAATTTTATGTTTTGTGCATGAAGTTTTTATTAAATAAATAAATACGATCAGTGAATGTATAAATAAATGAAGTGAATTAATTAATAAATATTTTACCTAATTTTAGAATTGGAAGTGCGTAAAGTTCAGGTACGTGATGATTGAAATCACTCATTATATTTCCTGTCTAATCACATAAATTCGTAACTGCTACATGACTGCTTACCCTTTGTTAGGTATTAACGGTAAATTGTCCACCATAGCTGTAGAAAACTCAAAATAAATAACTAATATAGTAGTAATATTATTCAGAACAGTAAATAATTAAACATTTTAAACAATTTGACACTAGACCTATGACAATGACGTTTTCTTTTTTACCTGACATTGGTGTTGTAGACAGTTTTTTTTCTCGCCGAAGTATTTTGTGCGTAACCTCATTTTCTTTTCGCTATATGTCAACCGTGAAAGGAGTTTAATTTCCTTTTATTCGTCACTGACGTCCATCCTGTCGGATCATCCAAATAAACCTATATATACGAGTATCTTTTTAGTGGCTTAAGGTCGATTTTACTAATCTCAGATAATATTTAACCGCCAGAGAGACGTTTTTACTAATGTCAGATAAACTTACCCGACTGAATAAGTATAAAACGACCAATTTTAAAATGACATTCACATTGTTGCAAAATAGGAGACGTTTTCAAATTAGACGTATTGTCATTTATTCGACGTATATTCCTTATCTGACGTTGGTAAAATCAGGCTTTTATGTTTGCACAGGGTGTGTGAGTAGGTTTACTAAAATGCAGGGCCAAATAGCTATTTATATTTATTGCTAAGGTATTATAGTTCCCATTTATTGTTAATGATCATATTTAAGATACAACACAAGTTATAGCTTACATTTTTCAATATTTTGAAGATGGAAATAAAAACTTGTGTACGAACCTGACACGTGGTAAATTCCTACTTCGGGGCAGTTACACAATGTATCTTAATAATTCAGCGTGTGACCTGTTATTAGGAGCAAAAATTTTAATCAATGGCTCTTCAGAGTATACGTACTCGTAGTTATCCTGGCCTGGTCGTAGTGCTCTAAAAGGCTTTAACTCAGAAATATAGTAATTCAGAAAAATAATCCACAATCAATGTACCATCGAATTCGTAACTCGTTGTAGTTAATGACAATGTCAAGTTTTATGACTGGAGACGTAATTTTGCCATACATTGCTGGTTCAATTTATTTTGTTATAAAAAAATCAATAAATGTAGTATTCATTGTAATAAATTAAAACCATTTAGAAATTATTACTGGTTACATAAAGGGCTTGTACTTTAATTTCTTGATCCTATTACAGGGGACACTCTGTATAATAAACGCAACAGTTTGTGAGGATCTGTGTAAATGTGTGCTTGTTATTTCTTAACGCAAAATTTGCGGCATAGATTTTGATGAAACTTGACAATGATATACTGAAACCATTATTTGAAGCTCCTTGTTATAAATATTGTCGTCGGCTAAATATACAACTGAAATCTTTACATATAAAAGAAAGTCGAGTTAGTTACACTATTTAAATAATTGAACCGATTTGGCTGAAAATTGGTGGAGAGGTAGCTAAGAACCAAGAAAAGGACAAAAGATACTTTTTATCTCGTTGGTCGGGGCTGGGAAGGACGAGGCCGGGGTGAAACGGTGAGGACGTAGCTCAGAACCAGAAAAAGGACATAGGATACTTTTTATCCTGTTCGACGGAGCTGGAGCTGGGGCGGGACGGGGCCGGGGCGAAACAATATTCGATGGGACCGCTAGTAGCTTTCTAAAAGCACCACACAAGCGGAATTTCGAATAATGCTTCGTGTAAGTGTACTTATACATATATTTTTGAACGCATCATGCTTATATTGAAATAAGCTACTTTAACCAAAAATCTTCCTGATACACAATAATATTCTGCATAAAATTTTGCAATTTTAGCACGTGCACTGAAATGAGTAAAATAATAATTTCTTTGCGCCACCAAATTAAATTTGGGGATTCATTTGTGAAATTAAATTCAGAGCGGAATGGAAAACGGATACTGAGAGTTTGCGGAAGCGGACTGTAGTCATACTTTGCGAGAGCGTAGACATTTTACATGAAAGGCTTTAGGGATGATATCACTTTGTCATCAAGAGAGAGACAGTACCAATAACCCATATCCATAGACTTATATGTAACATAGAGGTCGTTGCCCATATCACTTTACTTTAAAACGTTTGTCAATATACAGCTTAACTAGGTACCGGGTTGAATGTTGAAAAAGTAGTCTGAAGCAAAATTTTCGACATGTCGCGTAGACAATGCTGAGACAAAATTAGTATTTTCGTGTTTTTATTGATTAGGAAGAATATTTAAATAAATGTGAAATGTGAAAAAAAAACGATTTCCTTTCCGGTTGCTAAGGCAACCAGACCTGCACATCCCTTGCTGTCAGCGTCCGTCATTCTAGTTTATTTACATATGTATAGTTTTATTTTAATTTTATGTTTTTATATTTGATATTGTCTTTAAATTAGTGTTTTGGCAGGTTTTTCCAAATTTCTTTTTGTGATAAGTGTTAAGGCTTATGAGCACATTATCTCCATCGGTGGGCACCCACTCACAGCCACAGTTTTTTCAGTGCTCAATTTGTAATACCAACAGGGCTTTTAAAGGTAAGAGGGGCCTTAATATTCATATTGCCCGTAGTCATAATAGCACCAATTTACTCGCATCTCTCCCACTACCCTCTACTTCAAATCCTATATCTTCTTCTCCATCTTTTGAAGCTATTATCACAAATCTCCAACAATCTACTCCGCTGGTTAAAAGAATCCCTAGGGGAGCGAGAATAGCTTTAGCTGTTTCGATAATACTAAATCTGCCAAGCAAAATCTTTTAACATTTTCATACTCGTTTTTTCATGTAAAGTCTCAGTCTAAAACTTTAACCCGGGCGCTTTTAGATAATGCTTCGAATTCCCACAATCCATTTATTCCGTTCAGTTCGTCTGGTACGCTATCTTCCAAATTTAACGTTTATCGTACCGTTGAGAACAAAGTAATGAACGATGACCTAAAAAACGCAACCCGAATCTTGTTCTCCGATGACACTCTCGCTCCTCTTAATCAGAAAACTCTCGAGAGCCTGCGTAGTAAGCATCCTTCACGTCCAGATTCTCCATCTTTACCTCTTCCTCCTAGACTTTGTGATGATGGTGGCATTCGCCCTATTGCTAATGGTTCAACGTTTCGTCTTCTTGCAGCCAAATTAGCCTGTCGTGATATTTTTTCTCCTTTGAAAGAGTATTTTCATCCCATCCAACTTGGTTTCGGCAGTAAGGGCGGTTGCGAGGCTGTGGTTCATTCCGCTCGCAATTTCCTCTCCTGTGACGAATCTGAAGTTTTTTTGAAAGTTGATGTGAATAATGCTTTCAATGCTCTTGACAGTTCTGCCTTGCTGAATGAAGTCCAGACTCACACTCCCCAGATTTATCCCTTTGTTTTTCAGTGTTACAATAATCAATCACAATTGCTTTACAATGAACATTCGATTGTTTCTGCAGTCAGTGTTCAGCAAGGCGACCCTTTAGGTCCAGCCCTTTTTAGTTTAGGCATCCATCCAGTTTTCATCCTTAAATTCTAAATTCAATGCCTGGTATCTGGATGACGGCTCTTTTGGAGGCAAAGCAGATGTTGTTTTCCAAGATCTTGTCCTGGTTATAGAAGGATTTAAGAAATTTGGCTTAGAACTAAACCTTTCAAAATGTGAACTTTTTACTAATGATCACGTTTCGTCTGGTTCCCGTCAAGCAATCATTGATAAATTCAATTCCCTTGCTCCTAACTCTAACCCTAATTCTGAATTCTGAATCGCTTTGCCTTCTAGGTGCCCCTCTTCTTGATCCCAGCATCGAACCTTTTTTTGATAAAAATTTGAATGATTTCACCCTATCAGCCCCCAGATTAGAACACCTAAATTCACACATTGCTTTTACTATACTGAAATCGTGTCTTTTCGTGCCTAAATTTACATATTTCTTACGTGCTAGTCCTA
Organism: Pyrausta purpuralis; assembly: GCA_963924145.1. Lineage (NCBI taxonomy): Eukaryota > Metazoa > Arthropoda > Insecta > Lepidoptera > Crambidae > Pyrausta > Pyrausta purpuralis. The sequence goes on along the minus strand of OZ001651.1, from coordinate 27,612,747 downwards.
TCTGGAAAAATAATAATTATTTAAAACTATTTGACATTACTCTTAAAAATAGTTTGGAAACTAGTTCCGTTTTAGCCGGAAAAATCTTTGAGCTTCCTCGCCAGCTTTCTGAGGTGAGAGAGGCGGAGGAGTTTTGGCAAGGTCTCTGTCCTAGAGAAGACATTCCAAAGGAACGTCACCAACAAAAACTTTGGGATGTCCCTCTTGCGAGAGAGACCTTCAATTCTTTACTTCAAAATTCAAAGATTCTGGTCACTGGCTTCATGCTTTACCGTCAAAAAATTTAGGCACAATCTTTTCGATAGTGAGTCTTTCCGGGTGTGTGTGGGTCTCCGCCTTAGCACCCCTGTATGTGAAATTTTTACGTGTCCATGTGGCAAGGAGGTTGACAAATTTGGTCTCCACTGCCTTTGTTGCCAACAAAGCGCTGGTCGTCTCGCCCGTCACGCTATCCTTAATGACGCCATCAGAAGAGCTCTTACTAACATTAATGTTCCTTCCACGTTGGAACCACGTGGTTTGGTCCGTGACGATGGCAAGAGACCCGATGGCCTCACGCTTATTCCCTGGGAACGGGGTCGAGCCTTAGTTTGGGATGCAACTTGTGTCGATACTTTGGCCCCCTCCCATCTCAGAGAATCAGCCCTTAAAGCTGGAGCAGCAGCGGAGTTGGCTAAAAACGCCAAGCGTCGCAAGTACGTCTCACTTTCAACTGATTATGTGTTTGCGCCGTTTGGTGTTGAAACATTTGGACCGTGGGGACCCTCTGCTAAATTGCTGTTTGGTAAAATTGCGCCAAAATTAAATTCTGTCACAGCCAATAATAAAGCTGGCTGGTTCCTAGCTCAAAGGATTAGCATAACTATCCAACGCGGCAACGCAGCTAGCATCATAGCCTCCTTGCCTCAAGGAAATGGTTTCGTTTTTGGATAGGTAGACTTTAAGTTATTTTTTATGTAGCATGTTTTAGTTTTATTTCTTCTTGTTTGTTATTAATAAATTTCCTTTTGATCACTAAGAAGATATTAATTTTAGGCTACCTAAAAAAAATGTACCTACTTCATTTGTCTGTATGAAACTAGCAATTACAGATTTATTTCTTAATTTGAATTTCTTACAAATTTATGAAATCAGAAAAAAATACTTTATTGAGCTAAGCCTAAAGAATATCAAAGATTACATTTCTAAAAGAAACTTTTGCCCAGGTTTGAACACATCAATCAAATTGGGACTGACAAGTTAATCTTTCGGAGAGCTTGTTTAAACTTTGCATAAAACATTCCATATTCTATTCTCATATATCTATTTCTGATTTATTCGTGTTTGTGGTAGACGGATATCAAAAGTGAAATTTTGTTCTCGTAACGTATTCCTATGTTTTGGAAGGTCATGAGCACAGTGATAGATGGTCGTAACATTAAGTGTTGATATGACTTTCCTTTCAGTCTGGTAGGTGGTGGTGATAGTGTTGCAAGTATCATTTTATTACATCTTAGTTGTGTAGTTCTTTTAACCAATGTGGTTTAATTCTTGTCCCAAGTATAATACACTGGTTACTTGTCTAATAGCATTACACTTCCATGTTGGAGAAAATTTTATAGCAAAATGAAGTCAGTAAAACTGTTTCACACTTGACACAATTTTACTGAATTTTGATAAAATAAAATCACTGTTTTGAATTTTGTTTTTTAAATGTGCATGCAATATAAATCCTTAAAACTTTCATTTAATTTTTATTGTAAAGATTACTCAATACTTAAATACATTTTTCTGCTAAACTGTGCAAAAGTTTGTCGGGAGTTGAAAATGAGGGTAATATTTTCTCCAAAGGCTGATCATCTTAAAACGACCAGCGTCGTACTGTCCATCAATTTTAGTGCTATATTTCTTCAGTGACAATTCTACAATCACTATGGGCTGCCAGACACCTCTCAGTTATGAGCGTCTAATCCTGGCAAAACGCCAGCCTGCTTAAAAACTTGGGCACTAATAATTATTCTCTTCTGGCCAAAAAAATATGTTACGTCTGAGATTTATGTCAATGGGTGCTTGCTTATGTCTCTGAAAATAGATTTATAGTATTTATGACAAGCCTTTGGGAACTCTGTTCTTTCAAAGTTTTTTTTTTCAACTTAGCAATGGTGAATTTCTTGAATCTTTTAAAAAATACAAAAGCAAATGTTTGAAGAACAAAACAGAAATATAAATGCTTGCATTAAAATAATTAAGGAAAATTACACACAACGTGGGAATCTAAAAAGAAGCTTCAAACCAACAAATAATTTTTTTTTTTGGAAATTAGAATAAATTAAGGAAATCTATTAAAATATATCATTTTATCAATAAATCAAGCCTCAAATTTTAACAAATAATTCTCACACACTGTTATCTAATAAACTGAACGATTGAAAATATAACTTTTACGGCCGTAGATATTCGCCGCAAATCGCCCATCGACACTTTTTTTTTAAACACTTCATACACAAATAAAAGGTACATATGGCAGACTTAATGCTAAAAGCATTCTCTACCAGTCAACCATAGGTCTATACAGAGAAAATGCTGGCGGCGCGAAGGAAGTGATAGAAGGGCACAAGTGAGAGCTTAAACATAGAACGTAAAAAAACAAGCCAACAGTAACTCCTCTCCATTCAACTAAGGGCCTTTTCATACTGTGATCATTTTGATTGTCGGGAACGTCAAGTAGTTAGTATACTTGGACGACGAAGGTCGATACGAGGGCAGCACTGTCTCAGTAAGATTTACAGATCGGTCATGCATTCATTCGTGATTCGTGATTTATCAGGTCCGTTGCTCGTTCGTAGAGCTGCAGAGGGCAGACCATAAATAAATATTAAAGACAGCAGGGAACGCACGACCAAACGGGTGTATTTTTAGAAGTAAGTCGCTGTATTGAACTTGCCGCGTTCATCTACATAGTAATCCGAACCCATCCACTAGATAATTTGCTATTACGTGGTGATTAGTAATTAATTATGAAAATGGATGTCTTTCCTACTTAAAAGGACTATTATTTTAAATCTACCGCCTTGACTAAACCATCTAATGACAACACCTAGTCTTCCTACCCCATGGCCCATCTTGTGATAGTCGTCAAATGTAATTTAAATTAAAAGCAGCGACACATACGCGATGCTCACACCGGCTCTATTTAAGCAATTATCGCGTGTGTTTATTTTACTCCGTTCCTTTGAGTTTTGGCGTGATTTGTTAAAGCCTATTGCTACCCGATAACATTTTGAATATATATAATAAACGATAGATAATTTGAAATCAAACGTTTCTGATATTAGCGTGTTCAAACAAACAAACACTTAAGTTTAAAATATTAGTACGAGAATAGTAGAACGATCCCAATCGCACAATAACCATTATGTCCGAACATAAACCGCTTGTCTGAACAAAGTCTAACTTCCCGCGACCAAGCCCCGCTAATAATTTCACATCTCTGTGAACGGATTAGAACGTATTTTTCCGCGCCGGCCGACGGACATAAATACAAATGGGAAAAAAGGGAGCAATTCAAAAAATACCATTTAAAAATAAACACCTAAACACCGCAGAAGTTTAGATTTAAGACGGTTTAAGACAACGCTTCTCATATACTCGTAGCTTGAAATGGAATGTTTGTACTATATATTTTGAAACATTTTTTGACCTGAGCAACAGAATGAAACATAATTGAATGATGTAATTGATATGTAAACGAAAATGAGTAAAATGTATGTAATTATTTAATAATAATGTCTGTTTGTATTGGTCTGGGTGTTTTTCTATATATATCATGTACGTATTTACAAACAAAAAGTATTTAAGTATTACATCCGTTGTCTGGCACCCATAACACAAGCTTTGAGTAGATTACTTTGGGACTAGATCGCGATGTGTGGGAATGTCTAAAGGATATTTATTTATTATTATTATTTATTTATTATTATAATCATTCAATTGTTTTTACGAGTACAACCAGAAACATGTGTACATACCCCATTTATAGGCGAATAAACGATTCTGATTCTGAAAAAGAAATGTATATTTACCAAATAAATATATTTTTTCTTAAAATATTATAATTTAAAAAAAATATTGAATGCTTTGCATCTATAAAAAGGAAATAATTATTTTTGGCCTTAATATTTAATTAACTAAATAAGAGGTTGTGAAAAAAAACTTTTGTTACAGCATAATTTTGGGTGCTGGAAAAATTACAGCCGGCAATTCTGTAGAAATAACAAAAAAATGGTTTGTAACATTTGACAAGGGCAGGTGAAATGATTGTCAATTCAGCCCTCGCGCTCACATAATAAGCCTCGTTAGCTCCGGTTCTTTCCCTAAAGTTTACTCAGCTTCAATCAGCGGAAATTAATTTATTAATGTACAAGTTAGCGAAGCCTTTTTCGTGTTACACGGACTAAGTTATCACACCGATACAATATTGATAAAGTTGTTATGTTAGTAAACGAAGCTTGACTTCGTAATGAATCTTGTCTAAGAAGCAAAATGAATTGTTAAAGTAATAATGTTGGCTTGTTAGTAAACCCTTGTTTAGGAAGAAAAGATACAGTTGTTCCACTTTGCAAAATATCCCGTTATGTCCTACTATTAAAGTGGGTAAACAAACTGTCACCTTGTGTGAAGCATATTTAAAACTAAAACTCGTTTAAAAATGATAAATTATCACGAATTAAATTTGAAAACCCAAAATAATAATATATGTTTCCAAAACCCCACTCAAGACAATCTTTATTTTCGAGTTCAATCAAACGAATAAAACCTCTGTATATTTCGAAGTTGCCGTTATTCAGAATAACTTTGGCAGACCTGAAAGTTTCCACATTTGATTGAGCCTTCGATGTTCAGTATTCAAAAGACTTTGATCAGTTCTAACTTCTTAATTAAATGTTCATTCTGTGGCTTTCACAGTTGTCTTGTTGCTGTCTTAGATATTCACAGATTCTTTGTGAATAACGTGAACGCCTTCAATTTGTATTTACTTAAGTTAAATTTGTTGTCAGACTTTGTTGATTCTTTGTTGATTCTAAATGTTGTGATTGTTATCACTAGAATTGTTTTAATCCATATAATTACAAAACATGATGGATGTTTATCATATGAATTAAACAGACTTTTTCAAAGACCAAGTGCATTGCATTAGGAACGAATTCGTAGCGTCAATAATTTTGATACCTAATGCAGGATAAGTATGAAATTATTATTTTTTTAAATTATTTAACTTTAAATTTAAATTTCCGCTAAGCGACGCCGGCGTAGGCAACTTACAACTCAAACTCCTTGAGTACCTAGTCCTCCTAGTCTCCGCGTTGAGTATTTCTGATAGTTTGCAAAAAAGTGTAACTATTTTCCATTTCAAACGTGTAACATTTCGGGTAAATTGCACCGTAAAAGTTACGTTTTTACGTCACGTGAGGACGTAACGATAATTTATTAACGCGGGATTTGAATTTAGTGCCGCGTTCGACGCCGGGGGCTCTACATCTAGCACTTAACAGTTTGCGTGTCGCATCCCTTTATCGCCCTAACGGCTTATAAAGCGCTGCGCCTTGGTCCACATATCGAAAGTAATGTTCATTATAACTCACAAACTGTTTTGAAACCGGATACAGTGTGACATGTTTCTTCTGGCTTCAGATGTCGTTGACAGGGGATGCAAGCATTTAATAAGGGTAACCAATGCAAAAATCTCCATCTCCCTTGGTTTAAGTAGTTCAGGAAGCTGTTTAATGAATATTTTTTCCCAAAAATGGCAAAGTCAAAGAGAAGGGTACTGTTTTAAAGAAATATAAGCATGTATAATTGCATAACTTATGTTATTTTGATTTAAAACACACAACAATTATATAAACAATAAATCCCGCGGTAGGCCAAGAAAATGATGGTGTGATGAGCAAGACTTTTTCAACAAAGACTGAAGAATAGCTTCTCGAAACCGTGGACAATAGAAAAAGGATAGGGAAGCCTTTCCCCTGCAGTGGGCCGCTGTATATGCTTACGAAACAAAAAAAAGTTTTGATATCGAGTGCACAGACAACACTACTTGTTGTTTTCCTGCTTTCAGTGACGACTGGAGTGCCCTCAGTTTTATGTGAAGTAGTTTTAGTGTTTGCTAAGTATTTCATGGCGGCTGTAGTCTGTCACTTCTATGGGTTTATTTTATCTTTACGAGTAGTTTAACTTTTATTGTTGTATTTGATGTTCTGAACCTTGTGAGCGTTTTCCCATTTTTTTTTAAAGATTTTGACTTTAAAAATACTCCAGAAGCTATTATAAATTATTGAAAAAGTTAATGTCCAATTAGCTTTTCAATTATGGGCGATGGCTCGGTGAAATTAATCAGTTTGGAGAAAATGTTATTTTGTGCGACCTTTATATTAGTGGAATTTCATCAGTCATCACACACATGTTAGTATACACAAGTACCGAGTGATAAAAATTTAATAAACTAGTCGGAGTATCAGAGTTGCATACAAAGTTTGATCAATTTTTACTCAGTAGCATATAAGGAGTAGAAAAGAAGATAATCAATTAAATATTTAAGTATGTTATATGGTTGGAACTTGATAGTATTTTGGTTGATATATTAAGGCTTCTAAACAAATTTGTGCTTAATTACGTGTGTATGTATTCGTATGCTTGTACTCGGATTTCTTGAAAACAAGAAGGCGTGGCAAAATGATTATTTTTCAATTTAACCAGCAATATTTCAACTAAGGTTACAGTGTAATTGTTAGCAAATCGGCCCAGTAGTTTTTGAGCCAAAAACTAAAAAAACATGAAAAAAATGACACCTTCAGAAAACTGCTACATTGCCTAAAATATCACATTGGCCATGAAACAAATTCAATTGGAGTTTATGCACGATGTGCGTAGACTTGGTGTACGTAAGTTTGGGATCATCTATTGCCTCGAAATGATTTAATCAGTTTTTGGAAGGCGGGTAAACTTTTTTAATTATTTTTAGACACCAGAAAGATAGATAGATAACTCTTTATTGTACATAATATTCATTGATTTACTAATTCTAATTAGTAATTAAAGAAATGTACAATTTAGGCGGTCTTATCGCTATAAGCGATCTCTTCCAGACAACCTTTGGGTAAAAAAATATGAGTTTTATAGGAAAGGGTATTTTGTGCATAAAAGAAAATGAAGAGCTGAATGACTGAAACATAAATATATCTGTATAATAGAATTATAATAAAATTAATTATATAAAAAACAAATAGGGAAGTGAAATTATGTAAAGCAATCGTATTCATTTTTAATCTGTCAAACCCTTTGTTCTTTGCCGTTTGACAGATCATACCGTACGTTTTGAATTGTCAAATGAATACGATTGCTTCACACAATCGTACCCCAGATAAAGAATAATACTAATAAATAATAAACATATTTATAAAATATATCAGATAAATATAGATATACAACACCATAATAATCATACACAAGCCAATATGAAATGAAAGGAAATTAACTGAGACTTATATATAGAGTCGGTTTCCTGACGGTTGATGCTTGAGATAGCAAATACAATGGAACAGACTGCAAAAAGAAACTGTTCGCCTTAGGACTGATTTTTAAAGTTCCGTCTTTCCGCCGAATGGCAAAAAACGGAACCCTTATAGTTTCGTCAAGTCTGTCTGTCTGTCTGTTTGTCCGTATGTCACAGCCATTTTATTCTGTAACTATAAGCATTACACTGTTGAAATATTGTAGGAAGATGTATTCTGTTAACCGCTTACCGATTCTCATACAAAAAATAAAAATAATGACATTTAAGGTTTGGTTTTAGTTTCCTATACATGAAACTAAAACCAAAAAAAAATTTTAAGTCAAACCTTTGCGTGTGGGGTGTCTATGGAAAGGTCTTTTAAAATGCCATAGAGGTTCCTAAAACCGTTTTCTTTTAAAGTCTAAAGTTTCTTAGCTAGACGCTTCCAAAGTGGAAAAATGGGCGTCCCCCCCATCTAACTTCTAAACCAAGCAAGTATAAATTTTGAAAAAAAAAATGATGTAGATCTTAATTAATAATTTCAACGAAAATTGGTTTGGACGAGATTGAACGAGTAGTTTTAGAGATATAGCATATTTTCAACAACCGCAAACATAACTTTGTACTTCATACAAACACTATGAAAAACAAAGTTATATTTGCAGTCGACAAACTATTGTGGTATTTTACTTAGTAGAAGTAAGTGGATTCGTAATTCAGGTAAAGATGGCACGGAACCCTCAGTGCGCGAGTCCGACTCGCACTTAGCCGGTTTTTAATAGTCAGATAACAAATATTCGTCGAACAAAATACAATATGGCTAGTTTTACAACGTCACCTAATTGTCAACAATCGTACGATACTGTCATTTTTTATAAATCTGTCGCTGTATAATTTATCAGTCTGATAAGTTTTGTCTGACCATTGATAAATCGGCCCTTAATGCAAAATCTCGCTTTTAAAGAGTCAAGGATTAATTTCAAAGTTTGACGACCTCCGTGGTGCTCTCACGCTGGGTTTCAAGGCGTCGCCGCTCCTACCACCCCGTTGTGTTTGATTTCTATAACACAAGTATTACAAAAAAAGGATTTTAATTGAAGATAAGTACAATTGTCAATCTTGTTTCCTTTTCTCTGCTTCTTTGTCTTCATTACGAAATTGTAAGAATAACATGTGAATATCTAATTTTATTTGTAATAGTCATCCTTTTTCTATTGTTAAGTAGAATCTATTCTAGATTGGAGATCCTTCGACCAAAGACGCAGCGTAGGACGTCCACCAACAAGATGGACAGACGACCTTAAAAAGATCGCAGGATCAAACTGGATGCAGACCGCAAGTGATCGGTCGCTATGGTAAGCCGTGCGGGAGGCCTATGTTCAGCAGTGGACGTCCTTTGGCTGATAATGATGAAGTAGAATATGAATCTGAGAGTATTTTCAGGCCATTTTCCATATTGTTATCGACTAAGGACCCTTCTATCGATATTAGAACACTATCGTTAACGTCAGAAACCCTCATAACACACGTTTCGGTCAGCGTTTTAGCTATTTCGGAAATGGCAAACGTTTTATCTAAAGTATAATTGTAACAATATCACGAACTGTTAAGATAAATATTTCAGATACTTGTCAGCCGAATCGACCGCTAATATAATTAGTTGTTGGGAGTGGGCCTATGTTCAGCAGTGGACGCCCTTTGGCTGATAATGATGATGATGAAACAATGATTTTCTGATTACTCATATAAATCAAATTTGATACAACAACGTAAACTCCTGAAGGTGATTCTGCGCTTAATAAACGACCCTGAATCATTGATCTGAACTGAAGGTTTTTGGTACGAATAAACTTCATAACTAGTTATAATATTAACGATTTATAACACTTGCTGTAATTTAAAAATATTTTCATAAAGTTTTATCAATCAGATATTTTAATGACTGTATGAAAATAAAATTTTTCTCTTAAAAAGAGGAAACTGCAAAGCGATTGATTAAAATTAAGAAACCTTAACAATGTCAAAACTATAACATCCAAACTGAAACTCAGCGCACCAAGCCCAAGAGTATGATTTTTTTGTGTTCTTTCTGTTAATCGAATATGCTGCTAGATGCTTTTAAAACATTGAGAAAGTTCAACATTAAGAGATTTAATCACATGAACATTTTATCTAAAATAGTTTTAATATATTTCAAAGTTCACAGTGAATAGATGTTCTGTATTACCGATGGGTATAATAAACAAACAATGTTTGAACCCGCTCAGCCAGACCAAGAAGATATTTCAGTCACTAAAATAAAACAGACTAACATACGAAAATTAACCAGAACTTTTAATGAAACTTACTTTATCAATACATCACCAAAATCATCACATCTTCATCTCTACAAAAAAAAGAATCATGATAAATAGTTCCTTACCTTTGTTTAAACTACTAGCGGTCTCCTGTCACTTCGTCAGCGCGTTTTGAATTTGCTCTCCCCCTCCAGTCACAGCGTGATGTTTTATACCTTTAAGCCTTCCTCGATCCATAAATAAACTGTCCAACACAAAAATATTTTTTCAAATCGGTCTAGTAATTCCTGAGATTAGTGCGTTCAAACAAACATACTCCTCAGCTTTACAATATTCAAATAGATTGATTGAAATCAAGTTATGTAAATGGCCACTTTGTTCAAAATGAAATGCTTGTGATAATGAATGTATGTACCTATTTTGATAAGAATCAATACCTGTGTGAATTAAACTCTGCATTTTTTTTTTGTCAAATTTATTAACATAAAAAAGGTTGTTGTGAGTAAACCATATAAGATAGACATAAACTGTTCCAGTTATTGCAAAATTATCTCGTCAAACATGATTTTTGTGTTACTTAAATGGTTTTTGCAGCGGAAGTACTCAAAAGGAATACTTTCCTCCGTTTTCGCAACAAATTACCGTTGCAATACTGAACTTATGAATCGTATATAATATTTTATAGACTAAAGTCTTGCGATAAATGAGCTAAAAAGAGTTTTTCAAATCAGTCCCGTAGTTTCTGAGAATAGCGCGATTGTTTACTTATGTAATAGACTAAGAAACATATTATCTAAATTGTCAATATTAAAATATAAGTTACCGTATAAAATACTGAGAATGTTATATATGTCCTTAGCTGATTCATTAATTTGTTATGGTATAAGCAGCTACGGCAGGACGTACGTGACCTATTTAGATGACATATATAAAATACAACTTTCTATACTAAAAACCATTGTACCAGCAAAAATTAAAGACAAATACAAAGATGAATATTCTAAACTATTTGACTATTGTAAAGTTATAAACGTTTTCGATAGGTTTCGTATGTCTGTCATATGCGAGGAACATTGTAAAATTGCTAAGTTATGTAAAAAAACACGCAATAACAAATTACGCCGACTAGATTATTTACCTATGTATGTGCTACCGCGATATAATAACTTGTACGGAACGAGAAAGATGGAATACCTTTTGCCTAAAATATTGAATACTCTGCCGAAATCGCTTCTCGAAAATATTTGTACCTCGAACTCCAAAGAATGTAAAACCCTTTTGAAAAAATATATTTTTTTTAATATATGAAAGTCCGAACTCGCCTACTGCGAGATAAACCCAATTGAGGTTTTTTAGAGTAGGAATCATTGTAAAGTAGAATAAGTTTTGAATGATGTAACTAAATAAATTAAAAAAAAAAAAAAAAACAAACAAAAAAAAATCTTCAGCTTTATGGTATTTAAACTTTGCAAACAACGCATTGGTTACACAGGAGTTTAACATTTAATTTTGATCCACTTTCTTGTTGAAGATTAAGGTAGATGCTTTTATAACATTAATGACAACATATTTTTTTTTTTTTTTCTAAATTATAATTTATTTCTAAGCTTTCTTTTTTTGGCTGTGGTTAAGGGTCTAATACTGAAGCCATGTTTTAGCAAACCGATTTATGCTGGCCAAAGCGAAGAAGGGCTTTACATGTGAAACTCAAAATTATACTGAAATTTTAATCTCATTCACGAGTAACAATTATATTGAATATTGACCCGCTTAATAAACTGGGAAATTGAAGTAGATAAGTACTATATTTCGTTAGCTAGGTAGTTTTGGGATTGGTAAGCAGGTTTGACAGGCGGAAATAGCTATTAAAACTGAGTCCACCATTAAAACATTTGAGCTGTTTAATTTTAAAGCCGTACACTTGTTAGTTCATGACTGTGTCTGTCTAAGGCTTGATTTTTACCAACGTCTGAAGTACGTACGTACTGATTTTAAAATGACAGTTACATAAATGATTGTCGACAAATAGATGGCGTTTTAAAATTAAGCGTATTGTATTTTATTTGACGAATATTATTTATCTGAAGTTGAGACCTAAGTGTTCTACAAGGTTTAAACTGGCAGGGTCTGAAAATCAGAGGTCAGTTATTAATCAAACGCTCGTAAGACACCAAGTTTGAACTTAGAACCGATTGTTTTTGATCAATAGTTCACTCAATATAAACTGAAATGTACCACTTTTAAATTGAATAATGTGGATTGTGTGTGTTTTGATCAAATATCATCTTCAGCAATAGTCACTAAAATAGAAATTTTGAAATTTGGTAAACTAAAGTATCCTACCTTCCGAACACGCTCACTTGTAATGATAATCATTAATTTAACCAATGCCGCAATGATTACAAATTTTAACCATACTATCGATCGTATAAACCGGCCCTATAAACGCATTTTTTCTAAAGAATAGTAGAATTAAATCAAACCCACCTTCGAGATTGAAATGATGACGTAAAAAAACGTGAGCCGGACTGTAATTGGGTAATCGTATCTATTTAACCCTGTATTCATGAAAGTAAATCGTGATAGGACTAACTAAAGGAGCATCTTTTATTCATCAAGTTTTTTTAAACTTTGTGAGAGCCTTAGATTACTTATTTGATTTATTCTCTTTAAGTTCATAAGTTAAAAGAATGAAACTGGCTTAAAAACCTTCCTATGAACTCATAATTTCTTAACCCAAAGGTTGTCAAGAGATTACTTTTAGCGATAATACTGCCAAAATTTTAAAGTTTCTTTCGGTGAATTTGTAACTAACCTTCAGGATAAATATTTACAACTAGCGGTCCCTCGTGACTGCGACCGATTTAGGTTTGATTCCTCCACTCTCGTCGCAAGTGATGTTTAATAGCCTAAAGCTTTTCGTGATAAAAAAGCTATCAGAAATTAAACTATTTTTTTAATTGGCCGAGTAGTTTCTGAGATAAACGCGTTCGAACAAACAAAAAAACTCTTCAGCTTTATAATATTAGCATAGATAAAGAGATTTCTTAACTTATCACTAAAAAGCTAAATATAACGCACTAGCGGTCCCCCGCGACTTCGTCCGCGCGTTTTGAGTTTGCTCCCTTCCCTCCCGTCGCAGCGTCATGTTTTATATCCTAAAGCCTTTCTCGATAAATAAGCTATCCAACACAGAAATATTTTTTCAAATCGGTCCGGCAGTTCCTGAGATAAGCGCGTTCAAACAAACAAACTCTTCAGCTTTATAATATATTAGCGCAAGCGCACGTTGTACTTAAGCTGCGACCATTATTTTGGTGCGGAGTTATGTTAAAACTGTGATAGCTCCTAAGATATTTATTGAAATCAAACGATATAAAGGGCAACTTGGTTCTAAATAAAATGCTCGTGATGATGAATGTATTTATTTTGATAAGAATAAATACCTGTGTGTATAATACACCTCTAAAAATAATGCATTATTTTTTACAAATTTATTAACACAAAAAAGGTTGTAGTAAGTCAACCATAAAAGATAGACATATGCTGTTGCGGACTTTATTATAGAACTCTTAATGTTGAACAATCCTGTCATACATGATTTTTGTGTAACTTAAGCGGTTTCCGCAGCGTATGCAGCGGAAGCTCTCAAAAGGAATATATTTCTCCCGTTTTCGCAACATTTTTCATTTCTGCTGTGGTCTTATGAGTCGTATCGTTATGTTATATAGCTTAAAGCCTTCCTCGATAAATGGACTATCCAACATAAAAATAATTTTTCAAAACGGGCCAGTAGTTTCTGAGATTAGCGCGTTCAAACAAACAAACAAACAAACAAACTCTTCAGCTTTATAATATTAGTATAGATTTGTTTTGTTATAAGGTGAAGCTTAATAATATACACCGCCTTCGAATGAATTTGATCTGCTAAATAAAAAATAAATGTTTAATATAAATCTTTGCGTTTTTCAAGACGGTTTAGTTTCTTTACTAATATTTCTTATTTTTTTTGCGATTTTTGACGATAATGATACTGAATTGAATTTGATGAAACTTCCACTATTTCTTAAGTGAGAATGTACTTGACTAAACTTAAAAACATTACTCAAAAACGGAAACTGATATAACTATGATTCTTATTTCATCATTATCACCCAATGACGTCCACTGCTGAACATAGGCCTCCTTTATGGTTTTCCACAGCAACCGATCACAAGCGGCCTGTATCCAGTTTGATCCTGCGATCTTCACAAATGTCGTCTGTTCATCTTGATTCCTTGGAACTAAGTGCGCCTTCACATAACAGGGTCAGCAGCGCGGCAGCAGCAGATGCCTTTACATTAGCAGCGCGATGGTCGCGCAACTCGGTCGGTTCTACTGCACCCATTACCCGTTTCAGTGCTAATACGGGGATAGTATTACTACTGCAATGGGTAATGGATAAAGTGGGACAGACCCGCGCGAATTACGCGCCGCTGCGGCGCTGCTGCCGCGCTGCCGTGTATAGTATGAAGTCATCGGCAGCGCGACTGTCACGCGTAAGTCGCGCTGTTGCCGCGCTGCTAAAGTCGCCTGAACGTGAAAGCGCTCTAAGACCCCTTACACACTGCGACTTTTAGCATCGATGCAGCATGGATGCAGCCGCAAACTGTCAACTTTTACACACTGCGCTACTTTTAGCATCGATGCAGTCGCGATGCAGAAGCTGGAAATTGATAAATTGTGTTCTGAAATTTAGCGACTGCATCGATGCTGACACGCGTTAGCATGGATGCAGTCGCGTTTCTGCATCGATACTAACGCGCGACTTCATCAATGCTAAATTAAATCTGTTCATTGCGTGAGCCGCGATGCTGAAGCGCGTTTTCAAATCGCGCAACTGCATCGATGCTAAAAGTCCCAGTGAGTAAGGAGTCCAAGATACAAACGCTTACGATACTTGGCGTACATACGTGTTACCGTTATAAAATTCATATCGTATTTAACGTTACATCAGTATAAATTGCATATTAGATAATAAAAGAATAGTCTCGCTATAAGCAAAATGATAACTATACATCAAAACTAACGTAACTGTTTTCAATTTCCTCATCTAACTTCGTATATTACTGTCCTACTTCCTTATTCAGTATACTCAATATTCACGCATTCTACTTCAGGCTATTCATTCCATAACAAGTTGGCCTTTAAACAAATTGAAATGTGGTATTGTAAGAGCTCGATTTATAATGGCCATGTTTAGCTGAACTTGGCTGTGAATATACGTATTGAGGTCACCATAATAAATAAGGAATGGTAAGACAATTCGTTTCGAGCAAAACAAGTTATCAGGGGTCATTGCGCGTAAATAAAGGAACAGTGAGTATATCACTCATCTCATAATTTATTGCATTTTGTCCTGTGTCTCCTAAGAATCCAAACGAGAAGTTTTATTTTAATAAAACTCCCATTTTAAGTGTAATGGATATCCTTCCTTAATAATAAATATCCTTTGGACATTCCCACACATCGCCATCTAGTCCCAAAGTAAGCTATTCAAAGCTTGTGTTATGGGTGCCAGACAACGGATATAATACCTTAATACTTAAATACTTGTCGTTTGTAAATATATACATGATATACATATAATATATAGATAAGTATATCAAATGAGTGAAATAAATAAGGCTTTTGTTTTGGTCCCGTGAAACACTTGTTATTTTGGTGTGCTATTTTTACCGATTTCAAAAAAACGAGGTGATCAATTCAATGTGCTAGAGTAGTAGTAGAGTATGTTAATCTATTAAGGCTTCCAAACACGTGTGCAAAATTTTGTAAGTGTATGAATGCAGAATGTGACATTGTCATTTGCTATGAATCGCTCTAACATAGCTCGATGTAATATTTCTTTGTCAGTTTCATTCAGCCGGTGGACTATCCCTAGCAATAATGTATAAAAAAAAACAATGTTAAAGCATGAAAGTAGAATTATGTCCAAAGGGTGTTTTGTATCGTCAGTTTCGCGGACGGTTACCAGACACCAAGGTGCGCAACATTACGCCAGCAAAATAGTGTTTCATTTGTTTTCATATTTTAGTATTAATAAATGTATGTTGTCTCTAAAGTAACTTTTGTATGAAACTTTGTTGATTGAAATTATGTTATAATTAAATTGAAATTAAGGATTGTTCACGCATCAGCGCCGCCACGCGTCAAAAGGGCGAAACTTTGCGGGACGGACCGGAGGCGCGGGGAGCGAGGAGTCTCATCGGCGCGCGGGCACCCAGCTCGACACTCGCTCGATATTCGATTCGCGGACGGCATTCCTATTACTACTTCATATACCATTTTTAACTTATTTCTGTAATTGTCATAATAATTAATAAATTCATCGTCATTTCATAATTAAACGAGTTATTGAAGATACCCAAGAAACCCAAGAGAATACCTACACTACCCCACAAGATCACAAACATAAACTGCTCCATCTTCGCCGGATTATCGCATCGGAGATCAGCGTACCAGCAACATCAAACGGTCAGGCCAACCATCCATTCCTAAACCATCATCCAGTGCTCATTTGTGCATTTCATTCGTGTCCTATTCTAGAACTTTCGCGTGACCCGTGTCTACCCTCATTCGTGCACCGGGCGCGTCACCTTGTTTGACCTCTGCAGAACTGTAAGTACTTGATTTCATATTCCCACACACCAAAATGTCGAAAAAGAGGCAATCTGTTGTAGATATCGAGTCTCTTCAAGACACAATTCGCGATTTAACAAAAAAAAGAAGTGCTATTAAAGGTAAATTAACGTTATTTTCAAAGTTTTTAAGTACGTTGCAAGTGTCTGAATTAGGTAAAATTGAACTCAAAGAACGTTTTGATAGGTTACAAGGCTTATTCGATCGTTTCAGTTCTATTCAAGACGAGTTAGATTTGATCGTGTATGAAGGTCAGGTAGAAAGGGAATTAATCGAGAGAGAAACCTTTGAAAATCAATTTTATGCTCTTGTTGCTAAGTGTAAGTGCATTTTAAAAGATTCAGAATCCAATTCATCTATCATTCAAAATGTAGCTTTTAACCGCAGGTCGATTAACCTACCCACTATTTCTTTACCTCACTTTGACGGTACGTACGATCAATGGCTCGAGTTCCGCGATACGTATTTATCAGTTATTCATAATTGCAAGGATTTAGATAATATACAGAAGTTCCATTACTTACGATCTGTACTAACTGGGAACGCATTACAAGTGATCAAATCATTAGAATTTTCGTCACATAATTATATAACAGCCTGGGAATTGTTAGAAGATAGTTTCAACAATAATCGTTTATTGGTACATAATCATTGTAAAGCCTTGTTTTCTGCACAATCAGTCAATAAAGAGTCAGCGATTCAAATACGTAAATTGATAGACACTGTCTTGAGAAATATTCGAGCTCTTAAAACTTTAGGTGAACCTACCGATAGCTGGGACACTTTAATTGTCTACATTATGGTCACAAAATTAGATTCATCTACTGAAAGAGAGTGGGAACTGCACAAAAGTTCAATCACCCATAATAAAGGCAAGTTATCTTTATCAGATTTAATTCAGTTTCTCAAAGACAGGGCTGATGTTCTGGAAACAATTCAACTATCCCAGACTAAGCATGTAGATAATAGGAAACCATCTTCGTTAAATCAACCTAAAATCACGCACAGTCATGTAACCACACAAAATGTTTCAAATAAATCATCAACTTCTACTAATTCATCTAAACGTTATACATTCATAATGTGTCAGGCGAATCATCCGCTTTATGCATGTGAATCATTTCTTAAATTATCAGTATCTGATAGATACAAATACGTAAACGACAAAAAGCTATGTAGTAATTGCTTGCGAGGCGGCCATGCAATTAAAGATTGCTGGTTTGGTTCCTGAAGGCACTGCGATAGAAAACACAATACATTATTACACAAAAGCTGCGATAACATCGATTCATTATCATCGGTCGCAGTAGCACAGAACTCACAGGTGGTCTCGCCACCCGAACTTACACATTCGCTTCATACGGTCTCGCATAATTTCAATAATACAGATTGCAGTTCAAACGCTTTAGAACATCATGTATTATTATCAACAGCCTTGATAGAAGTCGCCGATAGGAACAATATATTTCATACCTGTCGAGCGCTTTTAGACAGCGGAAGTCAACATTGTTTCGTTTCTAATTCATTATGCAAAAAATTAAACATTTCAATGATACAGTCCTCTGTCGAAATCACGGGTGTAGGTAATTGCGTTACACAATCTACACAATCATGCGAAATTCAACTACGGTCTAAAACGAGTTCGCACAACAAGCGCATTAGTTGTTTTGTTTTACCGTGCATTACGGCTCACATGCCATCCATTGGGAATAATCACAAAATTCAAATTCCCGATAATGTTCAATTAGCAGACCCGAACTTTTACTTATCTCACGATACAGATATACTGCTAGGTGCAGATATATTTTGGGAGTTATTAGATAAGGGTTTAATTCGATTGCCAAATGGTCCATACCTGCAAAACACAAAATTAGGTTGGATCATTAATAAAACTACTTGTAATTTCACATTAGATACTCAACTTAGACGTTTTTGGGAATTAGAAGAGATAAATTCATTGGATAATAATAAAATGTCCAAATCTGAAAGTTTATGCGAAAAGTTATTTCAGGAGACAACTGAGCGTGATAGTAACGGACGGTTTTCGGTACGCATTCCATTAATCGAATCAGCTGATGCACTTGGCGACTCGTTCACCGCGGCCGAGAACAGGTTCCGGGCTCTCGAGCGCATGTTGCAACGATGCACTCCTGAATATAAACAGATGTATAGCGGGTTTCTGAAAGAATATTTAAGCTTGGGACACATGACTCGCATTACTGATTATAATTCACCACATTATTTCTTACCACATCACGGAGTTTTTAGAGCTCATAGTACGACAACAAAACTTCGAGTTGTTTTTGATGCGAGTGCTAAAACAACGTCAGGCAAGTCATTAAATGACATTCAATCAATTGGCCCCGCCTTACAAAATGATTTAAATTCAATTTTATTAAGATTTAGACAATTCGAATTCGTAGCATGTGCAGACGTTGAAAAAATGTATAGGCAAATATTAATACAACAAGATCAACGTAATTTACAGTTAATTCTTTGGAGGGAAAATCCTAACGATCCCATCGGTGTGTACCAGCTTAACACGGTTACATACGGCACGGCGTCCGCGCCTTTCCTAAGCATGCGATGCCTAAAACAACTCGAATCGGAACACCCCGATGAAGTCATAGCGCAAGTAATTAACGACGATTTCTACGTAGATGACCTTATTACAGGGCATGATGATCACACAACATTGATTAAAATCTGCAACGAAGTGTCAAATGCCTTGAAATCCGCTTGTTTTCCGTTAAGAAAATGGGTATTTAATACACAAACCTCAGATTGCCCTTCCAAGGAATTATCATTAGGCGATAACTGCAATACAAAAACCTTAGGGTTGGGGTGGTTATATGACTGTGATGAATTGTACTTCACTACAAAGTGCGAACAAAGTGAAACATGTGTAACTAAGCGTGCGATTCTCTCAGGTATTTCACAAATCTTTGACCCCCTAGGTCTTTTAGGCTCAACTACCGTTATTGCTAAACTCATATTACAAAAACTATGGCTGTCAAAACTTAACTGGGACGAACTCGTGTCAAACGATATTTTATTAGAATGGCAATTTTTCATTAGTAAATTACATTGTTTGCAAAGTCTACGCATTCCTCGTCATGTCAAGGGTAAAAATACTCAATACATAGAATTACACATTTTTACTGACGCGTCACAAAGCGCGTACGGCGCTTGCGCTTATGTACGTACTATTTCAATTGATGAAAAAATAACAGTTCATTTATTATGCGCAAAAGGCAAGGTCGCACCGGTTAAACCTGTAAGCGTACCTCGCTTAGAATTATGTGGCGCTTTAGTAGGTGCTAAATTATACGATAAAATAATAAAATCACTTCGATTAACATTTAACCAGGTTCATTTTTGGTCAGACAGCACCATAGTCTTAGCATGGCTTAAAATGTCACCTACATTATTAAAAACTTTCGTTCAAAACAGAGTTGTAGAAATTAATGAATTGACAGGTGATTCACCATGGCCGCACATAGCTGGTAAACAAAACCCGGCCGATCTATTATCACGCGGAGTGCATTTAGATGTGTTGTCCTCTTCACACACGTGGTGGAGCGGGCCTTCCTTTTTACACGAACCTATTATTCACATTGAACAATGCGATACAGTAAACATTGAGAATCAAGATCAATTACCGGAAGTAAAAATTGCTAGGGTGGCCATGACAGTTCAGAGTCCTGCGGACACTTTTCCATTTAATAGATTTTCATCTTATAATCGCTTAGTGCGTGCAACGGCGTACGTATTACGCTTTATACATAATTGGATGATCAAACGAACTTACCTTAAGTGAAGTTCGATCCAAATTGTCCTGACTTCGACGAAGAGATTTAATTGACCATGTAGTATGCCCTACTACGCGTCCATTCACTCGCACACAGGTTTAGCGCAAGAAAGAGAAGGTAAATGACCTCATTCCCTCCCACGCCTCACAGCACTGCCAGCCGCCTGTCGCTCATTCATTTCAGAGCAAGGAGACCGATTTATGAGATGTACAACATTGATTATACTTATTGTAAGGGTGACGATTATTTTTGCATAAAAACGTACACGGGAATTGGGAAGGGTGGGACCTTAAATCTCTTCGTCGAAGTCAGGACAATTTGGATCGAACTTCACTTAAGGTAAGTTCGTTTGATCATCCAATTGTCCTGCCTTCGACTCTGAGATTTAATTGACCATGTAGATGTTTGGAGTGAAATCAATGTTGTTACAATATATTAAGTTGACATCTCTGATGTTAGTAGTGATTGATCATTAAAACGATCATATTAAATAACAATTCATTGTGCATGTCACTATCTTTGACATATACATGTATCACTATTACTAAAAAACATTAGTTGTATGATAACTATGATAAGTTATAACTTTCTACTAATAAAAATATCTTTATTAGTAAGAAAGAAGATATTTGTAAGTATTTTTTATTAATGATTAACTAAAAATTGATAATTTATTTATTATAGTGATTTCAAACTGAAATAAGGCATTTTTGTTTAATTGTGGCATGTTATAAAAATTGCAAACAATACAGAATACGTATTGTTGGGCTGAGACGGTTTGCGAATAATATAGTTTTACACACTGAATTTAGCACGTAAAACAAATGATAATTTTATAACGAGGAAAGCCACATACAGAAAACACTTTTTAGTTAGCGCCTTATCTTTGGTAAGTTAAAGGGCGTGAAGGTAAAGTCGTCTGACAAATCGTTATCTTATTCTTGCAGTATTTAGCATATTTTATAATTATAGTTTTGAAATACGTATGTACATGATATTCTATTGCTTTATATTTAGGTATTAATGCGACTGTTTGAAAAATATTCGAACGTATACCAAACACATAAATAATATTTTATACATTAAAATTTCGAATACCTGAGAAAATTTATATGCTTAATTTGGTTATAAAATGTGTTTAATGATTTGTATAAAAGCAATTGATTAAAAGATTCATTCTTAGGAATGTAATTCTTTTAAGATCATGATTATATTCACGGGTGTCTATCAATGATATATGATTATTTGCTGTGTTAGAAAAAGAACACAATAATTCAATGGCTTTGAAATATTATCGTTATCAGAAAGTTTAAGGCATAGGTAGGTAGGTAATGTTTTTTTTATGTATTATTTATAATTCATTAAGTATATTAGTTTTTTTTTTCTAAAAAAGATTTAAAATCGGCTTCTGGGAGCTTTATAAGGGCAAACGATCGCAAACGATTTCTCCGATATAAGTTTTAGTACCACCCGGCCCCGACCAAATACGTTTGCCTAATATTCGACTAATCGACCAGGAATGTTCGCCGAGTATTCGATAGTCGGCACATGTTCAGATTTATATATATGATATATATGATAAATTTAATCATAATTTTATTGCCTGGGTAAATGTCTGGATTACTTTTAAGGATAACAATTATTTATTGTATTCCTTATCAATCCTATGTTTCGAGTTGGTTGCTATGAGTTTTTTATTTAATTAACTATATTTATATTTTTAAGGTTGACAAATATTTGTAACATATTTGGCTACAGATGAGACTTGTTTCAATATAATGAGCTGTGTCAAAAAAAGTCTGATGATGATTCAGAATAAGGGTACCTATTTTGACACGAAATCCAAAAATAAATGGATATCGTATTAAAAGTACCTATGTCATATCGAGATCCCAAGGGTAAACTGGTTTTATACATATTTAAACATCAAACATCCTTAAATATGGTTTATAAAAAACATAGATAATTTGGTTTGAAATAATTAATTGATTCAAATTTTAATAAATGGTCGAATCACATGACGTCCTCTGGCGTAAGAATAAGGAAAAGTCCTATATTAAAAAAAAACATTTTCAAAATAAAATACTTTTTCTCAACTATACCACCCCACCCTATTTTATTATTAATTTTTAATTTTCAATTGTTCCACCGTATGTAAGTAACTGGTGAATATCAAGACAAAATGTCCTTTGAAAATTTATTAAACACAGTTTATCGAATACTATAAACATCAAACCTATTTTATTGCTTATTAGAGCAACGTTTTCAAGGAATTGTTCCTTAATAACTTAGTGGCTTTCTGGGGAAGATTGTTGGGGAGTGGGTGGATGTAATTGATTACAAAAAACTGATGATTAGAGAATAAATTTACTTGATGTAGTTTATTCTTAAATCACAGAATAAATAGTAGGAAAATAAACATAGTTCATATTTCCAATAACTCGAATTAGATTATTATAGTGCAATTTGATTCTAATGCTGCATTGGATTTAGGATATGTCAGTTTTTTTTTTAAATATATATATATATATATAAATAATAATTTCCTAGCCCTTTGTTAAAAAAAATATTGATAGTGATATTTTTGTAATAATGAATATGGCTTGTATTTATTTCACGTCAAACGTAGGTGTGTGTGTAATTGGCAAATAAAAATAACCGAATTATATGAAATATTGTAATAATACTTGAGAAAATAAAATTGTGTCAATTGATATGCTTTGCTTATGCATTTCCATAAAAAGCAAAAAAGGCATTATCTTCATAAAATGAGGTTGTTTCAATTTAATAGCTACCTACTCTTATGGTATATCTAACAATGTGTCGATAAGTTTTGGTTTGTGCTATCTGCTTCATACTTCAATACAATAGAAAGTTTTATTTGAATTATTCTTAGGTGGTGCTCGTGGTAGGTAGTAAATGGTAACAAAAAAACAAGGTCATAGAAACAAAGGTCAATTCCAGGTGACCAAAGGTTCTCACAATTTTAACTGGGCGGTGGCTGGCTTTTCCAAAGATAAAGGACACAGATCTTTATTAAGTTTTCTCGACTCGAGATTAAGTACCGAACTTTGTGACGGTTAAATGAACGCATTTATAAATAAGCATATCACTTTCACAGCATATTTTTCGAAAAACGAAATAACCTCTAAAACAATGGAATACAGAGCACCCTAATAAATCTAATATGACGGTAGTACTATATTGATTTCGTGATTTTATAAGATGTCTCATTGGCATATTTAAAAAAAAACGCTTTCCAGGTAGTTGTTATTGCTTCAGTAAATACAATCTAAGCTTTACCGAATTATTTACTGAGAAGTTGATTTAATCTTAGTTGGATATAAAATAAATACGGCAATTTTTCTACCATTCAGAATCATACATTTGCCAGGTATTGAGCAATGCTCATTCTCATTTTTATTATAGCTGTTAAAATTAAATCATTTAATGGAGTTTTTAAACGGACTGGTTTTTATATGGACCCAACCCCATTTTGGTACGTCCTGGGCAAGCTTACAGCTTGCTTGCTTGCTAGTTATAATCAAAGAGCCAACCACAAGCTAAATAGCTATAGGTATGAGCAGAAAGCAGAAATGTATGTAGAAAAATCTAGCTTTCTTAAAAAGTTCATTGTTTTCTTTTTACAAAATCTATTTAATTCAATATTTTAAGTAGTATTATTAAGCAATTTATGTTTACCATAGCATTGTCTAGTTAGACAATTTTATAGCCATTGGCAAGAAATAAGTACAAAAGAGTTGTGATCAATGGATAAGGACCCAAACCACATAACTATGTGAGCTATGGTGGGATGCTATGCTACCGTTTTTAGAGCTTTGTGGAAAACATATTAGGAACGTGTACTGCAGGTTGCAGAGTACGTGTATTTATGATTAAGGTCTAGGTTGTTAAAGTGTTTTTGAGTCTCTCATGTTTACTATTCTGAGTAAAAAATTACAAAATAAATATTAATTTATTCGATTTGAAATAAATCTTCTGCCACTATTATTTTTCGGTACTTACGAAAAAGATACTTGGTAGACCATTTTATTGCTATTTTTGTTTGTACGTGTGATAGCTCACATTATGCTCCATTTTAATCTTTGCCTAAATATTGGCTGAGACAAGTGTTCGGTCGTGGTTTTGCCACGAGTGGAATACGGTAGCCCGTAATAAGTACATGTACTTACGGTCTTAAGGTGATATAACAAAGCATTCATAAGAACACATACCTTTTTTGGTCGGATTCTGATTCCGAGTGCGAGACGTTGAAAACACGCTGGAATTGTGACGGTAGATCACCGTTGCGAAGCAATTCGCGGCGCGTTGGCACAGGTATGGCCGGATGAGTGCGGGCGAGGACCGCTGATTCATACTTAGAGGCCATAGTGGCGCATCGTCAGCGCTGCTTAATATTAATCATGAATGTCTTTGGCTGTAATTTATTATTATAGCATCAAAGAACAATTTGCTGTAACTTCAGCTAACTTGTTTCCCTTTTTTCGCAATGAAAATGAGGGTAGGGTATTGGAAGCAACGCATACCAAAAGTCTCAGATAAGATCTAGAATAATCTAGATAATTAGGACTGGCTGACCTCACGTGTCAGCTCTGCCAGTATTTGCTACAGATCAATATCGCGTATTGATTCGGAGCGGAAAATGCGGACTGGCTAGCATCGCGTGCTAGCTCGGCCGCGAAGCGTAAAGCATGCATGGTGCAGCCACGCTGGGTAGTGCGTTTTACTTCACATTCACTTGTTAAATTAACAAAAACATTTTTGAACTAACATGTCACTATAAGATAAATTTCGTTTAGCACGAAATAAAAACTAACGGTTATGTACTGTGGTTACTGCGTGCGTTGGAACGGCGCGCGCGCACGGACACGAATGAGCGACAGGCGGCTGGCAGTGCTGTGAGGCGTGGGAGGGAATGAGGTCATTTACCTTCTCTTTCTTGCGCTAAACCTGTGTGCGAGTGAATGGACGCGTAGTAGGGCATACTACATGGTCAATTAAATCTCAGAGTCGAAGGCAGGACAATTGTCGTAATAAATCAAAACACTTTGGCCCGCTTTCAGTTCATGAACTGAACGACTCCAATATAACATTAGCAAGAATTGCGCAAAGTCAATCATTCCCTAAAGTTTATGATGATTTGAAAAACAAGCGTTTCAATAATTTACCTTCTAATATTTCGAGCTTGAATATTTTTCTAGACAAAAATGATTTGATAAGAGTAGGCGGTCGCTTATCAAACGCAGATTTTTTTCCATATGAGAAAAAACATCCAATATTACTGTGCAGTAAACACATCTTTACACGATTAATTTTTCATCATCAACATTTAATTTTGCTTCATGCCGGGCCTCAGGCACTGCTAGCTACCATCAGAGAAAGTTGGTGGCCCCTTCGGGGACGCGATCTAGCTAGGCAAACAGTACATAAATGCATTAAATGTTCGCGCATGAAAGCTAAACCTTATCAGGTGCAAATGGGTAACTTACCTACCGAACGAATTGAGCAAGGTTATCCATTCATACGTTGCGGTGTAGACTACGCCGGGCCGTTGTTTATACTAAATCGCAAAGGAAGAGGTGCTAAATTAGAAAAATGTTACATATGTCTATTCGTGTGTTTCATTCACTCGCGCTGTGCACTTAGAATTAGTAACAAGTTTAACGTCACAAGCATACTTACTAGCATTGAAAAGGTTCATCTCTCGACGTGGTAAGCCTGCGGAAATCTATTCCGATAATGGAAGGAATTTTGTAGGAGCCGCTAAAGAACTTTCAACTTTTTTAAATAATAATGAGAAAGATATTATTGATTTTGCAACCGACAATTCTATTAAATTTAAATTTATAGTCGCATATACGCCTCATTTTGGTGGATTATGGGAGTGTGGAATTAAGTCCTGTAAGTTCCATTTACATCGTGTGATAGGCAACGCAAATCTCACATATGAAGAATTAAGCACAGTATTAGCACAAATAGAAGCTGTCCTTAACTCTCGTCCAATATCTCCTCTTTCCACAGACCCTAATGATTTCCTTCCACTTAGTCCTGGTCATTTTCTGATTGGCCGACCGCTCACTGCACCCGCCTGTCAAGATCTCACTGGAGCGACCACACAGCACCTCGTACGCTTCGGTCGAGTGGAACAGATGCGGCAGCACTTCTGGGAAAGATGGTCAAAGGAATACATCTCGGAGCTTCAAAAACGGACAAAGACACGATGACTCCAAACACGCTAGTCTTGATCAAGGAGGATAACTTGCCACCTCTGAGATGGCGCTTGGGCAGAATACTACGAACTTACCCGGGTAAAGACGGCATATTACGCATCGTAACCGTCAATGCTGTGGATGCTTCCAAGGCCGGGGGCATGTTCACGCATCAGCGCCGCCACGCGTCAAAAGGGCGAAACTTTGCGGGACGGACCGGAGGCGCGGGGAGCGAGGAGTCTCATCGGCGCGCGGGCACCCAGCTCGACACTCGCTCGATATTCGATTCGCGGACGGCATTCCTATTACTACTTCATATACCATTTTTAACTTATTTCTGTAATTGTCATAATAATCAATAAACTCATCGTCATTTCATAATTAAACGAGTTATTGAAGATACCCAAGAAACCCAAGAGAATACCTACACTACCCCACAAGATCACAAACAGGATTTATAAGTAAAATACATTTTCTACTTAACGAGCAATACAACTAACTGCTACAATGTTTTTTTTTTAATATAAATAAACTCAAGCTAGTGTTAATCTATTTTTTCAATAATATTTTGAAAGATCATACCGTCATAAATTTGCAAGCAGATATTAAATAAATATATTTTCTGAATATTATATTGGCTTGAGAAACGCATCTGCCAATATAAGGATTTTCACGAATAATAAACTATTTCATTTTTCCTATCTAAGTGTAATCCTCTTTAATAAAGTCGGTATGTGAAGAGCAAGCTCATGTTTTTCAATATTAAATTTTGTATGTTTCATGTCTATCAACGAATTTTCGTTTAACAAAATATGCAAGCTATCAATATAATGCACATATATCGACAATGTTCACTTATGTTTATTATATATTTATTTAAGCTTTTTTTACACTATTAATCGTACAATTGGTGAACTCAATACCTCGTGACATTCTCTTTCAGTCAACCGCTTGGTAAGGCAGAGTATTAATCAGCGGTGGAACATTAATAAAATGGCTACGAAACCCAGAAATGAAAAAAAAATTACTGTAGTATTCATGACAAGTTTCATCGTGAAACTAAGTTGTTGCTAATATTTATCCTCAATAAAGAAACCAAAAAGTAAGTCTAAAACAAGAACATGTATCATGATGATACATGGTGATGGGGACCGATGTGTAACATAATTGTATTATTAACTTTTGAAAAATAAATTATTATGTTTTTTTTTGACGTATTTAAGTCGTGTACGAATTCTTCAGACCCAAGTTTCTAAAGTGTTTCTTACTCTCTTTACAAAAATTTTACACATGGTTTTCCACATGGAAAAGCAACTAGTATTTCATGCGTTCTCATTGGCTGCGTAGATAAAAGGGATAATTTCTACTAAAGCGTGGACTCCACATATAGGCGCTATCTACGTTATATACGACGGTTACAATTCAAAAGAGCCGAAGTTGCGATTAGCTTTCTACGCATAAAGATCTAAGACATGGGTCGGTCATGGTTTACTGGGACGGTTAAAGACAAAACACACCAGATAGTCACTTTTGCGATGGGAAAAAATCATAATCTAACGTCATCGCCAATGAAAACCAATTTTAAATACACAAGAAAACCTAAAACACGATCTTCATTGAAATAAATGGAGATGAGAACGCCAAAAGCCAAACAAAAGTTTGTATCACGGACAAAGCTAGGTGTAAAAGTGTGCTTCGAAAGAAGTGAATGAGCAGAAAAGAGGTGAGCCGAGATGTAAAAACAAAGACGATGTTTTAATTACAGAACGTCATGTTTACTTGCCGCATTTAAATCACCATGTTAATAAGTAACACATCTCTGATCAGCTTCGGTTCTACGAAATCGTAGGCTTAAAACTGTTTCCAAAGAAAAACGGGGTGGCTCACGTAATTCCAAAATTGTCTTACCCCAAGTTGCTTTCCAAGTTGAATTCATTCTGCATTTAATAACTACTTGGCCGATTGTTGCAATAACGAATGGGTAGATGGCGCTGACGTCACGCGTGGCACGATAGATACGATATGCCCATAAGTGACCAGATATTTCGCGCGGTTGGACCAAGAGCACGGTACCTCAATTGGAAATAGCGCTTACCAGGCGTAAGCCAGAAGTTGTAAGTTTGAGCCCCACCCATGCGCATCTTTAAAAAATAAAATTATCAACAAAAAAATCTCAAACATACTGGCTGCCTACCAAAGGACGCCGTTTACAATACGAACCCCAAAAACTGTGTCATGATCTTGACCAATTTTGAGAGCATTAAAGTTTAAAGGCAGACCTGGCTGATTTATTTGCACTTTAATAAAGCGCAAATGTCCCCCCCCCCCTGTGCACGGGTGGGCTGAAAATCTTTATAGGTATGTTGTGCTGCTTTACGGCTGCATACGGGGAGGTGTCGTCGTTAACTTAATGCGATAGTGTCGGCCTTTGTCTTTATGTCCTCTAGTACGAGACTGAGACTTAATGAACTCACGTGGTATGGTGTATCGAGTTACTTATAATTAAAACGTTAACCTGCTTTTGTTGCTTACCTGCACTTGGGTGTGTTTTAGTATTCTACATAGATAATAATTAGTGGAGACTTTCATAAATGATTTATACTCGGACACATTACTAACAAGTGAGATTGTGACTTTGCACTTACTTACTTACTTACTCCTTTGGCGCAGCGACCCAAAGTTTGTCTTGGCCTCCGACACAAGAGAACGCCATCTGATCCGGTCTTGCGCCGCCTCTTGCCAGTCTGCAACTTGTAGCTCCTGCAGATCTGATAGGACGGCGTCCTTCCAGCGGTATCTGGGCCGGCCGACGGGGCGGCGGCCACGAGGTATTCCAAGATACACTGCTTTGAATACCTCGTTTACCATTTTGAGTGACTTTGCACTCATCGCTTTAATTTCCTTTACAATAAGATTTTATACGATAATTAAATTAAGCTTGGGTAAGGTTAATGAAACTACTAATAATTTGAACGTTATTCTTTTCTTTCACAATCCATCCATTTTATTAAAGGATTATTATAAGACACAAAAAATTGGTGCTTCTATCATATATCATTTTGACGACCCGTCTGGTGTAGTGGTCGAGAAATCGCCTACTACGGAGCGGGTTGCGGGTTCGATCCCCGCACAATACAAACATTTGTGTGCATGAACATGTCTGTTTGTATAGGTCTGGGTGTTTTCTATGTATATCATGTATGTATTTACAAACAAAAAGTATTTAAGTATTATATCCGTTGTCTGGCACCCATAACACAAGCTTTGAGTAGCTTACTTTGGGACTAGATGGCGATGTGTGGGAATATCCAAAGGATATTTATTTATATCAATTTCTTGTTATTTGTCCACTAAAAGTATTTTTGTTGCATTCTTGTTATGGAACTGAAAATTTGTCAATCCAGTATTCACATAGTACAAAGATTAAGTCTGCACACTTTTATTTTGAGATAAGTGTGGTTCAATTCTGCACTTTCGTAAAAATCATATTTATATCGGTGTTGTGGTATCGTCTGCACGAAGTCTAGATCGCTTTCACATTTAGGCGACTTTAGCAGCGCGTCAGTAGCACTGCTGATAATTTCATACGTAAATGACAGCAGCGGCGTGGCAGCAACGTCGCTGCAGTTTTTTAAGTATGGGCATCCGCTGCTGCCGCACTGAAGTCGCTCTAATGTGAAAGCGCACTAAAACATCCAAACCGGACCGTCCTTTAAAAACAAATACACCAAATGGTCCAATAGCGTGCGGCCGACGTTCTCTGTAACGAGGATGTTTCATCTTCAGAGAAATGACTCTGTACGACCTCGTCCGTATTTTAGGACCTTTACTATCAAATACGCGTGTCTTGTAAGTTTAAGGTAATTGACAGAGAGAATCGGATCAATATTCACCAGAACCGAACCTGTCAAACGCTGATAAGATAAAGTGTACGCGCTGAGGCAGACAAATGTGACTTATTATCTCTTATCAAATATGATATATTATCTCTAGCAAATATTTTCAGTCAATACTTCACATTTTCTTGCTTGCAAGTTTTTTTTATACTTTACAGAGTAGAGGTCGTACCACGATCGGGTGATAGTGACAGATATCGTCTATAGCGCTCCGAGGGCTCACAACACTTTGTGGGTTGGGTAGATAGATGATAATCTTCACAGTTGCGGTGTAGTGGTGGCCATACGTATTGTTTTAAACTGAACTATAAAGACAGTTCAATCTGCATAATAATTTAAATGTAAAAATAATTTCTACGTGTGATAAAAACGCATTATTAAAATTTTGTTTAGTTACTTTACCGTATGCGCAGTCGAGGTCTGTGCTGACTAATCACTTTCAAATAAAAATCCTCAGCACACGCGATACAAAACGAGCGTCACTTCAAACAAAAGAAGACGCAAGGGCTAACGATTTAAGCTCAAGGTGGTTAGGTGGCGGTGACCTCGAGATATGATTGTAGATACTACAGCCATTTATTACCGTTAAACCAGTCAATAATTGAAATAAGATTTTCCTAAATACATTTTAAGTATATCTTTTAATAAAAATTGCAATATTTTAAAATAAGGCTAGCCATCTCACTTACGAATTAAGCAGTAGTAGTAGACTTGTAAAAGTAAGTTAATTTCATTGCTATGGCTAACTTAATTAAAACAAATAACTCAATTTAGGAATTTTGTAATTTTTCGTACAACGAAGAATCCACAAAACACCCAATCGTGTCAATAACAGAAACTCCATTCCTTTCCTTTAGCCAACTTCGAAAAAAAAAGGTTCTCAAATTAACTTGTATACATGGTTTAAAAAAACCGGCGAAGTGCGAGTTGAACTCGCACACTAAGGGTTCCGTGCCATTTTTAACTGAATTAGAGATGCACTTACTTTCACTTAGCCAAAATACCACAATATTTTGTTGACGGCAAACAAAGTTATGTTTGCGGTTATTGAAAATGTGCTCTATCTCAAAAATTAGTAGTTTGATCTCGTGAGAGAAAATGGATAATAGAACCTCAATGTCATTTTAAAAATCCAAAGACACCCTACACGCATTGGTTTGACTGTTTTTTTGTTTAGTTTCATGTATGGGAACCTCCCCTTAAATATCATTATTTTTATATTATTATATGAGAATCGTATCGGGTAACAAGGTACGTCTACCTACTAAATTTTAACTGTAAAATACTAATAGTTTCAGAATAAAGTGGCTTGACATACGTTACGTGACGGACAAACAGACAGACAGACTGACTCCGTTTCTTGCCATTTAACTACGGAACCCTAAAAAGTTTTGAGCCCAATTTCAATGAGGTCAAGAAATCAAGTTTGGGATACAGGAAAAATAAATATATAATATAGTTTTTTAAAAAATATATGAAAAATTCAAGTTTTTTTTTCTCTACTTTGTTCCAGATTTGAGTTTACACCCCCTTGAATCTTGAAAGCTAGTGCTTTTTTATACAGCCTGTATGAAATAGTAAAAAAGGTAGCTAAAAGATATGATAATATGTCCACGGATCCCTTAAATTCTACACAGGTTGTAAAATAGCAAGAACCAAATTCAAAGTGTTTAAGAGTCGAGTCTAGAATATAAAAAAAAAACATGAAATAAATGATACAAAAATAATATTTTAACTTGGACTTGGACTTTTAAAACTGAATTTCACCGAAACAGGCCACTTTACTGACAAATATGGAGTACCGAGCGTACCTAACTGGGAGTTAAAGGAAACACGCGTCTAACTTTTGTTAATTTATTTCCAGACTGGCATACCATAAAAGATTTACATCTACCATAGCAATATTCATAATTTGTATACCTGCATTACACCTCCACCATTAAATCAAAACTTATACTAGATGTGTATAATGATACTAAACATTTTTTTTTTCTAATTAAACAATGCTACATACATAGAGGTTTGGCTGCAAGATACTAAAAATTGTTTAAATGATATACTTAATCTATTTCAAGACCAAATCTTACTACATGCTTACGAATCCTCTTAGGGTTACAAGGTTCAGGTTGCTGCGGTGCATGGGACGTGGCTGGTGAAGCATTTTCTGCGATAGGTATGGGGGTTTGTTTCAGCGAATTAACTGAATAAGGTAGTTCTGCAGCATCGCCATTCCCATCCACCACCGCACCTTTGACCGGCACGACATCCTCCTTCCCGCTGTCTCGTGTTTTCTCTGAGGAATCGTTGTACGGTACCGATAGTCGGGACCTGCGACGAATTTGATCAACGTGTCTTTTAAATTGACCATTATCATTTTCCACTACACACCTACGCGACCCTTCACTGCGAACTACGCTACTTTTGACCCATTTATCCTCCGTTCCGTAACCTCTTACCCATACAGGCTCACAAACACAAAAACGGCGTTCCTCACCCCCCGCAAATTTTACTTGATTGTCCTGCGATCGTTTCTCTCGCTCTTCTACTACGTAATTACCACGAAGTAGATCGAACCTAGAGCGTAACGAACGCTTTTGCAATAACCTAGCAGGAGATTCCCCCGTTGTACTTTGAATCGAGTTCCTATACGTTAACAAAAAGGTTTGAAGGGCAGTATCGACGTCTACATTATCCCGTAAGGCTTTTTTTATAGTACGCTTGCACAACTTGACTGCATTCTCAGCAGCTCCGTTTGATGACGGGTGATAAGCTGGCGAAATCAATTGTCTGATTCCGTTGTTTTGTAAAAATGCCCCGAATTCAGTGCTCGTAAACGGTGGTCCTTGATCTGACACTAATTCCACTGGTAAACCGAATCGCGCAAATGTACTTCGAAGTGTTTTTATGACACATGCCGCAGTTTTTTGTTTCATTTCGTAAGCCTCGAGCCACTTAGAACTGGAATCAATCAAAAATAATACGAAAACCCTCTGTACGGTCCTAAAAAGTCAATGTGAAGTCGCGTCCACGGCTGCGGCGCGTAGGGCCACGGGCGCGGAGCGGCTCGCGGCGGCGCGTCCGCCTCTCGCGCGCAAGTCTCGCACGCACGGCACTGCTGTTCTACGTCGTCATCAATACGTGGCCACCAAACGTAGCTTCTAGCTAAACTCTTCTCATTCTTTCACGATCCCTAGATGACTCATATGTAACTGTTTTAATACAACCGACCGTAATGTATCAGGTATAATCATTCGATATCCCCCCCCCACATAAGGCGCCCACTATCCAAATATAATTCGTTCCGCCTCATGAAATATGGTTTGAGTGCTTCCTCTGGGCAAGTCACTGGCCAAACAGATTCAATATAAATCTTGACCCTATTTAGTGTTTTATCTCGCGCCGTAGCCTCTTTGACCATAGCGTTAGTTACAGGCAAAAAGTTTTCTACAAAATTACTGTAAGTTACCTCCTCGTTCTTGTTATTTTTTGTTTGCTTATTGACATTCGGTGGCAATCTCGACAATGCATCAGCACAATTTTTCTTAGAAGTAACATATTCAATATCGTACCGATAACCCGACAAAAGTACAGTACTTTATTACCCAAGATATAAGTCAGCGGTTTGTGATCAGTCCTCAGAATAAAATGCCTTCCGTATAAATACTGATGGAATTTACGTATAGCAAACACAATCGCAAGTGCCTCTCGATCTATTTGCGCGTAATGCCGCTCGGCGGGCGAGAGCGAGTGCGAGGCGTAGGCGACGGGCCGCTCGCCGGCCGGCGTGACGTGCGCCAGCACCGCGCCCACGCCCACGCTGCTCGCGTCCGCCGTCAGCACCAGCGGCAGCGTCGCCGAGTAGTGCGTGAGAACGGCACTGCTAGTCAACCTACTCTTGAGCTCCTCGAAAGCTCTTTGACATTCATCGCTCCATTCAAATTTTACACTAGTCTTAAGTAAATTGTACAACGGTGCTAATAAGGTACTGACGTTTGGCACAAACTTAGCATAATACATAATCATTCCAATAAATGATCGAAGTTCGGATACATTACGTGGTGCAGCTGTATTAATAATGGCCTTTATGTGTGTTTATTACGGTGTATTTCTTGGAGTCATCCAGTTAGTTATCCACTTATTGTGCATATGCTTGCGACAAATCAATTTTGCTAAACCGCTGCCCTCCGTGCAAACGTACTAACAAGTCTTCTACCCTTGGTAATGGATAACGGTTAATTTCTAACACTTTATTTAAGGTAATTTTATAATCGGCGCAGATCCTGATACTACCATCCTTCTTAACGACCGGTACAATAGGCGTCGCCCAGTCGGAGCGCTCGACGGGAGTGAGGATGCCGTCCCGCACGTGCTGCTCCAGCGCGCGCTCCATCGGCTCGCGCAGCGCGTACGCCAGCGGGCGCAAGCGCAGGAACACGGGCCGCGCGCCCTCTCGCACGTGGACGCTCACCGGCCCGCCGGTGTACCGGCCCAGTCCCTCCGCGAACACATTACAGTATCTGGAACTGAGATCGGACAACAATGACGAACCGTTTACCACATTATTTACATTACTACACTCAAACTTAGGCAACTGTATATTCAATTCTGCCAGCCATTGTCTGCCCAATAAAGCAGTTTTACCATTTTTAATAATATAAAGATCCAATGTCTTTACAGAACTATTGTATTTTACATAGGGGTGTATCTTTCCTATCGGTCTAACAAGTTCTCCTGTATAATAACTCAGTAATAAATTGCATGGTTGGATTTTAAAATGGCTAAAATACTTTTTATACACCTTGCTAATACAAGATACAGCACTCCCAGTATCACATTCCATATCTACTAATTTGCTATCAATTTTAAGTGAAATTATTATTGGTTTGCAATCATTTAAGGTTAACTTATTTACATCAATGAATATTACCTCTTCACTATGGTCACTGTTACTGCTATTTTCACCTTCAACCGAAGCCTGCATGTGATATTGGTTAGTTAGGTTAGGGCACACCCATTTTAAAGTGCCCAGGTCGATTACACACACGGCACACGTAACTACGGAATTTACAGCTAGATAAGTCATGTGAGTTGCCACCACACGCACTGCAGCCTTGACCTCGCTGATCCCGCTCACCCGCGCGGCCTGGCCCGGACGCAGCTGGTGCACGCATTCCTTTTAACCGCCATGCACCTGCGCCTTGCGAAGAGAAGTCCCGCGTCCCGGCATCACCACGGTCGCGTCTCGACGTCTTTGTCACGTTGCTGACGCGCCTTGTTCCCGCCGACATCGCCTGGCATTCCACAGTGGTTTCGGCCGCTGACCTATGACCTTCTACCGTTGCTGCATCTTTTTCCGCCGCTTCCATGCTAATGGATATGGTGTACGCCTTTGCGAAATCAAGGTTGGTCTCGGCGAATAATCTTTGTCGGATGACCTCACTCCTTATGCCGCATACCATCTGATCCCGTAAGCTTACTTCGAGCCAGCTGCCGAATTCACAAGATTTTGACATTTTTTTCAGCACCGCTACGTACTCCGAAATACCCTCATCCTTGTTTTGTGTTCTATGTCTAAACTTAAACCGTTCGGCCAATTCACTGGGCTTAGGTTGTAAATGTTTTCCCATGACGTCAACAATTTCCGAAAACGTTTTGTCTTTAGGTTTCGCAGGAGTACACAAATTCACTAACAATTCGTAGCTTTTCGTTCCCATAACCGTTATTAACGTTGGCACTTTTAACTCGTTTTTCACTTCATTCACGACGAAATATTGTTCCACCCTTTCAATATAAAGATTCCAATCATCTTTGTGTACGTCAAATTCCTTTATTTTTCCGATTGGCATCGTAAATGCTTGCACGAGCTCAGTTCTAAATAATAACCTGACGCCACTGACAAATTAATATGGAAAAAAAAAGTTGCAAACACGCGTCTAACCTTTGTTAATTTATTTCCAGACTGGCATACCATAAAAGATTTACATCTACCATCGCAATATTCATAATTTGTATACCTACATTACATTACCAAAAAACTATGTTAGCAATCTCATAATCATTTCAAAAACCTATTCAACGATACTCCACAATATGGGTTTAGCAAAATTTCCAAGTATTTGTATGCAAGATACTTTTAAATATATACACATATATATTTCGACTTTGGCGTGGAAATTAGAATACATACCCAATTGAAGTTTTCTAGCATCTCAGTCTCTGCGTTGAACTGCGAACAGATTTAAAGACGGAAACTATAACGAAAAAGGAAAACTGTTACAGCTATTGTTGTACTACGGAACCCTCAATAGTAGCTAATTAATATTTACATGCACTTCCATTTTATAAGTACGTTGAAAGCTTGTGAATTCACGTAATGTACGGACTATTGGATTTAGAAAGTTCTTCAAGGCAACTATTCATAATGTACCTATTGCGAGTTCTCGCATCGTGTGTGCCATAAAGAACTATAAGTGAACTTTTTAGACAGATGGTAGGTACATATAGATATTGTGATAATGAAAAGGCATTTTATTACTGTTGTGGTTTTTTGATATTACAAAAAAGGTATTTAGATAATATGACGAATGATATGAACTCTACGCTGCTTGTAAAATGTGCTAGAAAAAATAAAGGAACACTTTGATTAGTTGTAAGATATTAAAGCAAATCTATATAAGGCGTTGTTAAAATTAGGCCCCTTGAAGTAGAATTATACTGTAAACGCTCACGGATAAAAAGCCACCGGCGATCGCATAAACAAAAGCATAACAAAATACTGTTGATTTGCTTGCCTTCTACCAATCAAATGGTGGTAGATATTTTATTGCTCTGAAATTGTCAGAGTAATAATAATCTAACTCTATCAATTTGAAACGCTATTTTTTTATAAAGCTATGATAAGGTTGTAATACCGACCTTTGAACGATCAAATTTACCCAGAATACGTCATTTCTTATTAATGATTTTTTTATAAAGCTTTTTACAAAGGTTTCATTTTGAAAGGTATTACTTTTTAACAATGGCTTATACTGAAACCTATTTTTATACAACGTATTTTTGACAAGAAGTCTTTGTAATAAATGAGAAAATAAAATCATTTTTGTTTAGGCTTACCGCTGCAAAATGTCAATACTATTATAATTATTATTTTATTTTACAAGATTTACAGCTCTAGTGCAGTATGTATGAATAAACCATAAAATAAATATTCCTATCGGAATAGAAGGACAAGTAAAAGCTGTCAAACGAAACCGATTTACTTAACCTTAACCGATTTAGAACTAACATAAGTAAGTAACATTTGTAGCTTTAAATGAGATAAACTTTCGATCAGGTGACGTCTACGTCTTCCTGTATCTTTGAACGCAGGGACATTGTGTCGCTTTCTTAAAAACATACTGTCGAACTAGCAAGTACTGAGCTAAAACAATATGTCAATTTATATGTGTATAGCCCCCCCCCCCCCCCCCCCCCGACGCTAGTTACCAACTTTTTGAACCAAATATGGAAGAAGCAACTAACTTTTTTTTACAAAAAGGTCAAAATTTATTTTTTGAACACAATCATACCGCACGAACACCTGTGAAAGCTTTGTATAAGCCTGTTTTACAGTTAATAGGTTGGATAAATTTACGGATACAATCGGCGGTAGTGTTTAAGCAACTTATTCAAATACGAGTGATAGTGTAGATTTGCAATATTAAGATCTCTTCCACTTACTTAAAAACGCTTTTACTGGGCGACCTGTTTCCATCTTCGACTTTGTCTGAGTTGGACTTGGCTTAATCTGGAGTCAAGAGCAAACCAATACTAACTTAAAAAATATTGCCAAACACTTACCTACATTTATAATGATTTAAATATTCACGCATATTATTTTACGAAACATTAAAACTTTTTTTAAACACGCAATCACAACATGCATGGCGGTGGCATACAAAATCATCCAGCCATAAATCTTTAGTAGGTACAAGTAAGTTTCTAAAACTAAACCGTTCCAGGTTTTGATTTGAAAATGACAACAATGCCGTCAACGTGCAATGTTATCGTCGATCTAACTTTTTAATAGGTTAGTTTTGCGTATTAAAATAACATAAATTAACTCCCCGTATGCAACCTCCTCGCCATGCGTACTGGCCACTTGAAGCGCCGCGCGCTGCAAAAAGAAAAGTAGACTTTTTCGTTTTCTATTGTTTCCTTTAAAAGCTGCAGCAACATTTAACGCATCCATCATCCATCCATTTTGTATTTTATGAAAAGCTTATATCTAAGACAGATGCATTCTGGTGAGTTATCATCATATTTTTTTTTATGTATTTTGTAGCACCCACAGCGAAATAATTTTGAGCCTTATATTTTTAAAGTCCACATAAATTTTCTTATTTTTATAACTTGTGCGTTGTGTGCATAGGTTGTTAAGTGAAAAACTTATTCACGTTTAAATCGCAATTAGCTGTTTGCAAACTCACGATTATCTAGGGGCACGGCAGTGCCCCCACCAAGTCGAGCAAAAAAGCGTCACGGCCGTACCATCCTTTTCTCGAAGCAATTCAGACCATTTTCGACCCCCTATAACTTCGTTGTGGATAAAACTAGAATACTGATATTTTCAGTAACTATGCAGCATTGTAAAGACACGGTATATTTCAAATTTCATTCAATTTGAACCAGTATTTTAAGAATTATAACAGGTCAAAATTCTTAATTTTGTCACTCACTGACTCACCGATCATCAAAATCCTAAGGCACCTTTAGCAAACCTAGAAGCTTCAAATTTGGAATATAAGTAGTGTTTGGTGTATGAATCAAGGAAAAACTAAAAAATCTAGAAAAGACCGCAAAGAAAATTAAGCCTTCAGTTAAATTTTTCAATATTGGCTTTATTCGTAACGATGTTTTACGGCAGTTATTATTATTGCGTGCGAAGCCGCGGGTTTAAGCTAGTCCCATATAAATATAGGCGCATGGTAGTGCCCCTGCCAAATCGAGCAAAAAATGGGTATTCCCGTCATGAAAACACGTGTAAATTATTTTTTTTATGCAAAAAACGTACCTACGTGCGTATTCGCTGCGATGCTAGCGAGTGAGCGCGGGCCGTTACTTACTACGCGCTGCCCGGTGCTAGTGCGAGGGCGCGGGCCGGGCGGGGACAGTGGCGGGGCGCGCGGAAAGGTGAATGTCGTCGAGCGAGCTGTCGCGGTGCTAGCGCGAGGCGAAAAGTTCATAAGTCATAGAGAGGGCTTTAAGAAAATTCGTTGCTGGTAGATATACATATATAGAATATTCGTAGGAGAAAATACGAACTGCGTTATGGTAGATAGAATCTATGATTAACTCTTATGTTCGTGTTTACAGCAAACGAACCAGCAATCTTTGGATGAAAGCATGGAAAAACAAAGAAAATGTGATGAAAATGTTAATGTGGATCCGATGAATACTAAATATATTAAGGTACTCAATTTATTACACATAAAACATGTACAACGGTACAAAGAGTTTATTTAAGACTTTTTAGTTCATTTTTGATTTGAAGTCGGTTTTTACTTTTTTAAAGTTAATGTTATTTCTTCATTTTTAGACATTATAAGAGAAGGGGGGGGGGGAAGTTGCACCTTATGACTCTGTTCTTTAAGAA
This sequence comes from Pyrausta purpuralis, assembly GCA_963924145.1. Taxonomy (NCBI): domain Eukaryota; kingdom Metazoa; phylum Arthropoda; class Insecta; order Lepidoptera; family Crambidae; genus Pyrausta; species Pyrausta purpuralis. The sequence continues at coordinate 27,572,666 of OZ001651.1, read as the reverse complement.
GCTAAAAACTACCTATTATAAGTTATTTCATTATAATTACTGAACTCTTAAGCGTTAAGGAGTTCCACCATCAGCTCAGCCCCACAAGATGTGGACTATCAGACGTAACAACACGTCAACATTAAGATGCTAGTAAATAAATACTATACGTGCCTATAAAATTTGAGGGTTTCCCTCGATTAAACCAAGATCCCATCATCAGATCCCAAAATGGTACCAACTAGAAGGTACACCCTCTAAGTAGGCGAAAACATTTTTCGAATCGGTCGACAAAAGACTGAGATATGTGCTAACGTAGATACAAAAAAAAAACATACAGTCGAATTGATAACCTCCTCCTTTTATGAAGTCGGTTAAAAAAACGGAACTCTTATAGTTTCGTCAAGTCTGTCTATCTGTCTGTCCGTCCGTATGTCACAGCCGTTTTATTTTGTAACTTGAAGCATCACACTGTTTTAATTTGGTAAGAAGATGTATCCTGTTAACCGCTTTACGATTCTCATACAAAAATTTTAAAAAATATGATATTTTAGGGGCGGAGCTCCCATAAATGAAACCGAAATTATTTTTTTGTCAAACCAATGCAGGTGGGTTCTATTTATTTATTTATTATTTATTTATTATTACTATCATCATAAGAAAAATATACACATATTAGCTTAATTAATAGTATCTTAAAGCCTATTACAGGTTTGTCTAGATACTAGTGTTCTCAGTATTCGTTGAGCATCCATACTCGTATAGCAATACAAATCATTAATGAATAAAAATTAATACAAAGTACAAAATAACTATAGATTATTTTAGTCACACAGGTGTTCAACAAAACGACTGCATATCTGCGAGTATATCTGCTATTAAGTGAACGCGCACATCGATCTACTCGACGCATCGATTGCACCGGTTGTATTATGCGACACGGTGTGCGAACTAGCTGCGTTTGCGCATAAACAACCCCATTCATGCAGATCACTCGCTTATGTGCGCAATCGCCTAGCTGCGTACAGGATGCTTCAACTTAGTACACGCTCATTCAGTAAACACTAATGTTGTTTGAAAATATGCTTTTAATATTCTTTTGATATTTTTTTCGTTAATTTTATTTTTTATTTCTGTTGGTATTTTGTTAATAAGGTCTGGTATAAGGTATTGGCTTCTCCTTTTTCCGTAGTCGTTATTAAATTTTGGAATTATAAGTTTTTTGTTTGTTATACTTCTAGTAGTGATTTCGTGTTTAATTGGTATTTTTAGACTATTTTCAAAGTATTGTTCAAGAAGTAAATTAAGTTCGACTTTTTTATGTATTGGTAAAACACCGCAATGCTTAAATAATCCCCACATGTCATCCAAATATTTACTTTTTATTTTTGTTGGAACAATCATTTTTAATAACCTGTATTGTAAATTTAAAATCTGATCTAAGTACGTTTTATACGTTCGACCGTAACTACTTAGACCATATGATAAAATACTTTCAACTAACGTCTTGTACATTGTCAGAAGGACGTCATAAGGTACTTTACTTTTAATTATATAGAATTTTGCCAGGATAGCTCTTAATTTATTACATGTTTTCTCGATATGTTTGAGCCAGTTAAATCTATTATCAATCACCAATCCTAGATATGTAGTTCAGTAACTTGCTCAAGCTCCATACAGCTGCTACTGGTACATTGCATAATCATAATCATAATCATTTATTTGCTTTTGAACATGGTACATGTAAGATAGTAAATAATAATGTCATGAAGTTCATACATATTCAGCCATAAAAATATAGCATGCAAATACATCAATATCTTAAAATTAAATTAAATTAAATTATTATCAAATTAAATTGCCACAAATTAAATGTCATCATTATTAATCAAATGTCAATCTTAGAGTTAACGTATTCACCAACTGAGTAAAAACATTTAACTTTTAGCCAGTCAAATATTCTTTTTTTAAATACATTTAATGGGAGCTTTGTCAGTGAATAAGGCAGTTTGTTATAAATTGAAATGCAACTTGGGTAACTGTTTCTTTTAAAATATTGGGTCTGTATTGAGGGTAGCAATAGTTTACCTTGATGTCTTATTGATTTAATTGAAAAGTCATCTTTGTGTAGAAATAATTGTGGGTGAGATTTGACAAAAATACAACACTCCATTATGTACATCGACGGTAACGAAAGCAAGTTCAGGCGAGGAAACAGTTCCCTGCACGATGTTAAGGGTGAGGCGTTACATATGGCACGAACACAGCGCTTCTGTGAGATGAATGCTGCACCCATGTCTACTGAGTTGCCCCAAAGTATTAAGCCGTATTTGAGGTTCGATGCTACATATCCATGGTATGCCATTAAAGCAGCTTTTTGATTTATTTGGTTGGTTAGGCGCCATAAAGCAAAAGAAAATCGGTTAATTTTTGTGCAGACTTTTTCTACGTGCTGTTTCCACGAGCATTGATTGTCTATAGTGAAGCCTAAGAAGTTAACTGTAATCGATTCGGTTAGTTGTTCACCTTTAATTTGTACCTCTAGATTCTCTCCTTTATGGTCCCTGTTAAAAAACCGCATGTATTTGGTTTTGTTTATGTTCACGCACAAGTTGTTTCTATCTAGCCAATTAGCTATGCTCGAAATGGTACTGTTTATGTCTTCGTTATAATTGTCAGACTCTTTTGATATTACTAGTGATATATCGTCGGCAAATAGGTAACATTGATGATTGGTCACTAATGGCAAGTCATTAATATAAATTATAAAAAGTAATGGTCCCATAATAGTTCCTTGTGGTACACCTACATTATTTATAGAAACCGTGGATTGAAACGTTGTTTCTTCTTTGAGATTATTTAAACATTTTATTTGTACAAATTGACGTCGATTTTGAAGGTAGGATTTAAGCCAGTCAAATGCTGTACCTCTTAGGCCATACATTTCGCACTTTTTGAGAAGTATTTCATGAGATACAAAATCAAATGCTTTGCTCATATCAAAAAATATTCCTGTTGTATCTTTTCCTTTGTCGACAGATTCAGTTACTTTTTTTATTAATTGGAATGCTGTTAGCGTAGTGCATTTACCTTTTCGAAATCCACTTTGATTATTTGACAAAATATTATGTTTCTCAAGAAAATTAGATATCCTTTTGTGCAAAGCTTTTTCAAATACTTTGGCTATTACTGGTATTAATGCAATCGGCCGATAGTTATCCATTTTGTCTTTTTCATCTTTTTTGTGTATGGGGTATATGACAGATATTTTTAATTTTTCAGGAAAACTACCTTGTGCCATTGATTTATTTACCAAATGGCAGATAACGTCAACTAAGATTATGGCACAATACTTTAGAATTTTTGTAGGAAATTCATCGTATCCTACCGACGCAGTATTTTTAAGAGAATTTATTATTTGAAATATTTCAGTGTTTGTGGCCGGGTGAAGAAAAATGCTATTACTTAAACGACTAGGTATGTCTGGAGAATAAGATGTCATTTTAGTTTTGAAATGTCAATAAAAAAATTATTAAAGCTATTGCATATGTCAATGGGGTTGAATATGTGAGTATTATTTTGTTTTATACTATTAATGTATTTGTCAATATAATTAGTGTCTGTATATTCAAATGATTTGATTAAGTTCCATGTAGCTTTGCATATATTTTTACTTTGTTTTAGATATGTTTCATTTGTTAATTTTTGTGATTTACTTATGCATTTTTTTAGAATCGAAGAATATTTTTGATAAGACATTTTATTTTGTGGATTTGAGTTAGCGTAATATTTAAAACGTAGTTTTCTTTTTGAGATACATGATTTTTTTATGCCTTTAGTAATCCACTTATGGATTGTATTCCTTTTATGACCCACTTTTATTTTAAGTTTGGGAAAACACATTTCAAAGAATAAAATCAAAGTGTCATGAAAAAGATCAAATGACTTATTTAAATCTTTAGTATTATATATTTCAGTCCATGTAAGGGACGAAATTGCCTCAGCGAATTTTCTCATATTGTCTTTACTAAAATCTCTTTTGAAAACGTATGCCTTTTTGAAATTTCGCTGGATGCTTTTTATGGGTAAATTAAGGATTTGACCTGTGTCATGATCAGAAAGCCCCAATGGATGAGTTTTGCCAGTAGCCGTGGAAACATTACTGATCATGTGGTCCAAGCAGGCTTTTTTGCGAGTTGGTTCTTTGATATGTATTGTGATTCCATAATTTTGACATATTTTTAAGTATTTATTTTGTACATCGCCTTCCTTTAAGATGTCTATATTGAAATCGCCAACAAGGACAATTTTCTTATTTTTTTTGTGACATACTTTTGATAATAGAATTTCAAAACAATCTAAAAATTTATATGGATTAGAATCCGGCGTTCGGTAAATGCAAATAATAATACATTTTACTTGAAGAAGCTCTATACCACAACATTCAAAAACTTTTGCAATTGCAAGATTCTCGATTAGCGGCAATCTTCTATAGCTTAGGTCAAACTTGCATAGGATGCAAACTCCTCCACGCCTTTTTTTAGGTCTGGAATAGAAGTCCGCGAGAATAAAATTATTAATGTGTAGATTTTTCTCATCGCCAGATTTAAGAAAAGTCTCAGATAGACAGATTATATCCGGTTCCTGTCCACCGATCCTTAGCTCTTCCAAAGCTACCATAAAAACATTTGTTTTACTTAATATGCCTGCAATATTTTGATGAAATATCGTTAGAGAGTTACTCAGTTTGGGGACGAAAAAATGATTTTTGCGAACTTTGACCTTCCATAACTTCATTTCGTTTTGTCGATGACGTACATGGCATAGGTTGTGTATTATTTCTTTTTTCTTTAACGGAGACTCGTGGGAAGAATTCGTGTAAGGTCGTTTGAGTCATTTTGCGCGGTTTGTTGTTACTATTGCCACCCGAGATACTGCCGTTATTAATATCAAGTTTACATTTTTTTGTCAAATTATTTCTTAGTCTACGATTGTTAAAAGTAAGGAATTTTCCATTGTAGTCATAGGAGTCAATAACAAAATTAATTTTTTTAGCAGTTTCTTCGATGTAGTTTTTCGTTACCGGTAAGATAGTAACAAAGGTACAATTTTTAAAATTATTACAAATCATTTGGATATTTCTGTTCAACAATTTCACGTTAAGATGTTTGTTATTCAGTACACTTAATACAATAATCATAATATTGGTCGGAATTTTTCCTAATGCAATAGATAATTTAATACAAACATTCGTAGGATTACAGTCATTTTCACCAATGCACAAAATAACTTTATCGTTAGTATTATAGTTTGGGATAGTTTCTAATCCTTTTAGAACTTCTTCTGTAGTTGCGTTTGGTTTGATAAATGCTGATGTATGGTAGTTTTCATAGGAAGTATTCTCTCTTGAATTAATAATTTTTGAAGCTAGTCCACAGCACTGTTGCGATCCAAATATGTTTATTTTTCGAGATGTATTTAATTCAGTCTGTGTGGTTGAGGTTAGTGTATGCTGTTTAGATGGACAGGATTTTCTTTCTAACAAGTTAATTTGTTTTGTCAAATTAAGAATTTCACTTTCTGCTTTTTTTAAGTTTGTTTCTAGTTCTATAATTTTTTTTTGGAGGGTTAATATAAGACTAAATTCGGAGTCGTTATTTGTGGATATGACACTTTTTCTTGAAGATTTAGGTGTCATAGACATAGGCGGTGAACGTGATAATATCTTCGAAGAGCCTTTGTTTTTTTTCTTACTGCTATTTCTTATCGAGTCATTTTCAGGTAGTGTTGATTGACAAAGTAATTTAAGAGTGTTGTTCTCAATTGATAACTGTTTATTAATTCTTTGTAAGTCATTGTCTTGTAAGACAGTTTCGTCAAATTCATTTTGTAAGCTAGCTAGTTGAGATGTTAGTTTCTCGATAGTATCTTGCATTTCTTGGGCGGATGACGAATCGGTTAGTGCGTAGTCAACACTTCTAGACAAGCGATCGGGTGTCTCTAAACTTTCATCGGATGAGTCCGATGTAGTGGTCATGTTAGAGTTATTTTGCTCGGTGGCGGGTGGATAAGAAGATTGAGGACATTGTGATAAATTAAGTGTGTTTGTGGGTTTGGGGGACTGTAACCTTTTCCTTACGGTAACATTTGATGTTTCTTTATTGGGCTTGGACATACACATCTTACATTTCCATTTTTTCTTGTTATCAGGTTCCATTAAACGATAAAGTTTCTCTGACATGCCCTCGCAGTCGAATTCACACACGGTTTTTGCACAGTGAGCATTGTAATGTACTTTTTAAATCGACTTGTGATTTACACTTGAAGCATTTTACTAGCGTAGTCGTGCCTGCCAGCTTGCGTCCACTGTTGGTACTACTTGTATTAGATGAATTTTTGTTATTGCCAATTGCTTTGCGTCTAGTAGACATTCTTGTATGAATAGATGAAAATAATGAACACAAAAAGATTTGTTCAATACATCTTTCTTGTCAACTGGGATTCGAAACCAGAATTCTTGCGTGGTATAATATAAGCACGAACGCGACACCGCTGAGCCAAATAGTTTAATGTCCGACTTTACGAAATTAAAGGCCAATATGTATGTAAAGTTCGGCTTAGTACTTACTAATGAGGTCAAAGTCCAGTTTATGCGAATTCTAGCAGTGATTTGCACTTTTTGATTTCAGAAAACCCAAGCTGCTGACACTGTTTTTATTGTTTACATACACATTTCACACTCAGTTTTCTATAAAAAGTCACCACATTGTTCACTGTGTTTTTCTCTATCCTCTGATATAACTTTCAATCGAAAGTTCGCACTTTTTACCACTATTTGAAATTATTTACCACGGAGATATAAAGAACACGTCTTTCTTTTATGGAGTTCAGTTATTAGTTTTGCATGAAGCAGCAGCAGTTGCAGCAGTTTTGCATGAAGGCAGTCATGACTATGGGCGACTACTTTTACGCGTATACTACTTAAGTAGTGATTACGCGCAGAGCGTACGTGTATTAATTTCGTTTTATTGGCATTGAGAACAAGTCCCGAGTCATGTGACCATTTACATATTGCAGTGAAGTCTGCTTGAATACGTTCTTGTGCAACCAAAGGATCTTTGTCAGCTGCTACAAGACACGTGTCGTCTGCGAATTGGTAAACTGTACAGAACTTGATGACGTTATTGAGATGGTTGACGTATGTTAAGTAGTGCAAAGGGCCGAGGACCGAACCCTGCGCTGTGCCTTCGGTAACATTGACTTCCTCGCTAAGCCTATCACCTATTTTAACGTGGTAACTCCGAAGTTTGAGGTAGTCCTTGCACCAATCTAGTAATTTACCTCTTATTCCACTATCATCCAATCTTTCTATAAGCAGTTCATGCCGCAAAGTGTCGAATGCTTTCCCATAATCAATAAAAACTAAAATTACATGTTTTTTGTCATTGAGATAATTATTGACTTCATCAGTAAAGCGAGATAACAACATCGTAGTGCTCTTACTTGATTGGAATCCATATTGTTGAGAAGATAAGATAGAATTCTCAGAGAAGAATTTTTGGATTTTACTGCAAGTAAATTTTTCTATGACTTTGTCTACAACTGGTAAGATTGTAATCGGACGGTAATTGCCATAATCTTGCGTGCTATCACCCTTATGTATAGGCCGAACGATCCCTTTTTTCAAATCTTTGGGGTAGCGTCCTGTAGCTATACTCGTATTAATCAACCTTGTTATTGCACCTACAATTTTATCTGCTAGTCTTACTAGGTCAATTGCCCGAATGCCATCCACACCCGGGGCTTTATGTGGGTTGGTTTTTTTAATTACTTTAAGAATTTCCGAATCTGTAGCTTTAGGAAAGAACATTGATTTGTCTACTAATTTCGTATAATCTTGTTTATTCAATAGATTGTGAGGGCAATTTGGAATAATCGACTTAACATTATGTTGGAACTGATCAGCAAATTTGTTAGCTATATTTTTTAGACCGCCAACATCATCACCAAATGCGTTTATGATTGATTTATCAATAGATTGTGTTATTTTCCCCGTTAAATTATTTATTATTTGCCACAACTTTTTTGTATCTGTCTTATGTTTGTTTATTTCAGTGCTTATGTATTTATTTTTATTTTTATGTATTACTTTGTTTGTTTTATTTCTTATTCTATTATATTCACTTCTCAGTTCCTTTCTATCGATAGATCTTTTAAAATGACATAGAGTTTTTAAAACCATTTTCTTTTAAAGTCTAAAGATTGATAGATAGATGCTTCCAAAGTGGTATAATGGACGTTCCCCTCCCCCATCTTACTTTTAAACTAAGCGTGTATAAATTAAAAAAAAAGTATTTCATGTAAATATTATCAAATACTTTCAACGAAAATTGGTTTGGACGGGATCGATTTAGTGGTTTTTGAGATATTATAGCACATTTTCAACAACCGCAAACGTAACTTTGTTATTCATACAAACACTATAAAAAACAAAGTCATATTTGCTGTCAACAAAATATTGAGGTATTTAAGCTTACTGGAAGTAAGTGTTTTTTATTATTCAGTCAAAATTGGCACGGAATCCCCAGTGCGTGAGTTCGACAAATCTTGGCCGTTTTCTTTTAAATAACCTGAAATTTTTTTGCCGAAGGGGTGACTTTTGGTAACTAGAATCACCACTAAACCTCTCCTCAAAGTTCTCGGCTTTGCAAAATTTGAAAATCTGTCTTTTTTTAAAATTACATCTGAGTTTTATAAATTACTAGCGACCCGCCCTGGCTTCGCACGGGTGCAATGTATTATACATATAAACCTTCCTCTTGACTCACTCTATCTATTAAAGAAAAAAATAGCATCATAATCCGATGCCTGGTTTTAAAGATTTATACACACAGACAGCGGTAACTTGTTATATACAATTAAACGCTAACAGATACTTTCATTACTAAAATTCTATTTCGGCGAAGGTAACTACTACAATTTTTAACACTGTAAAGTTTTATTGTTGTTGCAAAAGCCTTTTTACATTATCTGCTAGGCAACGTTCAATCAAATCATTAAAGTTATTCATCTCGGCTCGGCATAGGCCGAAATATTGTATGGAAATCCACTGTGCATCATGAGCTGTAATGACATTTAAGGCTTTGACTGCCACGAAACTAGACACAATATAAAAAAAATTGTTAGGGGGTCGTGGGTGATCACCATGGCGCTCAATGTGTTAAATTTGGAATAACTATGCGCTCGTCCGCAGGCGAGGTCGGGTTGGTCCTTTTTTCTCATTTGCCTAGTTGGTAATGTGGCATAATTCACCTGCACCATCATCCAGCGAAGAGGAGTTAGTTTGAAAATCAAACTAACTCCTCTTCGCTGCCACCACGCGCCGGACAGAAAAAAAAGGCGTAATTATTAGTAACATTTGGCTGTAGGACTTATTAAAATCAAAAATGGGCAGTTGATTTCCCAAAAATTAAGCTATTGCGTATTTACTTTATTAACATGATTTTATGCATACATCTAAATTATTCAACATAATTTTAGTACTTTACAGAAAGCGTGAACAGCATTCACCTCAGGCATAAAGGTAACTTTGTCTTGGTTGAACTTAAATCCCTCTCTACACTCAGGATTTTGTATTAGCTCCCTGACGCTCGGAAGGGGTTCCCTCTATCTGGCAGAATCTTTTTGTTCCGAAAGTCACTTGGCATAATTTTCTTTAGTCGAATATTATTCAGGCAGATTTTTCTGTTAGCATAATTATTGTTTGGTCGAATATTTATATGCCCGAATTTACAATGGCATACTTTTAAGATAGCAGAAATTTATAAGGCATAATTACCTTTGGCAAAATTTTACTTTGCATACTTTCGCTAAGCATAATGTTTATTTGGCATAATTTGACTAGGCATACTATGAAGAAAGCAGAATTTCCTTTAGAATAATTTCACTTCGCATATTGCTATTTCTTTTAAATAGTATTTTACCCTAAGATTGAATTAAAAAGTCATTAAGTTGAGGTACAAAAGTTAGTGACAGAAACGAATCGGTGCAAAACCGACTCCACGCAGTCTTGTTTGCCCCACCCCTAGAGTGTAATTCAAAATCGCGTAGGCGCGGAGGGGCAAGGCAGCCCGCGAGCTGAGGAGCAGGTGGTTTAAAAGCTCGCCGCCGCGGCTGAGGCTGGCCGGCGAAGCCGGCCAGCAAGCCTGCGGTGGTGAGCGAAAACCATCTGCGACGATAAGCTCGCGTGGGACTGCCGGAGCCCCGCAGCGCCGGAGCCGTGACAGAAACCATGCATGTTGCATGCTTGCATGCTGCATGCAAGCTGTCGCTTGCTTACATGCTGCATGCTGCATGCTTGCTTGCATGCTTCATGCTTGCTTTATTGCTGCATGCTTGCTTGCTTGCTGCATGCTTTGCTTGCTTGCTTGCATGTTGTATGCTTGCTTGCATGCTGCATGTTTGATGTGCCATGCATGTCGTATGTTAGTATTGCTGAGATAGAACTACATGGGATACGCAGAGAAATTAAGGTTTATAGGAGAATATTAAATATGAAAAATATGCCAAAAGACGATTGGGACTGTGAATTCTCTGCGATAGGATGATTCTGCCTATTAATGACTATATACACAAATTGTATGCCACAAGACGATTCTATCTGTGAACTTTCTGCGTTAGGATGTTTCTGCTTTAAGACTATTATGGATATTGAATTTCTGCCTAAAGATGATTCTAGCTTACACGATTATGCGTTTTGAACGTCTGATAAATGAGTGAATGCTAATTGATGTTCTGCGAAAGGAAGTTTGTGCTATTTGATGATATGCAAAATAAAATTATGACAATAAAAATTATGCGAAACAAGGTAGACCCGCTCGGAAGTGCAACCATGAATGCATTCGCTTCGTTCGGGCTTCAGATCTGCAATCCTCACGCTTAGCTCGTGATCCTAGGTAGCGCCCGCGCCAAAATACATCACTTTACGCCCGGGGTGAATAATCAACTATTACATAAGTCATTCGACGCACATTTAATTTTGTACATGCAACATGTATAATTATCTTTATCATACTGTATCTTTTAAGTACCTTCTTAAAGTAAGGTGAGATTGCGGCCAAATTTGTTTTAAAATAATGTATAACATTACCATGCATTCGGTGCAGCCGACTTATAGCACGAATAAATATAATGCTAGCTACGCGGAAAAGTGAGTAATTTTATTAAAATAATATTTGTACTCGGTATAAAGTGGAATTGATTACTAAACTAAAATGGTTTGATGTTAGCATTGAATAACATACTAATTTGGAGTGCGATAAACATGTTTAAATGAAAACCGAAATCAGCAATTTTAACTGCCAACTGGTATCTAAATATGGTGGATTTCGTAATTCATGTTTCTACAAATAGAATTAATAACATGGACTGTTTACATACAAAACACTTCAATGCGCATGTTTTCGAATAGCCGTGTTTCGCCAATCATCGGCGTCAATTATTTATTCGTGCATTCGTTTAAAATAATGCATTCTTATTACCACCGCTCCTATTGAAAAACTGAAATGGTCAGTGATTGGCGCTCCTCGCCGCGAGTGCGTGATTTTACAATATTTTTCAAGTACTAAAGGTGAAGTCTCCACAAAGAACAATACTGCAATTGTAATGACAGTAAGAAAAATCCCAACGCAAAACCAAAAATGAGGGCGCACCACCCCTTCACCATTTATAAGTAGTTTGCAAGTTTTAGAGCTTTCTGCACCTAAATACAGTCCTCGAGAATATTCTATTTTTAGTTTTATCAATGAACCAGCTGTTTCACGTGGAGTTTGATTTTGGCGCCACCAAAATAAAAATTTCGTATAGTGTTTGAAAACTAGACTAAATAATACTATATAATTTTAAAATGTATATTTTTTTATCTATACTAATATTATAAAGCTGAAGAGTTTGTTTGTTTGTTTGTTTGTTTGTTTGTTTGTTTGTTTGTTTGTTTGTTTGAACGCGCTAATCTCAAAAACTACTGGCCCGATTTGAAATTTTTTTTTTACGTTGGATAGTCCATTTATCGAGGAAGGCTTTAGGCTATATAACATAAAGATACGACTCATAAGACCACAGCAGAAATGAAAAATGTTGCGAAAACGGGAGAAAGATATTCCTTTTGAGAGCTTTCGCTGCATACGCTGCGGAAACCGCTTAAGTTACACAAAAATCATGTATGACAGGATTGTTCAGCGTTAAGAGTTCTATAATAAAAACCGCGACAGCATATGTCTATCTTTTATGGTTGACTTACTACAACCTTTTTTATGTTAATAAATTTGTAAAAAAATAATGCATTATTTTTAGAGGTGAGAGATTATACACACAGGTATTTATTCTTATCAAAATAAATACATTCATCATCACGAGCAATTAATTTAGAACCAAGTTGCCCTTTATATCATTTGATTTCAATAAATATCTTAGGAGCTATCACAGTTTTAACATAACTCCGCACCAAAATAATGTTCGCAGCTTAAGTACAACGTGCGCTTTCGCTAATATATTATAAAGCTGAAGAGTTTGTTTGTTTGAACGCGCTTATCTCAGGAACTGCTGGACCGATTTGAAAAAATATTTCTGTGTTGGATAGCTTATTTATCGAGAAAGGCTTTAGGATATAAAACATGACGCTGCGACGGGAGGGGAGGGAGCAAACTCAAAACGCGCGGACGAAGTCGCGGGGGACCGCTAGTAATTTATAAAAATAAGTCGGGTTTTCCTTTCTGACGCTATAACTCCAGAACGCACAAACCGATTTCCACGGTTTTGCATTCGTTGGAAAGGTCTCGGGCTCCGTGAGGTTTATAGCAAAGAAAACTCAAATATAAAACAAACAAAAAAAAAATTTCTTCTTTTAATCACCAAACGAAATGTTACATAAAACGAAGCCATCTGGTGGCGAAACGTTTTTTATTACCATGATAGTTTGTAGTGATTAAATCTGAATGCACATGACGTATACAGGTTTTTGTTTTGATTAGTGACATCAAACTTAGGGATGATAATATGAGTCAATTAATAACAAACAAGAAAAAATAAAACTAAGACATGCAACATAAAAAAAACTTAGTCTAACTATTCAAAAACGAAACCATTTCCTTGAGGCAAGGAGGCTATGATGCTGGCTGCGTTGCCACGTGGAATAGCTATGCTAATATGAGTTATAATTGTTATAAAAAAAGTGTTTTCGTTAAATTCTATGAAAGTTTTATAAAAGAAAACATCTTCACAACATCCTAAAAAAATTTAAAACGAATGAAAAAACTAGCGCCCTCACGCGTAGTTCGCGCGTATCTACGAAATACTACTACAACGTAGCAAGTAAGCTACAAAGAGGTAACCGGTGTTGGTAGTTTTGACTCGCCACTATTATCGCAATAAGATACTGAGTTTATTATGAAAATATATATATATATATCTCTAAATCTACCTATTTTTAGTAGTTTTTGCGTGAAGAAGTAATACATATACATCCATCCTCACAAATTTCCGCATTTATAATATTAACCACCACCAGCCAATTGGCTTAATCAGAACCAAACGCGTATATCGCCTTCACACTTTAGACACCAAATAATAACAAATAGGTAACATGGAGAGTAGGGCTGATGTCTTTGTTTAAAAATGGCGATAGAGATGACCTCACATGTCTGCTCGCAGCTGAAAGCGTTATGCAAGCTGCATACGCACGCCCGCAATTGTATGTCCTTTGAGACGTAATCTCGGAAGTAGGTGACGTATAGGGCTGTCAAATTCCCGTCCTAAAAACTTGCATTTATTATTTATTTTAAGGTTGTATACAATCCATTTTGTGTCTAGAAATGACATTTTAGTGCAAAGGCTCAAAGGCTCGGCTTAAAGCTTTTGAGGTACATTGTTTTGTTTTATAGCAACATATGATTCCTTGTCACAAAATGTAAATCCTGATAAATAATCTTACGCGCTTAACAAATACTTTCAAAGAAAACTAGTTTGGACGGAATCGAACTTGAAATTTTAGAGATATATATAGCACATTTTCAACAACTGCAAACATTACCTTGTTCTTCATACAAACACTATAAAAAAAAACAAATTTATATTTTCTGTCAACAAAAAAATATGGTATTTTAGCCTCCTTGTTACTTGTATGACGAGTATATATTTTTTTTACCACTCTATTGTAACGGGAAATCAGAATTGATGCAAAACCATGCCAAATCACATTTTTTGGGTACTTTTAAGGTACTGAGCTGAACCGCGTACGGATGGACGGACGGACATGGCGAAACAATAAACTAAACTGAAAATTGCCAAAGTTGAAATTATTTACTTCATATTAATAACATTCTCCGGGCGCTTTGACTACAGCAACCCTACAACCTGTATTTACAACAATATTGTTCAAATGGTCATAACGAGCATCGTGCCGCACTGTGCAGCATATCGAGTACCATTGTTTGTAGAATAACTTAATGACAGATGAGCAGGTTGGCTGGGTATACATACGATACATTTTAATGTCGTCAATAAACAGAGAAAACGGGGAAAATAAACCGCCATACAAAACTGAATGAAAAGCTCAAAATTGGCTCTCTGTTTAGGAGAAACCAATTCCTTTGGAGTCATGATGTGCGCAGACTATTGATGAAAGTTTGCTTGTGATCCCACAATAATATACAATCATAAACACATTATGCACACGTGTTTGGAAGCCTTAATAGATATTGCCACTATGAAATTATTATTATTTTCCTTTTTTTTGACCTTCCCAAGTAACACATGACCGCAGTATATTGACCGACTAACAGCATTTATGTTTATTTATCATTTAAGCATTACCATTCATCACTAGATGGCGTTGACCGTCGATTGACTCGCGGCTACTCTTGGCTCTTTCCAATGGTTCGGACTAAACTTTGATTTGTATTCACCTACCTAGGACCTTCTTGTGACCTATATATAAGGCGGCATTCAAGCTATTGGAATGCTCTTATGGGCACATGGCTATATTCTCCATCCGCCAACTACAAGAGAAGAGTCGCGAACAAGGTCAGTCACTTTATTTGTGCTTCGTTGACCTGGAAAAAGCCTTCGACTGTGTGCCGCGAGAAGCACTATGGATTGTACTGGCAAAACTGGGATGCTCAGAGAAATTTGTCCGTTTGATCCGACTGATGCACGATGACATGTCCTGCTGTGTAACCTACAACGGGGAAGAGTCAGAGTCGTTTACAGTGAGTTGTGGAGTCAAACAAGGGTGTGTGTTAGCCCCGACATTGTTTGCGCTTTATTTTGCTATGGCAGTCGGTGAAGTTTTAAAACAAAATTCATCTGGCATCAAGATACGATTCCGAACAGATGGTGGAACATTTAACCTAGCTAGACTAAAAGCACGCACAAGGGTCTCGCACGCGGTTATAACGGAGATTATGTACGCAGACGATCTGTGTTTTGTTGCCAACTCTCCTCAAGAACTTCAGCTGTTAATTTCGAAACTCCATGGAGTCTGTTGTCGTTACGGTCTTAAAATCAACGTATCTAAAACCGAAGTTATGGCAATGGACTTCACTGGCGATACAGAACTGCTAAAAATTAGCGTTGACGACTGTGAGCTGAAGCAGGTAGAGAAATTCAAGTATTTAGGCAGCACTATTACATCCAAGTGTGACCTAGAAGGCGAAATTAACCACCGCATAAGTTCTGCGGCTGCTATGTTCGGTAAACTTCGGTCTAAGGTGTTGCGTTCACATGATCTGAAGCTCTCTACTAAAGTTTCCGTATACATGGCTGTAGTACTCCCAAACCTTTTGTACTCCTCAGAAACCTGGGTTTTGTACCGGAAGCATATCCGTACGCTAGATAAGTTTCACCTCAAATGCTTGCGTGACATTTTGAGCATCAAATGGTCAGATCGAGTACGTAATACTCAGGTACTTCGACGGGCAAAGGTCTGCGGCATTGAGGCGTACTTGATGCGGCGGCAGCTTCGTTGGTGTGGTCACGTCTCGCGCATGGCTGACGAGAGAATCGCAAAGCGCATGTTCTTTTCTGAACTCCAAGATGGCAAGCGGAAACAAGGCGGCCAGTTCTTACGGTTTAAGGATGTTCAGAAAAGACATATGAAGCGATGTGACATTGATCCACTAAAGTGGGAGGGAACAGCTAGCAACCGTTCAGAATGGAGGCGCCTGGTGCAGAAAAAAGTTTCCGATTTCGAAGAGCAACGAAAATCTGATCTGGATTCTAAACGCGATGCTCTTAATGCCAGGCCTCCAGCGGCTATTTTTTATAATTATACCAACAGTGTCCTCACGTGTCGGCAATGTTCGCGCACGTTTTCGAACAAAATTGGCTACTGTAGTCATATAAGGGCACATGACAGGGCAGCCCAACGTAGCCCTCATATTGCGGACTAAGGGAATTTATAAAAGTCACCGTAGCCGAAACCGGCTTGGGAGTATATATGGGCACATAGAAGTCCAATCATACAGAGTAGACAGCACGGCGGAGCAAGTCTGCCAGTTGAAGACTCCATTGAGCGCTCACTCTATTATCCAATTGTTAACCTTTTTCCTGGAATAAATAATTTATAATGTCTGAAGGCTGTTTTCGTGAAAAACCCCAAAATAAAGTTATCACAACAGTATACCTAGAAAAAGAGTGTATTTTGTATAATTAACACAATAATAGTGGATAGGCATTGTTAAATAAGTCAAGTCATTATTATATAGGACTTTCGTTTCAACAAATAGGTCGGAATCATTTAATTTTAAGGATTTAAAATGTTAACATAATGATGTGTTTCTATAGCAGCACAATGAGTCTTTAAAAACTTTTATTAATGCAGCTGGCAAAGTAAATGTTCACAAGTCAACAATTAACACGCTTGAGTTTGGAATGTTTTTTACCACTCACAGTGTCATATTCTATATTCACAAAGATGAAATAAGTTGCTGGTTCGAGTCCCGCGCGTGCGCTAATTTTTGGTTGCTTATGTCATCTTTGTGAATATCACGCCAGAGGCCAGAGCAGAGGCTTAGGGTGAAGATAAAACAAATAGCATTAAAAACAGCCCAAAGCATTATAATATACAAATCAATGCTCTTATATTTCATTAGGCATTAAGCGGATTTACATAGCATTATAATAATCTTTTACGTCGAAGCTATTTAATAGCATTAAGCATTATTCAACTTTTAAAAATGCTATTATAGGTTTTAGTGCACTGAAAATTAGTTAGTGCTTATAATTGTACAGCAACATTGTGCTGGCTGCATTAAAACCAAAAAGCTTTTAAAAAAGCACGTTTATATGCCAATATCTGATTGTTTTACAGTGCAAAGCATCGTGTTCGTTTTTAAATGCCGGTATAGTGCGTCAAGGTAAAAAAAAAACTGTCTGTCAACACAGCTTATTTCTATTGTAATTAATATAATTATGTAGAATTCATTAATAATACAAAATTTAGCATAATCTTATATCTAAAATACCAAGTACCTTGGAGAAGTGTAGGCAAGATGCCTAATTGACGAAAACTGCGATAAACACAAAAACAAAAACGCCAACGGTCGCCGGTCAAAGTGCAACTACTTAAACCACTAAAACCAGGGGAGTACTGTTTCTAATTTCTTTTCAAGGCTTTTAACCGTAATTAATACATTAATTAATACCATTACAGTACCGCAATGAAACATATCAAATCTGTTGTACACACAATTTTTAATAAATTCCAGGTTAGACTTACCATTAAAAAAATAAAAAAATAAAGATGACTTCCCGGCCTGGAACCATAACCCGTAAAATGACTGCCCGAGAAACTGAGCTGAAACTCAGAAAGGCACTTGATGAATTAAAGGTGTCAAAGAATTCTTGCGAAGAATTAATTCAGGAGAGAGATAAGTGTGAAGGAGTTATTAAGAAAAATATCCCACAAAACACTCAACTCAAAAAAGAACTGGCTGACCTGCATGCCCAGCTTCTGGAGGTAACTGAACATCGAGACGAGCTCCTCATTACTCTCAGTACCTTTGACCAGTGCAGCAGTGTCTTCGAGAAGACACTCATGCGCAACAACGAGCTAGAAAATGAGCTACGATATGCGAACAAGACAATTCTGCACTTGGAAGAAGAAAAGAAAGATCAAGATTACACCCAAACCTTGAATCTTTATGAGGAGCTGATCGTGACCCCCAATGGCCAGGCTGCGTTCGCCAACTCAGAATTAAATAGTAGCTTTCGACAGTCTGTAAATATAACTCTGCCCAGGAACAAATATCAGAACACATCCTGGCTGCAAATAATGTATTAATGTTGAGTTCTTCCAACTCAACTTTTAACTTACATTCTAATTTAACTTACAATTTATTACCTGACTCTCAGCAACAGAAAATTGTGGATTTGCAGTTGCATTTGCCAAACGAAAAATGCTTTAGTACATCTGAAAAGTGTCCTAATACACCAAAAAGTAACATAAACGAATGTAGAAACGTTTTTTTTTTCAGACAAAATAGGAGTAGGTAATGGTTCCTTACTAAATAAAAACCTTAACTGTAATGTTATTAACCATTGTATGCCAGATGCATCTTTGGACCAAATAGTTAATTATATTATAAATTGTAATTTAAATTCAAATTCTATATTAGTGATTATGCTGGGGAATAGACAAAATCTTAGTAAAAAAATATCTATCTTATTATCAAAAATAACGAAATATTGTCGAATTTAGACGTACACAAGATAATCTTTTGTGCCATACCATTTTCGAAAAACCACACGACGCAAGATAATAACTGTATTCATGTATTGAATACTTTATTATTTAATTTAACCCAACGTCATAGCGACAAATTTGTGTTTTTTGACACAAATAAATTTACTAACAATTCATTTTTACTGACTGGCGGCTCTTTACACCTGCCTTATAAAAACAAAAAACGAATTGCTAATTTGTTAGCATATAATATTAATAGTTTAATTAATCAAACCATATCTCATGGTTATCAACATGTATTTAATAATAGTAATATTGATGTAATCAACCAGACAACCTCTGGCGCTTTAAACTAAGAGGGCAGACAAAGGCCAGGTCTACTTTTAATGTTGTTCACCAAAATATACAAGGCCTGGCTGGCAAAGAGCTTGAACTATTATTAGTTTTACATGATTTAAGTGTTCATGTAATGTGTGTGATAGAGCATTGGTATAGAAATTGGGAAATAATTATTAATATTGAAAATTATACAGTCGGTAGTTCGTTTTCAAGAGAGGCCACTACTAGAGGGGGTTCGCTCATATTTGTAAACTAGCGGTCCCCCGCGACTTCATCCGCGCGTTTTGAGTTTGCTCCCTCTCCTCCCGTCGCAGCGTGATGTTTTATATCCTAAAGCCTTTCTCAATAAATAAGCTATCCAACACAGAAATATTTTTTCAAATCGGTCTAGCAGTTCCTGAGATAACCGCGTTCAAACAAACAAACTCTTCAGCTTTATAATATATTAGCGCAAGCGCACGTTGTACTTAAGCTGCAAACATTATTTTGGTGCGGAGTTATGTTAAAACTGTGATAGCTCCTAAGATATTTATTGAAATCAAATGATGAAAAGGGCAGTTTCCCTTGAACCAAGTTTGGTTCTAAATGAAATGCTCGTGATGATGAATGTATTTATTTTGATAAGAATAAATACCTGTGTGTATAATACACCTCTAAAAATAATGCATTATTTTTTTACAAATTTATTAACATAAAAAAGGTTGTAGTAAGTCAACCATAAAAGATATGCTGTCGCGGAATTTATTATAGAACTCTTAATGCTGAACAATCCTATCATCAGTGGCGGCTGTACCTTAAGTGCGCTCGTGCGCTGAACCACCAATTCAAAAGATATAAAAATTACAAAATATTAAGTAATTCATCTTTCTTTTTAATTACCATTTTAATAGTTATATAACGAAACATACAAAAATGTATAAAAGATATAATCTCCAATTATGGTAAAACAGTTAGAGCGCTTTACTAAACTATTAAGACTTATTTTTCTGTAAAGACAAATTCTCGTGCGCTTCGGCGAGTGCACGAGGACTGCTAATATAACTTGTAGGAGATACGAGGTAATACGCCTGACGCGTGAAACAAAAGATAGTTCATAGAAATGTACCGAGTAATGAGCGGGTTCTCGAGCGCCGCACGGGCGAACCGACGATTGCCGAGAGCACCCGATGTTTGACGGATTGGCCGGCCGGCATGGGCGCGAGGCGACGACGGCAGCCATGATTGACATAATGACATGTTTCACTGTATGTGTGACGCATTAATTATTGTTTATTTATATTACCGTAATTGTTTTTAGTTTTTGCTTCGATTTTCTTAAAGTGCACTACCAGTTCGATAACCCACCAGCCGCCACTGCCTATCATACATGATTTTTGTGTAACTTCAGCGGTTTCCGCAGCGTATGCAGCGTAAGCTCTCAAAAGGAATATCTTTCTCCCGTTTTCGCAACATTTTTCATTTCTGCTGTGGTCTTATGAGTCGTATCTTTATGTTATATAGCCTAAAGCCTTCCTCGATAAATGGACTACCCAACGTAAAAATAATTTTTCAAATCGGGCTAGTAGTTTTTGAGATTAGCGCGTTCAAACAAACAAACAAACAAACAAACGCTTCAGCTTTATAATATTAGTATAGATAATGAATTCAACTTTAAAGATCGCAGGGATATTGTGTCGCACTCTTTAGAACGTACTGTCGAAATAGCGTGTACTGAGCTAGAACAATATATCATTTTATGTGTGTATAGCCCTCCCGACGCTAGTTACCAACTTTTTGAACCAATTATGGAAGAAGCACTAAACAGGGTATCGAAATCGAATAAGAAGATAGTTGTTTGTGGAGATTTTAACTTTGATATTTTAAAGGAACGATAAACTGCCAAACAATTTCTTAGTCTGTTTAAATCTTTTAATTTAAAAAATCTCTTTTGGGAACCGACAAGGGTGACCCCTAGTACGGCCACCTGCTTAGATAATATTTTTTGTGACGAAAATGCATGTGTCGTTGACAAAGGTATCTTAATTGGAGATATAGAGGTCAAAAGGTCTTTTTTGAACTCAATCATACCGCAATAACACCTGTTGAGACTTTGTATAGGCCTGTTACAGTAAATAGGTTGGATAGATTTAGAGATACAATAAGCGATAGTGTATATGCAACTAAACAAAATACTAGTGATAGTGTAGATAAGCAATATGAAGATCTATTTCATTTAATTAAAAAAGATTTTGATGAAATATTTCCCTTAAGGAAGAATAAATCAAACAAGGCCAAATGCCAATTTAATAATTGGGCCACGACAGGGATTCATAAAAGTAGGAATAAACTGTATGAATTGTATATTCTTCGAGAAAGCTCGCAAGACCCAAACTTTATTGATTACGTCAAAAATTATTCAAAAATATTTAAAAAAGTATGTGCTACAGCTAAATTACACCATCTTCGTAAAATAGTAGCTAGCTCCAAAAATAAAGCAAAAGCTACATGGAGCATCATAAATAAAGAAACCTGTAAAAATAAATTAAGAGATGACAAATTTACATTAAAAATGAATGATAAAACAATTAATTCAAATCAAGAAGTTGCAACTGCTTTTGAATCGTTTTTTTCACACATTGCGCCCACTACAACTAAAGAACTTGCCTCTTCTTCAGTAATAGCCGAATCTATTATAAAACTCTATGTCAACGAATGTAATTCTCAGTTTGACTTCAGGCATGTAGGACCTGAAGTAATAATAAAAACATTTCTCGAGTTGAATATGAAAAAAACTGAGGATCTGTGGGGACTATCCGTGCATATTATGAAATCAATTATCGACACAATAGCTCCTCAACTAGCAATAATTTTTAATAAGTGTATTGATGACGGCCAATTTCCTAGTTTAATGAAGATTAGTAAAATAATACCGCTTTTCAAATCGGGTGACAAAAGCGACCCCTCAAACTTCAGGCCAATATCGATTTTGCCGGTCTTGAGTAAAATATATGAAAAGATTATATTTAACCAAATTTTAGCACACTTTTCATCAAATAAGTTACTACATAATAAACAATTCGGTTTTACTAAAGGTAGAAGCACAACCGATGCAGGAGTTGCTCTTTTAACACATGTTTTTGATGCCTATGATAATAGGCATGATGCTTTAGGAATTTTCTGTGATCTATCCAAAGCGTTTGATTGTGTGGACCATGAAACATTGTTGAAAAAAATACGTCATTATGGGGCATCATTAAACTCATTAAACTTAATTAATTCTTATCTATCAGGTAGAACGCAAAAAGTACATGTAAACGGAATTGAGTCTTCTGGTGCGCCTCTAACAATGGGTGTGCCCCAGGGATCTATATTGGGACCACTTTTATTTTTGATATATATAAATGACCTCCCGCATTTTGTAGGGAATTTTAGTGATATAGTATTGTTTGCAGATGATACTTCACTTATATTTAAAATCCCAAGAGGTGAAGAAAATGTTGACGATGTAAATAATACTCTATCACAAGTATTACATTGGTTTACAGTTAACAATCTTCTTCTTAATGGAAGTCAAACTAAATGTGTAAAGTTTACGATGCCTAATGTCCGACAGGCATCAACTCAGGTTAAGATAAAAGACAAATCGCTTGATATTATCGACTCCACAACATTCTTGGGAATCACTTAAGACTCCAAACTACAATGAGGTCCTCAAATAGAGGCTTTGTCAGGAAAACTAAGCTCAGCTGTTTTTGCTGTAAGAAAGATTAGACGTTTGACTGATATAGAAACAGCTAGGTTAGTTTATTTTAGTTATTTCCATAGCTTGATGTCCTACGGCATTTGACTGTGGGGCTCGGCAGCTGACATAGAATCAATTTTTATATTACAAAAAACAGCCGTGCGAGCTATTTATAATCTAAAACCTCAAGATTCCCTACGAGAGGTGTTTAAAGAAATTAGAATATTAACTGTAGCCTCTCAGTATTTTTATGAAAATTTAATGTATGTACGCAAAAATTTACATTCATTCACGAAAAAAAGTGATTTACATAATTATAATACTAGGAACAAGAATAAGCTTGCTATTCCACAGGCTTTGAAAGGTTGGTAATTCTTTCATAGGGAAATGTATAACATTTTCAAGAAACTACCAGAACACATTGTAAACTTACCGATCAATAAATTTAAAACTGTCATTAAAGAATGACGATATGATATTATAAAGTAGATGATTATTTAATAGTACATTATGATACAAGTGTGCTAAGTTGACCATTATATACAAGGCGATATTGTGTGCGCACGAGCGAAAGCAAGTGCGCCATAAGAAAGCCGCGTATATAATGGTCACAGGCACACGCGTATCATACGACGTTTTTCAACACACTTGCGAGGAAAAAACAAGACTCTTCATTTACTAAGTTTTTAATTATTAAAACATTTACTCGTAGTAAAAATACATTTCACTAGACTTTGATGGCAAAAGACTATCGCACGCGTTTTTCGCCTCGTTACGTACCTATGTCCGCCAGAGTTAATAATAGGTTTTCTTTATTTGAAGTAGACATTTTCATATTTTTGTTAATATTTCCACAATTAATCCAAACTTCGTCACAGCCGATAATTAGCTATTTACGAAAAATGGCGCATTGTTTTTTTTTTCTTGCCGCGATACCGATGCGCGCGCAAGGCTAAGGGCGAACTAGATCGGCCAAATTCGTGTTAAAAACACAAATTACAGAAAAATTAAATGAAAAATCTGGATTTGCCATTTATTGAAATAAATACCTATGTAGAATACTGTTATTTTTCGCATAAATAATGTTTGTTGCTAAAATAAAGGTTATAACCCGACTAAATTACATCGCTTCTTCTTCTTACTTACGACTTGGTACTAGGGTACAAACCTAAATTGGTCGGGTTAATAAACTAAAGGCACTAGTGCAATAATATAACGAAAAAGCACGCGTGTTTAATATCTAGGATTATGTGCCAAAAATCGGTGGAATAAAAACGTCGTTTTGAGCATGTGTGTTGAAAAAGATAATAATGTATGGACTTGCATGAATACTACAAACATTGTAAACCTTTTGAAAAGAGGCATTGACAATAGTGACTGAGTTTCTTGCGCAGCTTCTTCTCAGCACCAGCCCAAAATTGTCCCGAAGCTGTGGTAGGGTTTATATTGGGACGTGTAAAAGTGTCCTCAATGGGCCTATTTGCATAAATAAATGACTTTTATGACTTTTCAAGTTTTATTGCATATTTATGCGTAGAGTTTATACGAATCTTGTGATTTAAATTGACTCATAATTATTTTATGCTTTCTGTTTTAACTTGGGTTAAGCTTAGCATAAATCTTAACTTTGATGTTTAATACAACAATATCGTTCATAAGTATACAAAATATCTACATAGTTAAAGCGTTAGTAATAATGTCATCAAACATGAAAGAATAAATTTATTAAATGTTTTTTATGAGTAAATATTTTCCCGGTGGAACCTACAAATATATTTTTCTCCATAGTCATTTTGCCCAAAGATATAGGGATATCATTGGACCAAAAGAAAAATCTTACCTGAAAATGCTTTTGGATTTTCAAGCAATATCTATGAATTCTAAGAACAAAATGCAATTCGTATAAATTTGCATAGGCGTTTACCAGAAAAACAGCTGAAAACTTTAAGGGACAGGCTGAGTTATTTGTTAAAAAATATTTTCAGTTCAATTATTTTCTGGAAGTCCTGTTTTAACTTTGTACAACCGGAAAATGTTAAACATTTTTTTTGTTTTTTTTTTAACCAAAATTCAGCGTCTCGCTTGCTTAAACTTATTTCAACTCATTTCTACCTGCCTGCACAACTTGTTGTGTTCGGAAAAACAGCTGAAAATAGCCGAAAAAACTTCAAGGTATAGGCTATTACTTATAAAAAAAAATATCAGGTGTATTAAATTCCATGATATTGTAATTCGTTTAACAATTTTCTAGAAATCCTGTTTTCACTTTTTACTACCGGAAAATGTTAAGGATATTAGTCGGTTTTTTAATTCTAAAATCCAGCGTTTTACTTGCTTGAACTTATTTCAACTGTTTAAAAAGACTTTTTCGTCCCTTACTGAATGGTAATGTAAAGATAGTGTTTTTTTCTAAAATATTCAACCCTCGGTGTGCGGAGGATTACGGAAACTTGAAGAGTCGAAGGAACTCGCTATTCAAATGTTAAGCTCGAAAGTCGGTTAAGTGGAATCTTCCGCTTTGATGTGTTTTAAGGAAACAGTCGGTTTTTATTTTCATTTAGAGAGATTCCGTCTAGACATATTTTTTAAACAGTAAGTAGAGCAAATTTATCAATTCTGAAAATAAAAAATGAATCTATTATTATTGTGATTTTTGCCTAGCCTTTTCCTACCTTAGGCGATCGATTTGAATAGAGATACACGCTTAAGTTATTTTTTTTCATCCTCTTTTAAAAAAGTAACATGTTTCATCAATATTGCAATTGCAATTTCATAGATCAGTACCTACTAATACTCTAACAATATACGCTTAAGTGCATATGTAGTGTATCCACGCCTAAACAGCTCAATCGTCTTGAATATTTTTTCTTTACATACCAGACTATAAAAACAGACAGTTTTGTATTCGAGAGTCATACGACAGTGATGAAAAGGAGGAAATAAGCTAAGTTTGACAAATATCCGACACAAGTTGTTCCGAGACTACGTCCGCGCGTTCTTAATGTGCTTCCCCATGTCGCAGCGTGATGTTTTAAACTAAAGCCTTACTTGATAAAGAAGTTACCCAATATATATATATACAGGGTGACTTTTTTATCAGTACCGATATTTTGTGTAAAGACTCCACTGATGAATATGAACAACTTTTTTCTATGGGGGCTATAGTGAAATCGAGAAAAAAAATCAGCTATTCCATACAAAAGTTCAATTGGCGCGCGGTCAAAATGTATGGAACAGCAGATATTTTTTTCTCGATTTCACTCTTAAATGTCTTGAATTAAGTCAATTAAAATAAATGTCTCGGAGCAAGCTTGACGTAGTTCTAATGGATATTAATTTGCAATCGTTTTAAACACTGAATAGTTTCGACTTTCAACGATACTTATTTGACTAGCCTATTTCAAGACATTTTGGTATCATTTAGTTGATAAATGCCTTAAATAGTTTAAAATGATAATCAAGAGTGCTGTCCTGATTTTAAATGACTAAAACTTATTAAAACATTTTGAGAATTCACAAAGTCATTTCACTTAAGTTCATCATTTTATATAAGTAATAGAAAAAAAGGGTCAAACTGAGTAAAACGATGATTATGACTTTAGGTATTTGAAGAATATTATAAGTTTCTTTGCGACAATTGTGTACTGCCAATGGTTTCTCTGTGAAAACCTGTATCTACCAAACTTCATCAGATACAGACAAACAAACTTCGGCTTAACCCAAGTGGGTTTTCAAAATGCATTAATATTGAATTTATTAAATCATGCTGATAAGAAACTCCAAAAAACTTTTTTTGAATGCGGACTTTTTTTGTTTTTTCTTAGTTACATAACGTCATCATCAGCCAAAGGAAGTCCAAGGCATATTGAATATAAATGTCAAATTGGAAAGATCCCGCCTGAGGAAGTCCACGCTCCGACCGACTCGTGCTCATATCCAAAATCCCGAGAGCTTTCAACTCGAGTTGTCAAACCGCTTTGATTGCCGAGAAAATTGCGTTACAGTGGACGAAATTAACAACGGGTTTGTGGAAACTGTTCAAACGGTGGGGTCTAAGTATTTTAGGCCTGGCCGTAAAACTTGACCGACAAAACTGTCGGTCCACACTCTCGACCTTATGGCAAAACGTCGATCTATGGCACTGCAGACCTCCGTTAATGCTGAAAACTACAGGCAGCTCAATAGACAAATATGGAAGTCCCTGCGATACGACATCCGTTGCTTTAACACTGATAGTGTTAAAGAAACGATAGAGCGGAACCAAGGCTCCAAAGTGTTTGCAAGGGACATGTCTATTGGGCAAAGCCTGTTGACGAAGCTTAAGACGGAGGACGGCAGTGTAGCGTCGACGAAAGCAGAGGTTTTGAGGGAGATCGAAAGGTTCTATGGGCAGTTGTACACCTCAGTAGCCAAACCCGTTGACAGCTCGGCCAGAGACCCACGAGCTATCCTGACCCGTCACTACACCAAAGACATCCCGGACATCGGCCTCTACGAGATTAGGTTGGCCCTTAAACAGCTCAAAAACAATATGGCACCTGGCGAGAACGGAATCACAGCAGAGCTTCTGAAGGCGGGTGGAACACCGGTACCTAAAGTCCTTCAGAGACTCTTCAATTCTGTGCTGCTAGAGGGCATCACGCCTGAGGCATGGAACAGGAGTGTTTCAGTCTCTGCAGCGGTGCCACATAGACTATAGGTATATAGAGGTGTTGAAGTGCCTTTACAATAATGCCACCATGTCGGTCCGAGTACAGAAGCAGAACACGAGGGCGATTCCACTGCGGAGAGGTGTGAGATAGGGAGATGTCATATCTCCGAAACTGTTCACAGCGGCATTGGAAGATGCCTTCAAACTTCTGGAATGGGAAGGAATCGGCATCAATGTTAACGGCGAATACATCACACACCTCCGATTTGCCGATGATATAGTCGTTGTGGCAAAGACGCTGGACGATCTTGGCACTATGCTCGAAGATCTTGACCGAGTATCCCAACAAGTGGGTCTTAAAATGAACATGGAAAAGACGAAATTATGTCGAACTCCCTTGTCGTACCCACTCCAGTATCCGTTGGAAACTCAACTCTCGAAGTTGTCGACGAGAACCTGGGACAAGTTATCCAATTGGGTAGGTCCAACTTCGAGAAAGAGGTCAATCGACGAATCCAACTCGGCTGGGCAGCGTTCGGGAAATTGCGCAAGAGCGTCTTCTCATCTCATCTACCTCAGTGTCTGAAGACGAAAGTCTTCAACCAGTGTGTGTTAACAGTGATAACATACGAATCCGAAACATGATCTCTTTCTATGGGCCTTATAATGAAGCTCAAATCACACAACGAGCGATGGAAAGGGCTATGCTGGGTGTTTCTCTACGGGATCGAATCAGAAATGAGGAGATACGTAGAAGAACTAAGGTAACGGACATAGCCTTGAGAGTCAGTAAGCTCAAGTGGCAATGGGCAGGGCACATAGCGCGAAGAACTGATGGCCGTTGGGGCAGGAAAGTTCTAGATTGGAGACCCTTCGACCAGAGACGCAGCGTGGGACGTCCACCAACAAGATGGACAGACGACCTTATAAAGATTGCGGGATCAAACTGGATGCAGACCGCTAGTGATCGGTTGCTATGGAAAGCCGCGGGGGAGGCCTTTATTCAGCAGTGGACGTCCTTTGGCTGATAATGATGATGATGATGATGATGAAAGGAAGTCCATTGCTTAACATAGACCTCTTCTACGGCTTTCCACGGGAACCGATCGCAAGCGGTCTGCATCCAGCGTGATCCTGCAATCTTTACAAGGTTGTCTGTCCATCTTGTCAGTGGACGGAAACTGCGTCTTTGGTCGAAAGTCTCCAATCTAGAACTTTTCTGCCCCAACGGACATCAGTATAACATAACATAGCCTGTACAATAACCCTGTTTTGTATTCTTAGCATCTTTTCTAAGGTTTTCTAGAAATGACAAACGCTCTGGGTAAGAAACAAGCAAACTAATCAAGATAAGCGCCAATACTTCAGAGCGACTGAGAAATTCATTGGCTCGTATTAAAGTCAGTGATGACACAGTCAGATGTAAAGCAGATGGTCGATTATATTATTCTCGAAAAGAGATATGTATCAATTTAGTTTTGTCAAAAAAATAAACGTTTACAAAACACACACATGTATTACACAAACAATGACACGCAAATACACACACATACATTTGATATTTCGTTAAATTAAGATATTCTTATTTTTGTCATGTCATTTTCATTCGCATACCTACTTCTTTACTGTTGCAAGGGCTTGGAACGAAACAAAACCTAACACAAGCATTTCTAAAATTGCTTAATAGGGTTGTTTCATTTATACAGGATGTAACAAAAGGCTTAACGAAGCCTTAAACCTCGCATTAGGTACATTGTACTGAATCGTATGTAACAAAAAATATCGCTGGGAAACGACTTTAATTTTTAGGCATTAAAATAAATCATGCATTTATTGCCGGCAATGTATAGCGCACTGCGCGCACGATTGGGTTTGTGTGCGTGTATTTGAACGTGTGCGTGGGGACAAGCAGGGCGAGGCGGGAGACCAACGCGCCGCGGTTCGCTGTACCTACGCGCGCGTCGTTACGAAAATTACACTCGGCAAAACAAACTGTAAAACCAAAAGTTCTTACCTACTCTCCATACGAATCGTCCAGGTCAGGCCTCTCAAGCCGAACCAGCTGCGGCTTGAACTGGCGACCATCGCCAAACAAATACGCACTCGGTAGCGCGTGTTCTCATGCACTCATTCCAGTATGCCTTTGCGCCCCGATCGTCGTTTAAATTCGTCAAATACGTCAATTATTTTTTGACGCATTTCATCACTAGATGTGCATGACCGGTCAAACACTCTGTCCTTTACGTAGCCCCACAAAAAAACGTCCAGCGGGGTTAAATCGGGCGATCTGGCTGGCCACGCATGAGGCCCATACCTGCCGATCCAGTGGTCTCCGAACAACTCCGTCAAGCGCTCACGCACAGGTCTCACGATGTGAGGCGGTGCACCATCATGCTGGAACCAAGAGTCTCGGAGCTGGGCTAGTGGCATGTCGTCCAGAGCCTCTACCAGGACGTTATTTATCATGCCTAGGTAGGCTGCCCCATCCATACGCGCTGTTAAAAAACTGGCCCCAGGATTTGGATTCGTACTATGCCAGGCCACACGTTATAGGCTGATGTGCGTTAGGGTATTCCGCTCCGTAAAGACATTATTCGGACGCATTGTCATGAGCCATCCCAAAACAAAAGACCATGTTCACCAACTCACGCACGAGCACTGTACTGATACCAAGGCATCTTTAATAACTTTCACTATCACAAAGAACACTTAACAATAACCATAAAAAGCAAACCGTGCGCGAAAACAGAATACTTGCAATTTACAAACGCATTCGATGACGTGACAAACGGAACTAAATGTTCGTTCAGTAGGTATTTGCCTTTGATTTCGCCGTCAAAGCCGGCCGCGGCCGCGCCGAACTGTGTTCTGTGGCGCCGAACGTGTCGTTTGCTATTGGCCGGCGGGGGCGGGAAAAGCCGAATGCATGCGATGAACGCGATCCGCGCGAAGATTTCAAATTCAAATGAAGTAGGCAATCAACAATTTCTGGTTAACTGTCAAGTATGACTGGTAGAAAATTCCACATCGTGATAATAAGTCTACCTTTTGAACAAATTGAATTGTGTAAAATGTGTGTGTGTAGAATGTGAGGGGAAGAATACAACGAGTAAGAGAACAATGAGTAGAAGATGTGTCATGTTGTCAACTTCTTCGCTGGCAAGTGGCCCATGTATTTGGCCCTTCCAAGCTCGATCGGGTATAAAAGTCCGCGTTATGAATTTTCTTTGCATTTTTTGCTAAGGGTTTTCATTAAAGGAACATGGATTGTTAAAGCCTTTATGGATACCACCATTTTCAGTACGTGTTATCATTTGTAGGTACTTAAAACAGAAGCAATTTAGTCAAACGGCGGTACCATTATTATTATTTGCCTTAGTGCCTGCTTATTTTTGGTACCTACATTAAGTCGAGCAAATTCGAAAACTACACTTACAACAAGCGATTTTGGTATCCTAAAGTATGCAGTGTTTTGATGCTAGCTGTAGTTATTAAAAAGGTAATAAAATGAAATAATCCTTCATTATGTTTTTAGTTATTATAAGCTTAATTTACGAAAGTAGAAACCTGAACCATTTGGTCGGTTTAGCAATTCAGGGATATTGCTATTCTTTTTATCTAGGCGTACGTTGTAGGTAGGCATACTTACGAATCCCATTTTAAATAACTTATAAATTTTGTAAGTATCGACTTTTGGTGAAGCGAAAAAGACTTTTAATTTTAATGGTCTGCCTATTGTGAAGATAAATTAATAAATTGCTTGTTTAATTAATTGATCAAATTTTAAATTGCAATGCAATCAATTTGTCGCTGAAAGTAAATATTCAAATAAGAATTAGAAATAATTGTTGTTAGAGTTAAAGGGCTTGACTTGATACGTCTACCTTTTGCATAAATTGTATTGTGTAAAATCAATGAAGGTTTTGTTATTGTAAGATAAAAAAGTGTGAGATCATTTTTTGGTGATTGAAGGTAAAATTAAGACCTCCGTACAGCTTGGTGGTGAAGCAAAATGTGAAGGGAAGAATACAACGAGTAAGAGAACAATGAGTAGAAGATGTGTCACGTTCTCAACTTCTTTGCTGGCAAGCGGCCCATGTATTTGGCCCTTCCAAGCTCGATCGGTTGTAAAGTCAGCGTTGTGAATTTGCTTTGCATTTTTGCTAAGGGTTTTTATTAAAAGGACATGGAATGTTAAAGCCTTTAAGGATACCAAAATTTCAGTTCGTGTTATCATTTGTAAGTCTTATTAAGAACTGAAAACAGAAGCAATTCAGTCAAACGGCGGTACCATTACTGCCTTAGAGCCTGTTTTTTTTTTTTTTTTGATAAATGTAAGTAACATTTAGTCGAGCAAATAATTCGAAAACTACATTTGCAACTTGCGATTTTGGTATCTTAAAGTATGCAGTATTTTGTTGCAAGCTGTAGTTATTAAAAAGGTAATAAAATGAAATAATCCTTCATCATGTTTTTAGTTATTAAAAGCTTAATTTCCGAAAGTAGAAACCTGAACCATTTGGTCGGTTTAGCAATTCAGGGATGTTGCTATTCTTTTTATCTAGGCGTACGTTGTAGGTAGGCATACTTTAAGAATCCCATTTTCAATAACTTATAAATTTGTAAGTATCTACTTTTGGTGAAGCGAAAAAGACTTTAATTTTAATGGTATGCTTATTTGTGCGAATAAATTAATAAATTGCTTATTTAATTAATCGATCAAATTCTAAATTGCAATTATTTTGTCGCTGAACGTAATTATTCAAAAAGGAATTAGAAATTATTGTTGTTGGATTTAAAAAGCTTGACCTAAGATAATTAAAATCCAAACTAATCAATTGGTTGTTTTATGGGTTCTGATGTTGCTGTTCCCTTTTTCTAGGCGCCTTTATCAACAGGGCTTGATTTTACGTAACTTATCACCTTTTTAAAACAAATAAGTCTTAAGACATGTGATACAGCTTAAGTCTTTAAGATTGTTTCGATACCTACGTTTTAATCCACCTCAATTATCCGAGAAAGTTAGCAATTTGCAATTTGTGAAATTTTGTAGGCATGTCGTAAGAAACTGCGTTGCATGCCTTCAAATGGTTGATTAAAGTGTAGGCTTTTGAACCTAAGGTTTGGAGTTCGAATCCTGGGCGGGCAACGCAAACAAAGTAAGAGCTACCAACCTACCTACTAACTTACTCTGACAATAACTGGTGGTGGTATATTTAGTTGATTTAAGGCAAGAACCAATAAATTAAGTTGTAATAAATAAAGTCAGCAAGCCAACTTTTCAATAAACCACACACAGCTACCAGCTGAACGGGCGCGCGCGATCAGCTGTAAGCGTTCGTCGACCTCGCTCGACGAGTGCGTTGCTACGCAGCGAGGGTACGCACACTAAGACATTATTGTTGTGTGATGTGCGCGGTTCATTGCGGATTGCTATCTTTAAATCGATTTAATTAATAAAGTTCAAAAAATTGACAACATGCTTCTTCGGGAAAAAGATTAGTAATAACAAACAGAAGGTTTTCATGCAGAAATTTCGAAAAAAAAATTTTCACTTTGACCTTCAATATCTCAGTAACCAGGTATTTCCCAGGTATGGTGTCAAGGAAAAAAATGATCATACAAATGGGTAGAATACGTGGTCTTCGGCTTCGTTAAGCCTTTTGTTACACCCGATATGTATGAAATATGTAATGGAAATGTTTATGCAAATAGAAATAAGAAACTAATTGCATAGACAATTTTTGTCGAAACGTTTAGGAACACCTGACTGCAGTGTAGTATTTAACCAACTGCAGAGGGTCTTACATTAATTTACATTCATGACGTGTCATCTAAAAGCTCATTATGGTTAGATAGATTCATACGTATGATTTTTTGTCAGACCGTGTATTTCTCAAAAAATGTCTAGTATGGCCTAAAGACTGACGTGGTTCCCTAAAAGTCATGAGTGAAGTTTGATTCTCGTACTAAGCAGAAATGTAAGTACCACTCTGGTACACATTTACACCTGACACTAACTGTTATCAAATACGTATGTGCTTAGAAAAAAAAAAGATTCTTCTAAGTTTTTACTCTATGACTAGATGCACTGGCTTCATAAAGGACTGTGTTGTTAATTTGTGGAATGAGAGAGTACCTTTTTCTTGATTGAATTTAAAGTTTTATGTCTTGTTTTAAGCTTCCTGACAGATTTCAAACGATGTTTGTGCTGAATCAAGACTGATTGATGTTTTCTTTGGTTAAGGGTGGATTCTAAGGACGGGTGGATGACAATAAATTTTAACTTAAGAATAAATGGCTAGTTATCCGAGAGTAAATCAATTTTATATTTTACCATATTCTGTACTCTACTACTTTCTATATTAATCATCTGTGGTAAAATAACGTCTATTTGCCACACGATTTATGTCATTGTGTCAGAAAATGTTGTCAAATTCAAAACTTCTGATAGCTCCAAACTTTCCCACGCCATACAAAAGTGTTGAGTTGACAGGATTTTAACTTTCACACCATAATACACCACTTCCTCGGGTAATAGTACAGTTCAATCATTCGTTCTGTTTTACGAGTTTAGTTATTCTAAGTACATCCTAACGTCAAAAAACGACTTTGTGTTATTCGAGTAAAAAAACGAAGTTGTTTTTTACGCACTAAGCGTGTAAGCCCATGTTTGGTCTAATCCACCTTAAGTGGTTTAAAGGAACGTTTTAAAACTACTTTTGATTACTAAGGCCAACTCATGTAAGTTATTACTATGGTACTAAATGCGCTGTGTGATAGCACGTACTTTATAGCTGCAGCTAGTTCAGTTAGTACTACACGGCCTGTAGTATACAAAGTTATATAAACTGATGTAATATTTGTTATTCCTGCGCAAATGTCGTAATGGGTAAAGAAAATTTTAACTATCTAAAACAAGTTTAAACGAGTATTTAATTTAATGCGACCAAATTTGCGTTATAATAGTCCCCCTAGCCGACTTCGACTACGGTGGCCAGTCACAACGACTAACCCACTGAGCGGGACATATTATAGTGCACAAGTGTATGCGCAAACACAGGTGCACTCTCTATTCCTTTTAATCTCATAGCCCGATGGGACAGCAATCTGACACGACCGGAGAGAGTTTAAGCGCAGGACCAACGGCTTTACGTGCTTTTCCGAGGCACGGGGTGAAACACCGCCAACTTTCAAACTCCGGGCTACCCTAAGAATTTCTGAACAGAAAAACTCAGGTATATATTATTGGCCCGACCCGGGGATTGAACCCGGGACCTCTGGCGCAGCCGTCGCTTCATAGTGAGACCCTCCTACCGCTGCGCCACCGAGGCAGTAATAAAATAAAAATTGCGTTATCAATAGTGCAAAATGGAAATTCTAATTTTATGTGAATGTTATCAATATTATTATCTTGAAATTATTTTTTTACGCACATGTTTACTTAATTCAAGTTCCGTTATTGATAAATTATTATGTAATTTGAGTGCTCGTTTCAACCCAACTGAACTGCAAGGCAATCGAGCGCCAGGAGGCTGCTCGAAGTAGGATGGCCGAATGTCGTAATTTTCAAATAAGTGGCTGCTGTAAATTATTGAAACTGTTACTTAATGTAATATTTAAATTAATTTACTGGTATCACCGATACATCTTTCAGGAGGGGAGTTTTCTCATTCGGGGAGCGGGCAGATTCCGGCAGCTCAGTTGGTTTGCGGCGTCCAGTTGAAATAGTTGTTACTACCCTTGTATTAATTTATGTGTGTCTTGGAGATCGAAGAATAAACAAATAAATAAATTGTTTATTAAAATTCATTGGTTCTGACATACATCTTAGAGCTTAAAATTAATCACTAAGTACATTCTCTTATTTACCTGAACCTGTATCTCAGGCTAAATAGAGCTTACACAAGCTATTTACGGCTTACATAATTAAACAATAATAACTAAACATATACAAAATTCAAAAGTAAATCAAAGTCAAAATAAAACCATAATCTAAAAGCAATCGATCAGAATGCGAGAAATCAGCAATACTTAGTCATACATTTTAGTACCGTCAGCATAATTATATTTACTAGGTACTGCAAATTCAGTGCGTATTTGTTTCTTAACGCATCAGTAAACTTGTTTGCTAATAGATATTTGGTCAAGGCAACAGGTAGCTAG
The DNA here is from genome assembly GCA_963924145.1 of Pyrausta purpuralis. Taxonomy (NCBI): domain Eukaryota; kingdom Metazoa; phylum Arthropoda; class Insecta; order Lepidoptera; family Crambidae; genus Pyrausta; species Pyrausta purpuralis. Next base: position 27,537,071 of record OZ001651.1, on the reverse strand, counting down.
AATTCTTTGTCAGCGGTAATACGTGGGTCAGTAGGACAAAGCCGAAGCCCTGATTTACTTTTCGTTACAATACATTAATTATTATTCCTAAGTAAAAAATTAGACAAATTTGTGGTACCTACTTATGCAATACCTCTATCTTAGTAAATTAATTACGAGCTCTCTTAATCGACAGTACCGATGTACCGGGTCTCAGCGGCCCTTTTGGCGGGGCAATCGACATCTCCCGTCTTGTGAGCGTGCGGCTTGTTGAAGCGCAAGCATGTAGCGCACTTTAGTGGTTCGGCCTTCTTCGCGTAATCTTTCATGGCATGTCCCACTTCTCCGCAGTGGCCGCACGTGATGGTTTCTTTAAAACATATTGCTGACATTTATAGCACCGTGTAACAAGCGTGAAATCTTTTATAGGGCAAGAAGACCAGTTTACAAAAACTCTATCACTAGTCATCAGGGCTTTGCGGAGCAGAGCAGGTACTTGAATGATGTAGTTACAATATTCAGCGTCTTTCTTACCAGATTTATGGCTCAGTTTAGCAACGGACAAAAAATACTCGAGTGACATACCTTGTAATTTGTCCACTAAGTTCTGATGGTAAATGTACGTAAACACTTCAGTTTCTCGTAAAGAAGTGGGCACACCGATGACTGTGATCCTGGGCTGACGTTTTTGTGGCTCGTCCACAATAAGGCCAGAGTTAGTCAGTAGTGGCGACTGCTTCAGCTTCTCGATGTCGTCTTTAGTATCAGTGCTAATAATCACTCCGCCATTCTTTGTCATCCGCAAGCCCCTCACGTCCAGTTTCATAAGATCCGGTTTTATAATTTTCCTGGACAAGAGTTTTCGTGTCCCCACTCGACTTCATTTTATCATTAGGATAGATTGCAACTGATTTGATGTTGCTCGGTTTAATCAGTTTATTTGTGCTTTTTTTAACCATGTCGGCGAAAGACACTATTCCTGAGGCTGGTTTCGACTAAAAATAAAAGTATTAAATAGAATAAAAGTATTCAAGAAGTAATCAGACTAATTATTTTATAAAACTACGATACATAGTATTTTTTTGCGTTTGTGCAAAATTCCAAAAAGAAATCGCTCTTTAAAGGTCGAAAATACATATATATTTAATTCGCTTGTGGTGTTGTAGGTATCCGTATTATCTACGTGTACAATAAGGTACACAAATCATTCAATGTTAAAATAACGTCTTGACTAATCTTACACAAATTATGCAGTTAACTTTACTCGTTTATTTTACTTGTAAAGCTCTAGCTAGTAGGTAAAACGTAGCAGGCTGTACCAACCAATCAAAGTGAGATACAAACCGACGTTTATCGCCAGTCACAGTTCATCTCTCATGAAAGTGGAACATTAATTAAAAGCAAGTGAAGCGGAGACGAGCGATCTCGTAAATCGACGGTGGCGGTCGCGCGTGAGTCGCTCTCATACAAGCGGGTGCCCTTCGCGGCCCGCGGTCACTGGCGCCGCTCTAGATCGGGGGCGGCTGCCACGCTAGATAACTTATATACGCATCCAATTTTTTCATAAATTAACTTATGTACTTGCGTGCTTTTATTTGATTCGGAAACGTCAAGAACGTTAAAAAATATTTGCCAGAAAGGCTTTTTCTGGGTGAGTTCGTCCTATTGTAGACTATGCCTTAGCCAGGTTTGGCTTAGTCTGAAAGTCAAGGTTAAAATAATTTTCAGTAAATAAAAATTAAATACTTAACTTAGCAGATGTCATTATCATCACCATTATCAGCCAAAGGACGTCTACTGCTGAACGTAAGCCTTAGCAGATGTAATCAAATGGAACCAGCCGACTTTAATTAAATTTCAGTACAAAGTTTTAGAATTATGTGGCTTTAATGCTAAATAGTACACATCTTTCTTTAAAGCTTTAGTAAAAGTATTTACTTTAAAATATTGCTCCCAGTAAACTGCAATTGTGTTATGAATAAGAGCCTTCTAGCTCGGTCGCATCGCTTTTCACATACTCGTATTAAGTCCCCATTTTACAGTGTTGGCAGTTATCTCACAGCGTTCAAATGAAGCGCATTTTACTACAACGCTGCAGCGCTTTATCATCGAGTCGCTCGCAAGAGATAAAGTACCGATATAGTGCGAATGTAGAACGCGCTGCTCCTAATTTTAAATCTACGTTAAATGTAGGATACTGCGGTTCTAACATTAGAAAATATTATAGTGAAGATTTGTTGAATATTAAGAATTATTCTGCTATGCTCTATGAGCAGCTTAACTGAACGTATTTATACACTTTGATCTGAAATATGATAAGTTCGAGTAGTTTTGTTTGCTCTAACTTCAGGACTTCGTTTTGGGATCAAACGCAAAGATTCCTTTTAACGTACAAAGTCTCATCAGACTTTCATCATTTATTATTTAAGCTGACTTCAAAGCTCTGATGTAATTTTCACAATACGATTTCGTATTATTATATATTTTCATATTACAGTGACACCCTGAACCGTCAGAGTAAGAAATGACCTTTAATCAGGAATCGACCCTACCCTGCGACATCTAGGATGACATACTGTGTTAGAAACAACACCCTGTTTCAAATTCATAACGTAATCGAGTGTCAATCAAAAAGTACTTATTTCTCAGTTTGCGGCTGCGTCTACTTGTATTTAGTTTTGCATCCAGTTGTGGCCATAATTAAATACTTGGTTAATACACTTCAGGTACAAACACAGAACGAATTATTTAATATTTGTCGTTTTTCCGTGCGTGACTAACTGATTCCTGTGAAGACTTCTGGCACAGTGTGAAATAAAACAAAATGGCGAACATGGCGTCGCGCGCTGTGATTGGCCAATTGAGTGCACATAGAACACTCAAGCACTGAACTTCTGTAACGATGTAGGATATAAAACAAACACCGGACATAGAACAAATAAGCACAAAATTTACATTTTGGAGCCGTGTCACAAATAAAATGATTAATTTTTTTTAATAGTTTTGTAAGTAAAAAGTTGTAAGTTTTTCTAACCAACAGAACTGAAATTTAAATCTTAAAAATACTGCATCTAAAGTCAATTTTCGAAAAATTGGTCGATAGAACAAATAAACACTGAGGCGACGATTTCATGCCTATTTTCAGTGGCGAATGCGGGTCATTGTCATTGACTGATCTTGATTAATTGATATCTATCTGACAGTAACCGCTTAAACCGCTGTGTTAGTAATATTGAGAACAATGGATGTATCCATAGTAACTTTTATTAACGTGGCTAATTAATACTGGTTGATTGCTAATACTGATACGTTATACTTTTCTCATATGTATAATTATGCCTTTTTATGCCAACATAATAAATGAATAAATAAATAATAAATTATTTATTCAGTATCAAAAGAACAAAAACAAATCAAAGAGCTTACAAATTAACATGAAGGTACAGTAGTTCTTTTGCCTGAACTAGGTTTGACCTGTATGTCGGGCTAAAAAGAGCTAACACATAACAATATTGGGATCTTAACAAATTAACATTATCTTGAAACTACAAACAAAAGAAGGTAAAACAGTTTAAAAATTAATAAGGTATAAATGCCAATTACGGCGATAATACAATGCTACATTGCGAACCATTGTATGTCATGAATAAATCAATGCGTCAGCAAATTTGTAACTAGGTTAAATTATTTATTACTAGGTTAGTTTATGTAACAAGTGTATTTAGTATTCAGCAAAATTCTTTACTGAATCGCGGCTAAGGTAAAGGTTGGCAGGACGATCTTATGGACTAAAAATAGTAAATGTAATAGTTAGTACAATATTATTTCATATAAGATAGGTACATTAATTTTAGAAAACAAGAGTAGTTTTCTTTTAGCTAGGAATAAGAAATAATTACGTAATATTATGTGCCTTCATAATTTATCAAGTTTATATTTTATTTTATTTTATTTTATTTTATTAGGAAAACACTACAGTATCTTAAGACTAGATTAAACACTAGATAAATAACTTTAAACCATTTACGTGTTTCCACATATAAATACTAAGTATAGCTTGTAAGTACATATCTGTACCTTTAGTGAAAAGGGATCTAACTTGACTTAGATCGAAATCGAGTTTATTAGTTATTTTGAATCCCTGATTTTTTCTCTATCTTTCTATGTCATCGGCATATTTCTGCGCCTCTTAATAAAGAAAATAATTTTGTGTCAAGTGATATAAGTAAGACTTTGTGAACTCATTTTGAGTATTTTTTGGTGATTACTGATTCATGTCTACTTTAAACAAAGTGAACCGGGGTGTTCAGACGTTATTTTAATGTGACAACAGATATAACTCGTGTTAATACCCTTTACACGATTTAAATTGTTCAGATTGAATTTGTGCCTAATAATACAAGAAGACTTATATAATTTTACACAAAAAAACAATGTGTTTGAGTATCGTGAAAACGGAAGTAACTTTATTTACAACACCAAAGATCAAACCGAAAAAAATATTTATTTTGTGTCTATTGATCCATTTAGACTTACACCATTAATCACAAAAAAATAATTTATGTGTAAAACGATTCAACTTACTTACATCAAAAATATTTTGAATTCGCAACAAACATTTAGGTAAAATTTTTGGTGTAAAGTGATTTAACTCAGCCCAAACGTTTCCCGCGCATGTTTCCCCCAAGCTGAGCGACTGAGATAGAAATATGGAACTCCGAGCGTGTGAGCGGAAGGGCAGCTTCGCATCGCGCATTCAGAGCTACTTAGTGTTAGTGCCACGCATGAGCATGCATGGCTGCATGGCATGCATGGCATGAGTGCAACGGTCGCGTCCCGCTCCCGATCGAAAGATGTCGCGGAATGTAAGTTATAGCAGTTTACACGAAATTATCGAAACATGTCATTACTATTTAACGCTTTATCTTTAAAATTACAACAATTTACACAAACTTCAATTTGAGGGTGTGAATTTATTAGTGTGTATTCTGCCATATTGAACATATAAAAATATGTTTTAAGCAATTGTTTATCGTAATCCCTCAATTGTATCCGTCGAAGATGCTGCAAAATCTGTTACTTATTAATAGGAACACACACAATTACGTACGTAGGTAATGTAGGTAGTTTAGGAGACTCAATTTTTAATAAAAGTAGTATTTTCTATGTTATTTGTTAGTTGCATTTGTTTGCGCCATCGAATATGTATAAATAGTATAAACGAGTGGGAACGTTTGGGCCCTGGGTGGGGACCCTCTGCTAAATTGCTGTTTAGAAAAATTGCGCCAAAATTAAATTCTTTAACAGCCAATAATAAAGCTGGCTTCCTAGCTCAAAGAATCAGCATTGCTATTCAACGCGGCAACGCAGCCAGCATCATAGCCTCCTTGCCGCAAGGAAATGATTTCGTTTTTGAATAGGTATATATTAAGTTATTTTTTTATGTTGCTTGTCTTAGTTTTATTTTTCTTGTTTGTTATTAATAAAAATATAATGGAAATAAAAATAAAATAAAATTAAAAAATGATTCAAGTTAAAGTGTTAAATAGCTTTATTTATTTTGACTTGCATTTAACTTTATCTGTTTAACGGCAATTATCGCATTTCAGTTTGATTTCCACTATTTCATGCACTTAAAATCGTCTGATGGACTGAATTGGTTCTTTTATTCGTATCTGTTTATAGCTCAAGTACATACTTGTATACTTTAGGTTACCTGTATTACCATGGTATATGGTTTTATATATCTATATTATCAATAAATCTTGAATATCGCATTGATGTAGCAAGTACAAGTACACATAATAAAAGTGTCGTGTTTTGAAACATGTTTAGTATTTTTATACACAACTATATCAAATATGATGATATTGATGTTATTGAAATTAAAATTATATTGTATTTGCCATTCCTCTCTCTCTCTCTCTCTTATTTTGTTAGTGTTAGGCATGTGAATATGTAATTGAATGTCAGCGTTTCATCAAACTTAGGTTTAGGGTTCAAATTCCTGGCCGGTTTAATATACAGGGTGTGGCCTGTAACAGTTATATTTCAATTTTCAGCAAGCTAAGGCACGGTTGGATAGAATTATGCTACCTATATGAATTATGAATTATGTGAAAAAAGGTGAACAAATAGATGAAGTCAAAATTTCGGCTAAGTATCAACATGGTAGCATTGATAAACAAGCTCATGAACAAATGAACGAGTTATTGATTTAAAAGAAAATTTATTAGCACTTGAAGAAAATGATATAAAGATGAACAACAAGAGACATACTGTTGACGCAAAAAAATATGACAGGAGAAAACCAGAAAGAACGATTGAAGAAAAAATGAACCAGAAAATAAAGAAGAAAAAAATCAATGAAATTGTTACAATGGACCAAACCCTATATCAAAACGAAAAAAAGAGAGATTTGATATCTCTCTTAGAATACCTAGATCCGAGTGTTCATGACTTTTACCATCAATTAACGACGAATGAAGATTTGCGTTATGTAGATCCCGATTTAGGATCAAATGAAGAAGAATAGATTACAATAGAAAGAGTAATAAAGACTAATCTGTTGTATGATTAATAACGTTCTGATTGAATTAAAAACCTATATTACTTCTTTCAATGAAAAGATACCTTTCTTCAATGATTTTATTAGTCTAAGCTGAAATACATAAAGCAAACCTAATTAACTTTATTTCTAGTGAGTTATCATTAATTAATAAGAAGTTACTAAGTTTTCTTCAAAAGTTTTGTTTCGTTTTGCTGAATTTTAAATTTTATTGGTTTATTTTATTTTTGAGTATGGATATAACATTGCCGAAGGGTCTTGCTTTGATCTCAGTTTTATATTTCAGGAAGCTTCGGTATGTTAAACAATGATACTAATCATAGCCATAAGAATCGATCTCATAATATGTTTAGTTTATTATGATACTCATGAATAATATGTTAATTATTTTGATTATGCTTGTTATTTCAAAACGCTACGAGTATGTTTAGAAGACTGAAAGTCATCATATATTTCTCTTTTTTGATTGTGTAGTATTCTCATAAGATTAAGATACACTTTTAAAGAAGTAATACATGTTTATTTTTATAAATATCAATGTTGTTTTCATTTTTCGATAAACCTTCATAGCCGAAATGCAAATAGGGCTCGATATCTCTGATCCAGATTTCAATCAACAAAGTAGATGATGCGAAATAGGTTTTGTTTTTTATTTTAAATACACAAATAATTCAGACACACTAACCTGTAGATATGATATGATATATGTATTTTTTTTAAAACATTATATATTAACATTATGTAATTCTAAATAAAATAACAATTTCTAGCAATTTTAGAAGCAAACAATTTGATGTTATTTGCAAATTATAGCTTAGTCAGTTCCAATTCACACTTACATCACTAGACACATAAATCATAAGATACTTAAATCGTTAATTAAGTCAGTTAGATCAGTTTTCACATATTTTTTTCCTACTAATATGGTGTATATTGATTTAAGTGTAAATTTTTCAACGAATTTCCCTTAAATAAACTTAAATAATGATTTCCGATACAGTAACTAGTGATGTTTGTTTTACAACATTTTCGCAAAGTGAAGAAGCAAAAATATATGCACAGAAAAAGTATGAAATGTATCACTTTACACTTGATAGCATGAGGGCAATTTACTGCGGTGTAATGTGATATCAGTTCAATTAAATCACCTTACACGAATGTAAAGTTTCGTGATAAGTGATTTAACTGAGTTTTTTATTTAATTAAAGAATAACTATAAACAGTCTACCTCAAACTGTCATACTATCTGATTATTACAAATATTAACTCTCATCCAAAAAATAAAGCACCAAAATATCTTTGATAGCCACGAAGTAGGAAATTTTTAATCTTCAAATGCGATTTCCCAAAAATCAATGTTTTTGACTTAGAACACTTTTCACTGAAGGTACAGATATTACGGTAACTTATAAAAATAACAAGCGAAATGGGTTAAAAACTTAACAAAGTAAACGAAGTATGAGATACGTCCAGTCAGTGCACCGCATCAAACCATCGTTGTGAGTAACGCTGTTTTAGAGTGATAATACTAGTGTTGAATCAGTCTAACTCGAGCTCATCGGCCATAACATTAAATGCATTGGAAGCTCTAATGAAAAAAGAGTTCTGCCTATATTTCGTGGCACTGTGTTGGATGGAAAGAGCCGCCGGCTTCCTCAGGGTTCTGTGCGGTACTCTGAGATTAATTAAAGAAAGGAGGCGTGGAGAATCTATTTTTGACCGAGCTATTTTAAATAGAAGTACTAAGTCAGCCATACTTCTTCTTTCTTGCAGCGGTAGAGTATGATGTTTGTTGCACCTGTGTTTATAGTTTTCTATGTAGGTTCTGCTTTTGTATTGCAAAAATCTCATAAACTTACGCTGTATGCATTCTATTTTATCAATGTAAACGTCATACCGTGGGTTCCAAACCTGTGAGCTATACTCGAGGATACTGCGCACATATGTGCAATATAAGAGCTTAGCAACTTTCAGTCTGCGAAATTGAGAGCAAGAACGTATTATAAAACCTAGTGACCTGGTGGCTTTCTTGACTATTTGATCCACGTGGGCCTCGTAGGTTAATTTGGAGTCATGGGTTACACCTAAGTCCCGAATTTCATCAACATTACTTAATTCCGTCCCTTTGAGCGAGTACGTATATTCTGTCATATTAAGTTTACGACTGAAACATATACTAAAACACTTTGAAATAGTTAAATCTAATTTATTTTTATTACAATACTCTTCAAATCTAGCAAGGTCCAGCTGAAGTAAATTACAGTCATTGAAACTGTTTATTTGTTTATATATTTTCATGTCATCCGCATATAAAAGAAAATTTGAATTTTGAAAACAGATAGACACGTCATTAATGAAAATATTAAACAGCAAGGGTCCTAGAAGCGAACCTTGAGGCACACCAGAAGGGACGGAATTCCACTTGGAGCAGTAACCATTCGTAGCTACTGCTTGACTTCGATTCTCTATGTAGGAGGTGAACCACCTAAAAAGATTACCATGTATGCCGGCTGACAGTAGCTTATTTAGGAGTATTGAGTGGTCTATCCGATCAAACGCTTTGCAGTGGTCAGTAAACACTGCATGAACTTCCCCTCCTGCATCCATACCAGAGGTCAAAAAATCAGTAAACGTTATTAAGTTCGTAGTGGTTGAGCGGTTTTTAAGAAATCCATGTTGTTCAGGTATAAACAGACTCGATAACGTATTATAGACTTGATTATACTTTGGCTACTTTGAGTTTGGCTTATTAAAGCGCGAGCATGTGGCACATTTTGATGGCTCGGCAGTCTTTGCACATTCCTTCATTGTATGGCCTACTTCCCCGCAGTGACCGCAAGTGTTGGACTCCTCTCGGCATGATTTAGCTGCGTGGCCATACTGCTGACATTTGTAACACCTTGTGACCAGTGTAAAGTCTCTCGCGGGACAGGAGGACCAGTTTACAAAAACTCTTTCATTAGTTATATAATATTTAATTTCATTTAAATACAAGAACATACTTACTTTGTAATTTGCTTCAGATATTCTATGAATATCGTTAGTATCTTAGTCATTATATTCAATGATCGTTGAATTGATCTCTGCACATAGATTTTCTGTTACACAGTCTTCCCTCACAAGGAGAATAGCTCTAGCTACTCAGAACAATAAAATGATTTATTCATGCCGCCCATCACTCCCCCTACACACTGCTGGCCGATTGTTGTTCCGTCAATATTACATGGAAGGGTTCTTACAACTTTTCCAAGCTTTGGCAAGCACCAGAATGTTTCCGAAGTCTAATTTGGCGAGCCTTGAGGTTCTCGGGTCAAAGAAACGATTCGGAAAGTTAAGCTTCCGCTTTGATGTGAAACGTGGAAAATACACCTTTTCTGAATGAAATCTTTTGGAAGACCAAATTGAATTGAGGAACGGTAAACAAATTATTTGGCAGTTGACAAAATTGAAATGTTCAGTTGCCTCTTTTCAAAAGTAACTGAGTTTTCTTTTTATTTGCAATTCTTCTATTTTGAATTTAGGAAACCAGAAAGTTAGTTAATAGAATAGAACTGATTGAAATCAACCTCTCGATTCGAAAGCTTGCCAAAGATAACATTAGTTTGATTTCAGCGCCCTGGGGCCCTATTTTTTAATTCACTGGCTTAAATATGGCATGGGATTTTCGTTCTATGGAAATCACCCGAAATATAGACGTGAGTACTCACACAATCGAGCTTACTTTTTCAAATCCCTTCTGTGTAGATTTCAACTGATTTTAATTAGAAAATTTTACTTTAATTAATGAATATCACACGCCATTTTGAGTCGCTTCAATATGGTGTGTGATTTTCATTGATTAATATTCGACTTTCGAACGAAAACATTTTTAATTCCACACAGGAGACACTACGACCACAAGCGCAGCGTGGGACATCCACCGACAAGATGGACAGACGACCTTGTAGAGATCGCAGGAACAAACTGGATGCACCGCTTACAACCGGTCGCTATGGAAAGCCGTGGGGAAGGTCTATGTCCAGAAGTAGACGTCCTTTGGTTGATAATGATGATGATGATGATATTTTGCTCTGTTTTCGTAGATGTAATTTTTTTTTTTAACGAAAATCATATGCCATATACAAGCAGATGATTCAAAAATAGGGTTAGATCCTCTGATCGGGTCAGAGAAATGTTGTTGCTTCTATTTATACATATCTCGGGCTTTTTAGTTCTTATGGATACTACTACTAACGGAATAAATGATTTGAGTTTTCCAAGCTTATTCAGCTAATAAATTAAACAAAACAATTTTAAGGCAATATTAAAAGCAATTTCTACTATTTTGTACTACTGAAGGATCTGAGTTTAATCTATACTAATATTATAAAGCTAAAGAGTTTGTTTGTTTGTTTGTTTGTTTGTTTGAACGCGCTAATCTCAAAAACTACTGGCCCGATTTGAAAAATTATTTTTACGTTGGATAGTCCATTTATCGAGGAAGGCTTTAGGCTATATAACATAAAGATACAACTCATAAGACCACAGCAGAAATGAAAAATTTTGCGAAAACGGGAGAAAGATATTCCTTTTGAGAGCTTCCGCTGCATACGCTGCGGAAACCGCTTAAGTTACACAAAAATCATGTACGACAGGATTGTTCAACATTAATAGTTCTATAATAAAGTCCGCGACAGCATATGTCTATCTTTTATGGTTGACTTACTACAACCTTTTTTATGTTAATAAATTTGTAAAAAATAATGCATTATTTTTAGAGATGTATTATACACACAGGTATTTATTCTTATCAAAATAAATACATTCATCATCACGAGCATTTCATTTAGAACCAAGTTGCCCTGTATATCATTTGATTTCAATAAATATCTTAGGAGCTATCACAGTTTTAACATAACTCCGCACCAAAATAATGTTCGCAGCTTAAGTACAACGTGCGCTTGCGTTAATCACTACATAGTATGAAACAAAGTCGCTTTCTCTGTCCCTATGCCCCTTTGTATGCTTAAATCTTTGAAACTACGAAACGGATTTTGATACTTTTTTTTTAATGGATAGAGTGATTCAAGAGGAAGGTTTGTATGTATAATAACATCCATTAAATAGTGGAAGAGTACTGTTATTTTTGAGGTTTCTAATGTGATGTCGTAAATAATTACATTTTTTTCCGCTTACATTGCAAACGCAGGCTGAACCCTACGAGTTTTATCAAAATCATGTACTAAGTATTGTACACATTAAAAAGGTCTACAGAAAAGTCCGTGATGGTATATGTCTATCTCTTATGGATAACCCACAATAACTTTTTTTTGTCATTTACTTTTTACGACAAATAATGGCTAATTTTCGATTTTAACCAATACAGCATTTATCCTTAACCAATTAAATACCTTGAATACATTGTTTATTTAATATAGATCTATATAGCCCCTTACACTGTATGATTTAAGTGAATATTTTCGAAGATATTACAGATGTCCGCCGCGCTGTCATATGTACACAATAGAATGAATAGAATGTTTTTTTTTTCTCGTCTGGCAACATTACCGCTTACACCTGATCGGCTTTTGTCCCATAAAATAATTTTAATTTAATTAGTTTTTAAGTGTTCTATAGGTCAAATACGTAAGAAAAACGTTTGAAAATCGTATTCTGTGTGCGTTTGTGATAATCAGTGTTTTAAAAACGTATTTAGTGTTAAGTGCTACGCTAGTGATAACCGGTCAATGACTTAGCGAAAATTCAAATTGATAATCGTTGTCATCGCTTTTATTTCATCCGATCTAGCATTATAACCGTGTGTATTCAATATATCACGCGTTTATAAGCTTATTTTTATGAATATCCAACGATTAACTTAGCTACGGTTTTGTGTTTCTATCACGTTGAGGTTATAACTTTGTTTACATTCTGTAAATAACCTCGAGTTGGTCGAGCGGCACTTTGGTTTACGTTTTTGTTTTGATCCTTTGTATTTTGACGTAAATATGCTTACTCGCAAGGCCTGCGCTCGCCAGGAGGAGTCCAAGCTCAGGATGGCTTTGAGCGAACTACAGGCGGCCAAGGAGTCGATCGAAAAACTGCATAGGGAAAGAGATGACAATGAAAGGGAAATGTTAGGTGAGTTTGATAGGAACGCTCAACTAAGAAAAGAGATGGCTGAGCTGCACACCAACTATATCTTGGTTGTTAAAGAACGGGACCAATTGAAATTGGTGATAGAAGGGTTCGGTGAGTGCTGTGAGGAGTATGAACGGAACCTGAAACGCATATCTGTTCTTGAACAAGATCTTGGTGATGCCCATGATTATATCAACCAGCTGGAGACGGAGAAACAGGACCATATAAACAGCCAAACCACCCTTCTATTTAATAAGTTGGTTGGTAGTGCGCCCAGCCTGACAACAGCTGCACCTAGTAATCAACCGATTTTGACAATAGATTTAACTGATGACACACCTTCTAAAGGTATTACTAAGTGCAGCAAAAATAAGTTTAAGAAATATGTTAGAATAAACCGTTTCATAAAAAAAAACTAATAAATTAATCAAAAAACAGAAATCCTTACACACTAAAGGAGACACAACTTGGAGATGAACTGGATATGTATTCTTTAATTTTAGAACAATATGTGGGCAAATATGAGAAAGATGTTATGAGTTTAGAATGTCAAATTAGGGAACTTAAGCAGTCATTAAAAATAATGACTGAAACTTATAATTGTACAAAAAAGGAGTGTGGTGAACATATCCAGGCTTTGACAAATATAATAGCTTCCTGTGAATGTAATTCTTCACATGTGATTTCAAAAAACTCAATTAATATCTCTGGAAATGAGTCATCACAACTCACCAACAAGATTACTAGAACTAAGTGTAATGTGAACCCTTCCTGTTCTCAACCCAGTGGATCGCTAAGCAGGTCTGTTAAAAATGTAGTTTTGTTTAGTGATCAGATTGGGAAAAATATGGGCCACTTATTATCAAAATACATGGGACAAAATGTGATCAACCATTGCATGCCAGGGGCATCATATTCAGAAATAGTTCAGAAAGTGCTTTCTTATGAGTTTCAAGAAAATTCAGATTTAATTACTTTCATAGGAAACAGAGGTAATATGAACAAGAAAAACCTAAGTACATACTTTGACAGTTTAAGAAAATTAAATGTGAATAAAACAATATTGTTAACATTACCTTACAGTAGTGGATTGCCAGACGAAGAAAATGATTTAAGATATAAATTTAATTTGCAACTGCATAAATTGACATTATATGAGGGGAATAAATTCCACCTAATTGACATGAATAATTATTTAAAAAACAAAGTATATTTGACGCGAGATAATTATTATGTTAATAATTATTTCAAACGACAGATAGCAATGTCGCTAATATATTATTTTGACTATTCAGCCAAGAACTTGGCTACCAAATCTGCTTTTATTGAGCAGATTATTGACATGAATATTCAACCATTGGAATCAGTTCCAATAACAAACAATCATTTAAATTAGTAGATCAGACAATAGAGGATAACTCTTGCTTATCAGAAATTGTAGAATCAAATCAATTAAATATAGTACATCAAAATATTCAAGGCTTTTCTGGAAAAGATTTGGAAATTGAATTGTTTTTGAATAAAATAAGTATTCATGTTCTCTGCATAACTGAGCACTGGCTCAAGCAGCATGAACTGATGTTATCGATAGATAATTATAATCTTATTAGTTCGTTCACTAGGGAGACTGCCATTCGCGGCGGGACACTTATATTAATTAATAATAAACTAAAATGTAAAGAGCGAAAAGACATAGTGTCTCTCACTATTGAGCGAACAGTTGAAATATCGTGTGCGGAGCTGGACGACTACATTATTGTCTGTGTTTATAGACCCCCAAGTGGAAACTTTAAATTATTTGAATCTGTAATGGAAAATGTGTTAAACAAAATATGTAAAACTACAAAGAAAGTAGTTGTATGTGGAGATTTCAATGTGGACATTATAGATATTACGGAGGAACATCGCGTTCGGTTTTTGAGCATTTTCAAATCATTTGACCTCACTCCGGTTTTTGCTGAGCCCACTAGAGTTACTCCTACAACAGCTACTTGCTAAGATAAATATTATCTTAGCAAGTAGCTGTTGTAGGAGTGTAAAATCATGCAACTGTAAAATCATCAAACAATCTATAATTAATTTTGTAAAATCGGATCATTGCGGTCAGATAGTTACACTACAGAACCGTTTTATTCCACCCCGTCTAGAAATCAAATGCAGGCCGGTCACTGCATCTCGTAAGGACAAATTTAAAAACCTTGTAAGTGATAAAATACCGTTTATACCTTTTGATAAAAAAAATGCTAGTGACTTGTATGAACAATTATTTCAGGTAGTTAAAAAACAATTTGATATTACTTGCCCTCAAAAGAAAATAGTTATCAATAACTGCAAACCGAAATTCAGTGACTGGGCTACACGAGGAGTTTATACCTACAATTAGGAAAAAAATGTTTGAATTGTATAACAAAAAAGCATATAGAAAGGATCTATCGTTTCATGAGTACGTTAAGAGGTACTCAAAAAATTTCAAAAGAGTTTGCTATGTAGCTAAGTCGAATTACATACGCGATAAAATTAAAAAATCTAGTAATAAAATCAAAGAAACACGGAATATTATAAATAAAGAAACATGTAAAACGAAATCTCATGATAACAAATTTAGTCTAGAAATAAACAACAAGCTTATTAAATCTGATGACGAGGTAGCAAACGCTTTTGAGGATTACTTCTGTAATATTCCTATAGAGACGACTAAACAGTTGAGTTCTTGCTCAAGTCATGCGAAATCATTACTAGTGTCGAGTGTTCATAGGTGCGAATCCTCATTTAAATTCAGAAATATTGGTCCTTTAGACATCATAAAAACATTTAAAGAATTAAAACAAAAGAAAACAGAGGATAAATCGGGTATATCAATAGACACAATAAAACCCATTATACCTCTAATAGCTCCTTACTTATCTTATATCTTTAATGAATGTATTGACCAAAATGAGTTTCCAAATTTATTGAAACATAGTAAGGTTGTCCCTTTATTTAAATCAGGAGACAAAAGTGACCCCAGCAATTTTAGGCCTATTTCAATATTACCCACGATAAGTAAAATTTTTGAAAAACTCATTTATAATCAATTACTTTCCCATTTTAAACTTCATAATTTACTACACGAAAAACAGTTTGGGTTCTCTAAAGGTAGAAATACAACTGATGCCGGAGTAGCACTCATCAGACACATTCTTGATGCTTATGAAGACAAACATGATGCCGTCGGTGTATTCTGTGATTTGTCAAAGGCGTTTGATTGTGTAGACCATCAGACACTGCTCATTAAGTTAGAACACTATGGTGTCTCGGAAAACTCATCTAAGTTGCTAAGTTCGTACTTATCAGGTAGAATACACTCAGTTAACATAAATAGTACCTACTCTTCCGGAGCCCCTCTTCAAATGGGGGTCCCCCAGGGCTCGATATTGGGGCCTTTACTTTTCCTGATATATGTAAACGACCTGCCATTTTATTCCACAAATCTTTGTGAGATAGTTCTGTTTGCTGATGACACTTCTTTGATTTTTAAAATGAAAAGACATGAAGAAAATTTTGACGAAGTAAACAATACTCTCTCCAAAGTATTGAATTGGTTCACCACCAATAACTTGTTGCTGAATGCTAGTAAAACAAAATGTGTAAAATTCACTTTGCCTAATGTAAAGCAACTTACACCAAATATTGTACTAAATGGTAATAATCTAGTCTTAATAGACTCCACTGTATTTCTGGGCATTACACTTGACTCAAAATTACAGTGGGGACCTCATATTGAAGCCCTAGCTAGTAGGCTAAGCTCGGCTGCCTTTGCAGTTAGAAAAATAAGGTATCTGACTGATGTTGAAACGGCGAGGCTTGTGTATTTTAGTTACTTCCACAGTATTATGTCTTACGGTCTTCTCTTGTGGGGTTCTGCTGCAGACATTGATACCATATTTATTTTGCAGAAAAGAGCCATTCGTGCTATTTATAAACTTAGTCCTCGTGACTCCCTGAGAGAGGTCTTTAAGAAAATCAACATATTAACTGTGGCTTCTCAATACATTTTTGACAATATAATGTACGTCCGTAAAAAATTAGATAATTTCATGAAGAAGAGCGACATTCACTCATATAACACAAGAAATAAACACAAGCTTGTCGTTCCTAACTTCAGATTAGTTAAAACTAGTAATTCGTTCATGGGAAATTGTATAAAATTCTTTAATAATATACCACACAATCTTGTCGAATTGCCGGTTGATATATTTAAGAAACACGTTAAAAACACGCTTATGTCTAAAGGCTATTATAAGGTTCAAGACTACCTGAACGACACGAATGTGTGGTCCGTCCAGCCTGCACCGACTGATGTACTTACCTTTGATTTTGATTTTACGGCAGCTAGTGGTGACTGAGTTTGTTCCGGCGTTTCTTCTCAGCACTTGCCTAATTGTCTGTGTTCTGTCTCGAAGCGCTGGTAGGGCCCAAAAGATAAGGAGACATGATTCGGCCCCTTCAGGGCACATTTATTTTTATTTTATTTTTCACTGTACATTTGACGTTCATAAGTGGCATATTGTGTCCTAAATTGAATAAACAATATTTGACTTTGACTTTGACTTTGAAATGGCAGAAACGTGGCTTGCCACATGTACACCTGTTGGTGTGTTTAGTGAACAAAATTAGACCAAACCAAATTGACAGGGTTATTTCAGCTGAATTACCGGATAAAGATGAAGATCCTATCCTGTACGAAATCCTAAAGAAACATATGGTACACGGAGCCGGAGCGGGCCGTTATGTTTTTATATACAACGTTCACAGTTTTTCTGTAGTGTATTTAGTATCAGCATTGCACCCGTGCGAAGCCAGGGCGGGTCGCTAGTATATTATAAAGCTGAAGAGTTTGTTTGTTTGAACGCGCTTATCTCAGGAACTGCTGGACCGATTTGAAAAAATATTTCTGTGTTGGATAGCTTATTTATCGAGAAAGGCTTTAGGATATTAAACATGACGCTGCGACGGGAGGGGAGGGAGCAAACTCAAAACGCGCGGACGAAGTCGCGGGGGACCGCTAGTAAATAATAATTATAGAAATCCATTTTAATTTTGTTAGATTACATTAATTTGTATGACAACGCGGTTTCGTAAAATAATGCGCGTTTCTTTCAAAGTCGGTCGAATTTTCATCACCGCCCAGCAATGTTTACAAGCACTATTTAGCTGCTAGCGCTTTGATTGCCTTATTAATTCTGGCTCGACTTTTGCTTGTAACCGGGTGCGCGGGAGGGATATAGCGGCGCGAAAATGGAATGGCCTGCACCTCATCGACCACGATACGATGGAATGAGCCATCGCTTGCTGCTTTGCGTGGGGGTGTTTGATGGAGTAGGCCGAATAAGTACCATATCGAGATCGAAGACTGGTTATGAGACCCAGGAAAAATAGCAATAAATGCTCCATTTCTACTTTTATTGTTGACTACTTAAGAATTTATAGTAGATCGTATGTAATGATGCCGATTTCTACTCGTACAAACTTGGCAACATACTAATGTAGGTAGGTAGTACAATATTGCTTTTATGAATACATTAGCGGTCCCCCGCGACTTCGTCCGCGCGTTTTGAGTTTGCTCCCTCCCCTCCCGTCGCAGCGTCATGTTTAAAATCCTAAAGCCTTTCTCGATAAATAAGCTATCCAACACAGAAATATTTTTTCAAATCGGTCCAGCAGTTCCTGAGTTGTACTTAAGCTGCGAACATTATTTTGGTGCGGAGTTATGTTAAAACTGTGATAGCTCCTAAGATATTTATTGAAATCAAATGATATAAAGGGCAACTTGGTTCTAAATGAAATGCTCGTGATGATGAATGTATTTATTTTAATAAGAATAAATACCTGTGTGTATAATACATCTCTAAAAATAATGTATTATTTTTTACAAATTTATTAACATAAAAAAGGTTGTAGTAAGTCAACCATAAAAGATAGACATATGCTGTCGCGGACTTTATTATAGAACTCTTGATGCTGAACAATCCTGTCATACATGATTTTTGTGTAACTTAAGCGGTTTCCGCAGCGTATGCAGCGGAAGCTCTCAAAAGGAATATCTTTCTCCCGTTTTCGCAACATTTTTCATTTCTGCTGTGGTCTTATGAGTCGTATCTTTATGTTATATAGCCTAAAGTCTTCCTCGATAAATGGACTATCCAACGTAAAAATAATTTTTCAAATCGGGCCAGTAGTTTTTGAGATTAGCGCGTTCAAACAAACAAACAAACAAACAAACTCTTCAGCTTTATAATATTAGTATAGATTAAAAAAAATGACATTGTGCTTTAGTATAATATTATTTGAAACTCATTCAATCAAAATAGTGTAATACTTACTGTTATTTAAAAATATTAACCGCTTTAAAAAACGGAAATATTAAACCGCTTTTGGAAGGCGTTATTTTTATATTTCATTAAAATACCATTACTAAAAACTACTGGGCCGGCTTTGGTCTGTCTGTCTGTGTATCTGTCTGTCCGGCCCATAGAAAAAATGAATAAGGTTAGAATGGCCCCGGTCAGTGCGGCAGCGAGCTTAATTGTAGGCATATGCCTGCATTGAGCCGTAGCTACTTCAGTCGCGTGACAAGAGCGTTGCATTATTTTTTGTCAAAAATGCCGTCTTTTACTATAATTACTTGAAGAGCGTGAAGCCAGGTCATAAAAAATGAGAGAGAAAGTGTATTTTTTCACCGGCGAGTAATAATACGTAGTTATTTCGACATTATTTGCAAAAAAACACTTTTTAATTATGATATTTCAAATGATAGCGGTTTTTTTTGGACTAACGTCAAAAAAAATATTCATTGATGACTGTCCACGCATATTTCTAACAAATCTGCTATCTTAACACGCAATGTATCGCGTCTAATTTGCTTTGTTTGCTTGTATACGCATCACTAGGGATGTAGCTCACAGCACAGTAAAATTATCGATAAATGGTAATTTCTCTACTGATATATTAAAAGACAAAAATAAGTTTTGTTTATTAATTATTTGAAACATAGTAATGATTAAATACAATAAAGTTGAAGAGTTTATATGTTGGAACGCGCTTATCTCAGGAACTACTAGAGCCATTTGAAAAAAAAAATGTATTATATTCTAATTCGTGCTACCAAAATAACATTTTTCGACCTCCGTGGTCGAGTGGCTAGCACGCTGGTTTCAAGCGTCGCCATCTCGTGAGGTCCCGGGTTCGATTCCCGGTCGGGTCAATGTAGAAAACGATCTTTACTATATTGTCTCGGGTCTGGGTGTTGTGGTACCACCGTTGTGTCTGATTTCCATAACACAAGTGCATTGGCTACTTACTTTGGGATCAGAGCAATGTATGTGATTGGTGTCAAATATTTATTTATTATTTATTTATAACATATTCCTGCAATAAAAATATAACTCAGCAAAAACGCACTGCTTAATCCTCAACTTTTCTACTTTCGCTGTTATTATCTTCGATTTTAATTTATCGGTTGGTCTATTTATTTGTAAAATAGGGTACGACAATTCACAGTTCAAAATCGATATGTGTCCAATACTCTTTCACAAGTTCTACATTGGTTTACTGTCACCAATCTACTCCCTTCGGCAGTGATACCGAAGTTAAACAAACAACTTACGGCGCGATTGTGTTTTAATGAGTGACCATACCGACCATATTTAAGTGACCTAAACAACGAGCATCTCCGTGCTTCATGAAGCACGTTAAGCTAGTATCGGTTGATATTTTCTTACAGTATCTAAAAGCATTCGGTATTAATTTTATCATAATTTCGAAATCTCGATTTCCTACAAAATTTAAAAAGAAAATTTCCTTAAAAAGGTTGACTTTTGGAAAGTATATTCAGGGATCAAGATTGTCCCAATGAGTGATGTAATGTGTGGTGATGTGATTTAAATGCGAACAAAAGCACTGCAAGGTTAACTGTTGTATCATGCAGCTGTACATTTCTTTAACTTTATCACTATACTATCTTGGGTCATATTTATTTATTGAAAACTTCATGCACGAAACATAAAATTGTACATGTGGCGGTTGTATACCGGTCAACCATACGTATATAGGTATATTGTTTTTTTTTTGTAATCTAAACAATTTTCGATTTGAGTTTGTTCCCTCCCCTTCCGTCCCAGCGTAAAGTTCTAGCCTAAAGTCTTTCTCGATAAATAAGACATCCAACACAAAATCATTTTTTTATTGGTCCAGTAGTTCCTGAGATTAGCGCGATTAAACACATACAAACTCTTCAGCGTTATTGTATTAGCTAAGAATATAAATGAATAAATAGCATGGTAAGATATAATACCTGAATAATGTAGACCATGGCCTTTATGACTTTATACCTTTAAACATTTTTCTTTACATTGGAATCTATTAGTCTTATATAACTAATTATTCTTTATACGAAGAATGATTCAATTCTACTAATAGAACTATTTTTAGAAACTACTTTAAACGGTATAAGTTACTCTATTTCAAGTAACGTTTAGCAACTCATTTTTTTTTACCGAAAGGCAATAGTAGTACCCTTTGTTGCGATCAAATGAGCTGTTAAATTATCCAAATTATTTCAAACTTAAATCCTACATGTTTATTTACAAAGAGACAAAACATTACATCGGTAATTGAATTTATAATAATCGACCTTTACCACATCACTAGTATTTTGACATGAAAGAACGAACGTATCTGAATGATGATTGGTGGTTTCACTGCTAGAAGCTCTGTGATTAGTAGTTGGTTTCAAGTACTAATTACACCAATCACAGAGCTCCTAGCGGAAATTGTGATTGGTTTGTGATATTGGTGCGTTAATTCATTGATTATTATCACTGCAGCAACAGCGCGGTTACTCCCACCGGCGACAAAGGTTCCCATACAAACGATCGATCAAAACCATTCTAACCTTATTCATTTTTTCTATGGTCCGGCCGTCCGTATGTCACAGCCACTTTATTCTGTAACTATAAGCAGCACACTGATGAAATTTAGTAGAAAGATGTATCCTGTTAACCGCTTTACGATTCTTATACAAAATATAAAAAATAATGTGAGTTAAGGGGGGCTTCCATACATGAAACTAAAACCGTTTGTTTTTAGTCAAACCTATGCGTGTGGGTGTCTATGGATACGTCTTTTAAAATAATGCAGAGGTTCCTATTGTCGGTATGTGAAAGATAATATAATGTGGGTAGTTAAGATGAAATAAAAGTCAGTCTAAAACTGGATCTCGAGTTTGATTTACATAAACATGGCGCAGCCGTTACCAATCCAAGTACTATAGAATAGTAGTGGTCTAAGAACGGTATTCCAAATCTACAAGAATTAAAATAACAGTAGCTGCAGTGCTTGTAGTGATTTGTGGGCAGAAATAAAAACTGGGAGTCATGGAATCCGTGTTGCCGCCACCTCCGCCATTTGCATTCACTCACAATCTCGAAAACGTTACATCGGGAAACATATCTAAGGAATGGGAAAAATGGAAGAATGCATTCATGATATATTTTGAGGCGTGTGAGCTAAACAAGAAAGCTGCAAAAGTTCAAGTCAGTATATTTTTACATATAATTGGGGAGCAAGGCCGAGAAGTGTATGAACAGCACAAAGATGAATGTACTGATTTAAATAGCTCGATTAAGATATTCGATGATTTATTTTTACTAAAAAAGAATCTGACAGTGCAGCGTCATCATTTTTTCACTCGGGATCAACGAGACGGAGAATCAATTGAACAGTACTCATTGGAATTGAGAAAACTAGCATCAAAATGCGAATTCAACGACTTGTGTGATGATTTGATTCGTGATAGATTAATCTGCGGCATAAAAGAGAACGCGCTTAGAGAACGGCTTTTAAGAGAACCGGAATTAACATTAAGAAAAACACTAGATATATGCAACATCGCGCAACTGTCAAAAATGAATGCCAGCACTATTAAAAAAGAGTTCGTGGAACACCGCGCATATGCTCTAGAGGAAAATGAAAAAAGTGAGCTTCAGGATTGTTGCGAGGGAGCATGTTCGGTGCACTGGGTGTCGAGACGTGGACGTGCAGTAAATAACGTTCGTGGGGCGACCCGCGGGCGAGGATTCCGGTCCAGCATGCCTCGTGCGCAAGGGCCCCGGTCGTCACATGTTAGGTACAATAACAACGCACCCGTGACATCACCGCAGTATCAAAACAAACAAGTGCAACGTAGTGAGCAGTGTGGAAAATGTGCTATGTTTCATGATAAAAATAAGTGTCCGGCATACGGAAAAAGGTGTTTAAAGTGCAACAAATTAAATCACTTTTCTAAAGTGTGTAATTATAATAGTGTTTACGAAGTGCAAGACGATGAATTCCCCGATCAGGTAATCTATTATTTTAATAAAAATAAAAGTGATTGGTCTGTCAAATTAATATTACATTGCAAAGAGATTTCTTTTAAAATTGATACGGGTGCAGATGTAAACGTATTGCCTCGTAGCTATCTCAAGGAAATAGGTATATCTGAAAGTGAACTTCTTAAGACTTCAACTAAATTGCGGGGTTATTCTGGCAGTGACATTGCAGTTATTGGGAAATGTAACCTAAAAGTAATGTTTAGGAGCTGTGAGTATATTTTGCATTTTATTGTGGCTGATGTTGATTCACCGCCAATACTGGGTAGGCAATCGTGTCAGGAGTTAGATATCGTAAGATTGGTCCTCTCAGTTGATAAAAAACAACAAAATTATGAGCTTAAAAACCGCATATTTAGTGAGTATTCTGACGTGTTTGAAGGAATTGGTTGCATGCCAGGTGTATACAAAATAGCTATAGATGAAAGTGTGCGACCTGTTGTTCATGCCCCTAGAAAATTACCTGTTGCTCTTAAGGATAGTGTAAAAAATAAATTAGATGAAATGGTAAAGGATAAAATTATTGCGAAGGTAAGTGGACCCACAGATTGGGTGAACAGCATGACTGTTGTAAGGAAACCAAATGGTGATTTGAGAATATGTTTAGATCCTCGAGAATTAAACAAAGCAATTAAACGTGAGCATTTTTAACTGCCAATGTTAGATGAAATAGTAAAATTAGCAGGTGCAACATATTTTAGTACAGTCGACGCTATAAATGGGTTCTGGCAACAAAAGCTACATGAAGATAGCACAAATCTATGTACTTTTAATACAGCGTTTGGTAGATACAAGTTCTTACGATTACCATACGGAATTAGATCAGCTTCTGAAGTTTTTCATAAAAAAATGTATGAACAGTTTGATGACCTTGAGGGAGTTAGTTTGTTTGTTGATGATTTAATTATATATGGATAAACTAAAGAGGAACACGATTTAAGGCTCATTAAAGTGTTGAATAGATGTCGCGAGATAAACCTAAAGTTAAATAAAAATAAATGTAAAATAGGACTGACGGAAGTCAAGTATTTAGGCCATAAAATCACTCCACATGGAATTTATCCAGACAACTCACACACAACAGCAATATCAGAGATGCAGCCTCCTAACAGCAAAAAAGAACTCGAAAGATTCCTTGGTTTGGTTAATTACGTAGGTCGATTTGTGCCAAATTTATCAGAAAAAACGCATACACTTAGGCAATTGTTAAAAAAGGATGTGGAATGGCACTGGATGACACAACATCAGAAAACATTTGAAAAGTTAAAAGAATGTTTAATTAATGTCCCAGTATTGCAGTATTATGTACTAGATAAACCAATAGTAGTTTCAGTTGATGCAAGTAAAAATGGACTAGGTGCTTGCCTGTTGCAAGATAATCTACCAGTTAGTTATGCTTCTAGATCACTCACAAAGGCTGAACAAAACTATGCTCAATTAGAAAAAGAGTTACTCGCCTGTGTGTATGCTTGTGAAAAATTTTATACCTATATTTATGGTAGAAATGATGTTACCATTAAGACTGATCACAAACCACTTGTGAGCATCATAAACAAACCAATAGCTAATGCGCCAGCAAGATTACAGAGGATGTTATTACGTTTACAATTGTACACGTTTAAATTAGTTTACAAACCAGGGAAATATTTATTTATTGCGGATACATTATCTCGGGCGGCCAAACCGGTTTGTTATAGCGAGCTCCAGACGCACGAGCGCGATCACTTCGACGCGCAGGCACAAGTATGCGTAGTAACGTCATGTAACCCGCTCACTGATACGCATTTTATTAGATTACAAAAGGAAACTGAGCAGGATTCAGAACTACAGTTAATAATTAAATACCTGAATGAAGGTTGGCCTCAACATAAGCAACACATACGTGATGAAGTTAGACCCTACTGGTGTTATAAAGATGACTTATCTACCTCTTATGGCATTGTATGGAAAGGAAACCGTGCAGTCATTCCCAAAAGTATGCGGAGGGAAATGCTTTCGAATTTGCATATTGGTCATTTAGGTCTAGAAAAGTGTAAGTTGCGAGTGAGAGATACTATGTTTTGGCCTAATTTAAATTCTCAGCTTGAAGACTACATCAATCAGTGCCAGGCATGCTTAGCAAACAAAAACCAGAACAGAAAGGAAACATTGATTTCCCATGATATTCCTAATAGAGCGTGGTCAAAAGTAGGCACTGATACATTTCATTTTCATCGACAGGTCTATCTGGTTGTCGTAGATTATTATAGTAAGTTTATTGAGGTAATTCAGCTAAAAAATTTAACGTCTCATGAAATTATCAATCAATTAAAATTAGTATTTTCAAGGCAGGGAATTCCGGACATAGTGATGTCAGATAACGGACCGGAGTATAATTCGTTTGAGTTTAAAACATTTTCAAAACAGTGGTGTTTTCGTCATGTTACGTCATCGCCATCATATCCGCAGTCAAATGGACAAGCGGAAAGAGCTGTTCAATCTGTAAAACAAATGTTAAAGAAGACCTTCCACGATAAAAGTGATTTTAGAATGGCCCTCTTGGAATATTCAAATACACCGATCAACGCAAATTTGGCTTCACCATCAGAATTGCTTAACAATCGCAAACTAAGAAGCATTGTTCCTTGTTGTCCTAAATTATTAAAACCTAAAATTCCACAACACGTCAAATATGAACTAAATTTAAAACAAGAAAAACAACGTTCGTATTACAATAAAGGTGCCAGAGACTTATCACAGCTAAAAGTAGGTCAGAACGTTAAAGTAAGGATTAACAATACTTGGGTAAACGGTATTATTAAGTCATTGGTAGGTATACGTTCTTATTCTGTGAAAATTTCCAATGGAGGCACTTTAATAAGAAATCGCCGACACCTTATCAGCGATGATTCAGCACAAAACAATGCAAACGCCTCAGCTGACTATGACGATAATAGCAACCCATACGACGATGTCACTGTACGGAGTAACTCTCCAAATTCTCCCGCCCGAATAAACAATAATGAACCGTATGTTACTCGTTTTGGCAGGACAGTGAGACGACCTGATCGGTGGGGTTACAACGACAAATCGTCGGTATGAAAGATCATTATATAATATATATTTAAGCACGGTGTATGTGCGTTTCTTAAATATTTTAGCGACGTAAATATGCTCTTGTGCCATGGTTGAATTAAGTAAATAATATAATAATAAGTAATGCATGTAATAAATAAATAAAGTTGTAAAATAAATAGTAAAATTATTTTAAATCTGCAATCATGGTTAAACATTATAATGAATTATATATAAATTTATACAAACATACAATTTTAATAACTTATGAACTTGAACAGTATAACATTAAATAATGAAAAAAAAAATGAATGTATTTATTAACTATTTATACTTCAATGAAGGTAATTCAATTCCTTACTTTTATGAATGGAGTAAAAAATTATGCAAAAATATTATTGTAATGCATGTATGCAATGTAATAAATTAATTCACTTGTATTTATGCCAAT
The DNA here is from genome assembly GCA_963924145.1 of Pyrausta purpuralis. NCBI lineage: Eukaryota > Metazoa > Arthropoda > Insecta > Lepidoptera > Crambidae > Pyrausta > Pyrausta purpuralis. The sequence continues at coordinate 27,510,490 of OZ001651.1, read as the reverse complement.
CATAAATACAATGTGCACTGTTTATCAGGTTTAAAATTTAGGAACATAATGATTTAATAATTATTAAAAAGGAGTATTAACAATTAATCTACTTTTATAATTGCATGTGAAATCTTTAGAACATAAGTATTTTTTTTTAAAAAAGGGGGGTTGTCGGTATGTGAAAGATAAATATAATGTGGGTAGTTAAGATGAAATAAAAGTCAGTCTAAAACTGGATCTCGAGTTTGATTTACATAAACACCTATAACCATTTTTTTAAAGGCTCACGTTTCATAGCTTGACGTTTCCAAAGAGGTAAAATGGGCGTCTGGGGGGACGCCCCATCTAACTTCTATACTAAGCGAGTGTAATTTTGAAAAAAATAATATGTAATATAGATCTCAACACGGAATCGAACGATAAGTTTTTGAAATATAACACATTTTCAACATATTTATACAAACACTATGAAAAATAAAGTTATGTTTGCTGTCAACAAAATATTGTGGTATTTTACTATGTGGAAGTAAGTGGATTCCCTAATTCAGTTAAAGTTGGTACGGAACCCTCAGTGCGCGAGTCCGACTCGCACTTGTTCTAATTAATGTCGTAGTTTGAAAGGATGTTGATATGTCAGATCGGAAACAAATACACATATATTACAAAAAAAAAACAGTTGCATCGGATAAATCCACATTATTATAATTTTATTGACCGAAACCGATTGGTTCTTAATCGGGGGGCTAAGTTTGGAAAGTCCCTTTGCGAATTAACACCAATATTTTACGGAAAGTCATGGCAGTGAAATATAAGTGACGTGTGAAATGAAACTTTATATGAAGTAAGGTTTATATTTAGCAATTAAGCTTGCATTTACTTTTACTTGTATTTTGCTTTTAAATAACTACTTTGTAGACCACTTTCTGTCATGAACTGTAACTACATGATCTAAGCTTTATTTAGGAGGCCCGTCAGCCCGTTTTCTCGCTGTATTGCTCTTCAGAATATAAACATAAATGCTCGCCTAAAACATGTCTTAATAAAGATTTTTCCAAGCCCCTTACCCAAGGAACGGTTTACAAAGCACTGTTGACTATTTTTGTACAAAAATATCATTTCATCTAAAAGAGGTCGCGTTAATTAAAGGTGCATACTCTCCGTTTCAAGTCTTGCTTGTTTCTATGCAAATGTGATGAATATGGATTCGGCCAAGGAGCAAAGTCAATTCTACCGGCCTAAAACCTCCTTCACTGAGTTCTAATATCCACATTTATATATTTTGCTGCACTAGTGCATCAATTTTAATATAAACTGTACGATTAGGGGTTTTCGCGCGTTCTACCATTTCTTTAAATAAAAGATGCAGCGAAAAGCAATATGGCGTCAAAGACTTTGACCGTAACTTTTAATACTATTTAATGTTGTAAAATAATTGAAAATCTCCTCTCCTCTCTCTTCTCTTTAAAGAAACTCCTTGCAAATTAAACCTTAAATGAAAAATACATTACTAGCTTATCAAAAAATTTATTAGTTGCATCAATAAAAATAAATCGTCAGTACTGGATTAATACATAATTGCCTTTCTAGAAGATAGTGAACGTTTAAAAAATTGGAACAGCTGTGAGTACAATATAATATTTATACAACTGGACACTGTTTCGATTAAAACCAAGCAATTTAACTTTGTGTGGTGCTGGGATTAGAACAACTGTGCCAGCTTGACTTCGGTGTGTTAGTTAGAAGACGCTTTTTTACGAAATGTAGTAATTTCTAAGTATTTATCAATAAGATATGGTCTTCATCTTGCAAACAATAAAATAAGAATAAAAAACTTGGCATTAGTAAATTTCTATTAGACGGTCAAAGAGTATTAAAAAAATGGATGCGTGGTTTCAAAATAATATTTTGGTTGCGCTTTTTATTTTCGAAAGAAGACAAATCCTACAGTAAAATAAGTACCATTTACTCCAATTTTAACTATTATATTTATTTAATAACCATATTATCTCTATATAAAACCTGTGCATGCATTAGTAGTGCTAGTAAGTTTACAAAATATTCATAACATCGCTATTACTTTCAAAGCAAAAGCAAACGCGGTATGAATTAAGCCTACTAGGCGGGTTGCAAATGATCAATTGTTTGCGATTAGATATCTAACAACTGAAAACATTGTGCTCGTAATATTGTTAGCGATACAATGATGTTTGGCAACTGTATAATTTAATTAGCCATGGTGTATCATTGTGCTGGTGTTTGCGAAACTCGATAAACATTGCCATTTGTGTATCGCGGACAGGGTTGTTTGCTCTCGAGAGCCCGAGAGAGATCTGGCGATATTACACTAACTAACAATTTGAGCGATATTGAGCTGCCGGCCAGTCCGCCTTAATTTGTACCAGTGATTTATAGCCAGCATTAGTCTAGATCACAACTTTGTGTATTTGTGTAATGTTCAGCATTCTGCAACAAAACAATTTCCACTGGGAGGTTATTGTTAATTTGTTTAAAAAAACTGTAGGTATTTAACGATATAACACCGATCAATTGCATGCAATGCAATTTAGATAAATAAATAAAGATTATTGATTATTATTAGTATTCGAAACAAAAGTTCGCCGGGTCAAACAAAATTAATAAATCTGCATTTATGTATCATTTATTATTAGTACGAGAGCCCACGACCAAAACCATGTCTCATAGCAATACGGCAAAAACCCTATAAAATCGTTAGATTGTATGATTCTGAACCCGACTAGGTGTGTAGTAACGGTCGAAAGTGTAGCAACTGCGTGGGAGGCCATTTCTGCTGTGTCAAAAAAAAAGACAGTCGGTATTATAGCAATACGTCTGATAGTGAAAATGTACATAGATTTTATAATTGTATTACGAAAAAGTTTGTTTTCAGACATTTTGCGCGTAGCATATAGCCTGAGCGCATTTTTGAAAATGTCAACAAATTTAGCCGACCTGTATCATAGCAATACGGATAAATTTTTTTTTCAACTTTTCGTATTGCTGCCATGATTACCAAAAACCTGTTTTCAGACACTTTAAGTGTAGCATATACTCCCAAAAACGAAAATAACGTTTCGGAGTCGCCTGGCCGACGCCTCTGTTAAATGTTTTTTTTAATTTACAGCCTTCATAGATATTCAAGAATCTCCCTTGTCTATTATATGTACTTTGACAGATGACAGATGTCATTACTTATTTCTTTTGTAAAAGTTACTCAAGTGTGCTTTAAATAAAACCAAAACTATCAAATCAATCAGTATTTAATTTCAACAGCCTCAGCGCTTGTTTCTTTCATTTATTTCAGTCCTTCAACTTCAATGTTACGGTTTCGGGTAAATTCTTCGTTAATTATCATCTAATAAATTCAGGGTCGCAACGTATTCATTGGTTTGTAACAGAAAATTCAAGATGCCTCAATACGATTTTTAAATGATATCTGAGTATCGAAAAGTTGTCTGATAGAGAAGGTGCTACACTTAATTTGTCTGATATAAATTTTTTGCACATGTGGACAACTTATTTTATCATGTCCAACAATTTTCAGACATATTGCTATGATACCGATCGGTAAAATTTGTAAACATTTTCAAAACGGTCTCAAAATTTAATGCGTTCACATTTCCGTCTGAAAATTGTTTTGTTCGCATCAAATAACCAACATTTACTAATAAAAAAAATTTTCAGACGTATTGCTATGAGACATTTTTTTTGTCTCATTTTTAATTTTTTTAAGTGATTTTACGGGTTTGCGCTACACCACTAACGTCTGAAAAATATGTTTCCGGTATCTCAGAACTATCATTCCACTACAGTCTGCAAATCAGACATATTGCTATGATGCAGTTCGGTAAAATTTTTGACAATTTTGAAAATTCGGTCAGATCAAACGCTACGCGGAAAATGTCTGATATTGGTATTTTCGAGTTCAGGATAATCGTATGTATCGATTTGATGCAGTTTTGGCCGTATTGCTATGAGACAAAAATTTTGGTCGTGGGCTCTCGTACTATATGAGATTAGTGAGTATTATAATAAATGAAATATTAATTGTATTTAGCTTTATTGGAGAGACGAGATAACTCAATCAGGCTACTCAGAATTTCTTTGTCTTCGGTAATGATAACGTAGTAACACAATCTATACTAATATTATAAAGCTGAAGAGTTTGTTTGTTTGTTTGTTTGTTTGAACGCGCTAATCTCAAAAACTACTGGCCCGATTTGAAAAATTATTTTTACGTTGGAGAGTCCATTTATCGAGGAAGACTTTAGGCTATATAACATAAAGATACAACTCATAAGACCACAGCAGAAATGAAAAATGTTGCGAAAACGGGAGAAAGATATTCCTTTTGAGAGCTTCCACTGCATACGCTGCGGAAACCGCTTAAGTTACACAAAAATCATGTATGACAGGATTGTTCAACATAAAAAGTTCTATAATAAAGTCCGCGACAGCATATGTCTATCTTTTATGGTTGACTTACTACAACCTTTTTTATGTTAATAAATTTAAAAAAAAATTATGCATTATTTTTAGAGGTGTATTATACACACAGGTATTTCTTCTTACCAAAATAAATACATTCATCATCACGAGCATTTCATTTAGAACCAAGTTGCCCTGTATATCATTTGATTTTAATAAATATCTTAGGAGCTATCACAGTTTTAACATAACTCCGCACCAAAATAATGTTCGCAGCTTAAGTACAACGTGCGCTTGCGCTAATATATTATAAAGCTGAAGAGTTTGTTTGTTTGAACGCGCTTATCTCAGGAACTTCTAGACCGATTTGAAAAAATATTTCTGTGTTGGATAGCTTATTTATCGAGAAAGGCTTAAGGATATAAAACATCACACTGCGACGGGAGGGGAGGGAGCAAACTCAAAACGCGCGGACGAAGTCGCGGGGGACCGCTAGTACTAAATAATATTGTACGGAGATTTAATAATACAGTATGTAACAAAAAGGTGAAATAAAATTTAAAGGACGTGTAGAGTAGGAAATGTGTAGTTCCTATGAAAAACAACAAACTCGTGGGAGTATAAATTACTGAGTAAATTGATGCTAAAGTTTTAACAAAAACTTATCGATGACAACCTTAAATATCAGCTGTTAGGTGTGTGTGTGTGTGTGTGTGTGTGTGTGTGTGTGTGTGTGTGTGTGCGGCGGGCGAGGGTTGCGGGCGGGGGTTCGTTAATGAATGACCGCAGATTAAGGGTTGTCAACACTTTCGGTTAAAAAACAATTTATTTAATAAGTGTGGGGAAAAGAGTTGTTTATTTTTAACTAAAACTTTTACTACTTAATGTTCACATTACATATATACATACCCTTAAATATTATTTCGCCTTTTTGTTTCACCCTGTATTATTATTTTATGTGACTTTTATCTTTTAAAGAAGTCATGAATATTTTTCGTTAAAGTAGTTACATCGCATTTTAGTAAAAAGTAATGATTTGTTTGTTGTTAAAAAGTTGTTCTTAAAAATACAAAATATTATTTAGACTAGTATGTTGAAGTATGTTTCAATAAAAGATAGTAGGATTGCATAACCTAAGTAAGAACTATCGCATTTTATTGTTTCTATCCTATTGGTAACAGCCGGTGTCTACATTGTAGCAGAATACTACATTATTGCTGTGCTAGTCTTTAAGTATTATCGCTCTAGCGCCAACGATAAAATCGTCTACAGACGCAGCAATAAAATGAGACTTTTTGTGATAAAATCTTAATAGCTCTATCGAGGTATTCTCTAATGCTTGTTTTACGACGGATTATAATGTAACGTAACTCCATAAAACCTGCCATATCGTAATTAATGTAGGACTTACCTATTAGGAAACTTTTCGTAAAGCAGATTTTTTTTTTAAAGTCGAGATGTTCGAGATGAAAATTCTAAAATATTAACAGTTTTTATCCCTTAGGCCAGGGATGCACAGACTTATTAAGACTAGGGGCCACTCGGGCAAATTATGATCTGATGGCGGGCCGCCAGAAGTATAGGTAATTAAAGACAATAAAGAATTGATAATTATGTATTAAAATTGAAAAAGAATTTATTAATTTGAAGCGTGGCACTGCATAGTGCTTACAATCTTTTTTATATTTGGCTCAAATTTACTTGTAGCAACACGTAAAACTGCTTCCAAACTTTCATTTGCAAGGCGGTTTCGATTTTTTGTTTTATTATTATTTAGTATTGAAAAGGTTTGTTCACATATATAGGTAGAACCAAATAAGCTGGCACATTTCAGAGCGTTTATGCGCAACTCTTTGTACGTATTTTTATCAATGCAGCGGTAAAAGTTCAGCAAGTCTCCTTCGTTGAATTTGTTGCGTAAATCTTGGTCGTTTTGAATGTCGATAATTTCTAACTGCATTGACTCTGGCGCATTTTCAACTGAAATCGTGAAAGGATTGCTGAATATGTCCAACAGAGGTTTCACTTTTTTAAACTCCGAAAATCTTTCTTGAAAAGATTGAATCAAAATATCTAGCTTTTCTACATAACTGAAATTAATCGCAGTTTTGTTGAATTTTTCAGCCATTTTCTTATAATTCGGAAAATGATTGTAATTTCCAGAATTCAATTGCGATCTGAAAAGTGTCAGCTTGCATTGAAAGGATGATACGTGAGCGTAGAGCTGGGATATCAGTTGATTTTTGTCTTGAAGCCGTGTGTTCAAGACATTCAAATGATTTGTAATGTCAACTAAAAAAGCCAAATCACACAACCAATCAGGATTTTTAAGTTCCGGGACATCCTTTTGCTTTTCCGCCAGAAATATTCCAATTTCTTCTATTAAATTTAGAAATCGTTCCAGGGTCAATCCACGACTTAGCCACCTTACTTCTGTATAATACAGTAAATCTCCATATTCGCTTTCGATGTCATCAAGGAATTGTTTGAATTGCCTGTGATTGAGTCCTCGTGATTTTATGAAATTTACAGTCGAAACTACCACTTTCATGACATTTTGAAATTCAATTTTTTTAGAACAGAGGGCTTCTTGGTGTATAATGCAGTGAAACTGCATGAGATCTTCAGCGTTTATGTTTTTTTCTTGCAGATGCTTTTTCAGCAAAGTAACTAGCCCAGAATTGACACCAATCATCGAAGGAGCACCGTCAGTGGCAACTCCCGATAATTTTGATAAGTCCAAATCAGTTTTTGAACACTCATCCAAAAGTACATTGAGTATATCAACTCCTCTGGTTTGACCTTTCAATGAACACATTCCTAACAACTCTTCTAAGACTTCAAAATCTTGAGTAACACCTCGTATGAATATGAGAAGTTGAGCTGTGGAAGTAATATCAGTGGATTCGTCGAGTGCTAATGAAAAAAAATCAATGATCTTAGTTTTTTCATTTAATTGTTCCGCAATATTACCTGACAAAGACATAATACGTCTTTGGATAGTCATACGATTCAGTTGAATTTTCTCAAACTTTTTTGCTGCTTCTGGACACATTTTCTTAGCGGCAATTTCTATGCATTCTTTTACAAAATCCCCATCATTGAAGGGGCGACTGCGCTTTGCTATCATTCGAGAAATTTCATAACTAACTTCTGTAGCTGTTTCTGAATCTTGGATGGGTTTTGTAAACATAGCTTGCTGACCAATAAGCTCCCGTTTTAAAGACAACATTTTTTGCTTTCTTAATTCGCCTGTAAACTTGGTAAAAGTAGGATGCTGCGTTTCATAGTGCCTTTTTACATTATATTCCTTTGCAATCGCAACAGAATTCTTGCAAATTAAACAAACGACTTTATTATGCGACCATACAAAAAAGTATTTCTCAGTCCAAATTTCTTGAAACTGCCGATTTTCATCTTTAACCTTACGTTTTTTACTAGGTCCTGGCTTGTCCATGTTGCGTTCTAATCCTGGCTAGGATTAACACAGCACCTAAAAACAATTACAGTACCTACTTAAATTACCCATCCTTTTTTAAATTAGCAAAAATAATTGATTTAAATAGGTAGGGAAACACTTATTAATAACAGAGTTTTACTTACGATTTCACAACACAATTATACACGGCACTTGACCGGGAAATCTACGTTGAATGTGGATCAAAATATATGACACCGGCTAGTCGAGTTAAAATCTACACTAGAGTCTAGAACTATTGACACTTCACTCAAATTAAAACCGAACTATGGGTCGCTGCGGTTAGCGTGGCTTTTATACCGCGCGTATAGAGTCGAAAACTGTCTGGAGAAATCTCGAAACCGACTCTGGAAGCTTCGTGTATCTACCTACGCGAGCAATCGGGAATTCGTGCACTTAAGAGCGCGCGCGCGAGATTCAAATTACTTTTCGAACATATTTTTTTTGGTTATATTCTGGAATAGAATTCAATATTTCTCGAATGTACGAGAGTATTATTTTTGCTGTCGGCGGGCCACCAGTATTCGACCGGCGGGCCGCAAGCGGCCCGCGGGCCGCGGTCTGTGCATCCCTGCCTTAGGCAATATAAAGTTTTTAATTCAAGATAAAAATGATGGTATGCCTACTGAAGAAAAACGTAATTTATACGCAAATATTAGTATTGGCTTAGTAAAATCTGTCCTGTCTAAAATGTAAATCCGATTTTCATGAGTGTAGTACTATATTTTTGTTTCATTACTGTTTATACCGTTATAAAAGCCGGGAGCTAACATAAAAATCTTTATGATGGTTAACATAGGTGATCGTTTGGTATAGTATAAGTGTTTCAAACTTTGAAATTCTTTGCACGAAATAGGGTGTACAAAAATCACAAGGGAATTTGTCCGATTCATTCGTCTCTCCTTATCTTTTTCCTTCACTTGTCATTTAGACACTACAGGTCGTTGCATGGGCTATCTATGGCCTGTAGGATACGTATAGTGCTAACGTTTATCGTGTTCTTGATCGCTATCCGACTCGGAATGCTTACTAGAAACAATCGTTATCTCACTATTCTGAAAGCTCAAAAGAAACGATTAGATTTGTAAACTGACAAAACGTTTAGAATGCTTTTAACACGCACAGTGTTATATTTTATTTCATCTTTAAGAACTGACAAATAGTTTAGACCGATGGTTGACCATAAAACCTTTACAAAACTCTTTATTTATCTCTCTAAGCCGTGCTCTTAATTGTGACCATGCCATACGCGGATCTACCTCAAGAGGGGTGATTATCGCGGAGCAGCTTTACAGAGCTTTGTTCACTGATCCGAGGCTAACCACTCACCCGTCTACCGCTCGACCAAAACCTTCCCTAAACTCGCTACCGCAATTTCATCCTCTTCAGACATCTTTGTGACAGCTCGTGAAAGGGTTCCGATAGAATTATAAGAACCAAAACGATGAGATTGAGATGCGATTCGGGATATCCTGTGGATATTGAGCACTACAATATCCTTATATCCTTTATATATCCTTTGGGCATTCCATTATGTTTGTTCCTGCTCAAATTAATTAAGTCCGTAATCAGATGTCCTACTCGAAAATACGTTATCCGTACTTTTGTACCTACCGTTCTGCTGATTTTCACGATCATTATGAAATGAGTGACTGGGATGACTAGATTCAAATAACCAGAGCTCTGCTCACAAAGTAGGGTCCAGACACCTCCTCCATCACCGTCAGCCAGTCTCCAGCTCATAACGGATACTTAGCTCTCAGCTGAATGATGACTTTAGGAAAGCTATTTTCTAGGCGATTCGTAACTAATATTAACTAGAACCGAGTTGCTAGAAAACTAAATGGTAGGGTTTAGTTAGACATCTTTGTTGAATTATTATATTCCGTGTACCTCAATTATTTAGTTGCCGAAATTCAGACTTCAGTAAATGTTTCTTGATAAGCTTGAATTCTCTTGATACGTAAATACACAGTCAAAATTCAAAACGAATTATATACAGGTTTAAAAGTACAACTGACATAGGGCATTGGTCACAATACAGTAGCTTTCCTTCCATTTTATTTCGATTTTTAAAATGGGTCACATTCTCGCGCACTAGGAAATAAGAGGGAGGCGACATGACGACTACAAAAGGCGGCGTTCACTAAAGGTGTTCAGTGTTTATTTTTGGCAGTATCCTCTCTTTGCGGCTCCGACGGGCGATATATTAAAAACGCATTCGGATACGTTAGTCGCTGTCATTTCAGCATGATACGATGTCACGGAAGATGAGATTTGTGGCCTAATAGCAAATTAGTACCTACTTGATACTCTGTGATAATGTGTCGATCCCCGTAACTTTAAGGAGATAGATTCCATTATACTTACGTAACTTTTACTTATACCAAATGCTAGCGAGTGAAACATTTAATTTACCCAATTCCTATACTGATTTAAAACGTAACTAACATTCTTACATCATAGTGTATTTATTTTCAATGACATCTATTTATTAATTCACTGGATATATTGAAGTACGTTTTCGAGTCTCCTTGCACAAAGCCAACGAGAAAACCAGGTCTGATGAGCGCACGTCAGAGTGAACATTTTAACTGGCGTAACTGATGCGCACTGCGGTGACGGTCTCACATTGTTTAGAACTAATGATTGCGGTCACGCCTCGTGCGGCCTGCGGTCGCCGTTTGCAAATGTTTGCTCCCATGCCGGGGGCTAGGTTAATAGTCGCGCTACAGAATAAAGTGATTATAATGTGTCATAACAGCGAAATATTTTATGCTATCACCTGATTGATCAAAGCAGTGGATGATGAGATACATACCCTACCCATACATACCCTAAAGTAAAGTTAGCCTGTAACATCCCACTGCTGGGCAAAGGCCTTACCTCAACTATGAGGTAGTTTGAGCCATACTCCACCACGCTGGCTTAGTGCGGGTTGGTGGAGGGGTATTTGCAAGGCAATCGACTTAACGACTATATCAACCGATATTAGCCGGGACCAACGGCTTCACGTGCCTTCCGAAGCACGAAGATGCTCGTGATGTACGTCACTTATATGGTCGGAATGGTCACCAATCCAAACATGACCGCGCCGTAGGTTGCTTCACTTCGGTATCTCTACCAAAGCGCTGCTACCGCTGCGCTACGAGCACCTTACATACATACCCTATGAAATCATCATAATATTATGAAGCTGAAGAGTTTGTTTGTTTGTTTGTTTGTTTGTTTGTTTGTTTGAACGCGATAATCTCAGAAACTACTGGCCCGATTTGAAAAATTATTTTTATGTTAGATAGTCCATTTATCGAGGAAGGCTTTAAGCTATACAACATAAAGATACGACTCACAAGACCACAGCAGCAATGAAAAATGTTGCGAAAACGGGAGAAAGATATTCCTTTTGAGAGCTTCCGCTGCGTACGCTGCGGAAACCGCTAAAGTTACACAAAAATCATGTATGACAAGATTATTCAACATTAAGAGTTCTATAATAAAGTCCGCGACAGCATAAGTCTATCTTTTATGGTTGACTTACTACAACCTTTTTTATGTTAATAAATTTGTAAAAAAATAATGCATCATTTTTAGAGGTGTATTATACACACAGGTATTTATTCTTATCAAAATAAATACATTCATCATCACGAGCATTTTATTTAGAACAAAGTTGCCCTTTATATCATTTGATTCCAATAAATATCTTAGGAGCTATCACAGACCAAAATAATGTTCGCAGCTTAAGTACAACGTGCGCTTGCGCTAATTATATTATAAAGCTGAAGAGTTTGTTGGTTTCAACGCGCTTATCTCAGGAACTGCTCAACCGATTTGAAAAAATATTTCTGTGTTAGATAGCTTATTTATTGAGAAAGGCTTTAGGATATAAAACATCACGCTGCGACGGGAGAGGAGGGAGCAAACTCAAAACGCGCGGACGAAGTCGCGGGGGACCGCTAGTGAAATCATATTTTATTTACCCCAAGATTATCTGGAAAAGATCGCTTATAGCGACAAGACACCCTCAATTTTGCATTTCCTCTTAACAGATTTATAATTAACCTATGTATTGTGAAAAAAGGAGTCTGTTATCTATTTATTTTAATATTTTAGTTACATAAAACGTGAAGCAGATAAGTATGTTTTAGTGATTTTAAGGACAAAAAGAGCGCCTTCGTTTTTATACTATCAAACATTGTTAATATAGGTACTTGTAAACAGGGTGTTTGAACAGTGGGTGCAAAGCCTTGAGGAGGTGTTACAATAGACCGCTTGAACATTCTGAGGCAAAAAATTTTTAGGCCAAGGCTGTTTTTTTTTTGGGAGTTTTTGTGCTTTTATTACGAAAAAAATTAAATTGGTCAATGAAGTGCTAATAACTTCTAGTTCAAGCTGATTTTTTTTCATTTTTGTATTAATTGTATTAGTCTAATCTGTGTCTAATTGCATCAAAGCAATTTGAAGCACCACAGTGCCCTAAAAAAGGAATATGCAAAGCATTTAAACTTTTCAGAATAAAAGGTCTTGGCCTAAAAAAAAAATCCTCTGGATTTTCTAGATGGTCTGATGTAACACCTCATTAAGGCTTTTCACCGACCTTCCAAACATCCTGTATTAATTGATTTCGATTTGTCAAACGTGCTTATTGATTATCAATTAGTAATGCTTCAACACCCGAGCGGTTGCAGGCAACCGCATAACAATAGAATTTGCATTGTGTCTCGTTCACATACGCTTGAGGGAAATTAATCATTTATTGAGTCTTATGGCTCAGACAAGTTTTTATGTATGATAATTTGGTTATGAAAAAAAAGCCGCGAAATATGAACGAAATTACTTTCGATTTCGGATGTTGATATTCATAGACTTGTTTGTCGCAAAACGTCGTATTCTCAGTGATTTTTTTCATCGATAACTGTTAATTTCATTGACTCTGGCTTGGGTTCCGGTCTGCAATTTTCTCCCCTCGCGAGATATTGTATAAAGTTTGATGAAAGGACGTGCCTTGAATATAAACGGCTAATGATAGCTCAAATATTTTCGGGCCCACTCATTAAGTGCTACACCATGTCGGAACATTAAAAGCTTGCAGTATCGTTTGATGTTTTCACTTAAGTTTTATTATTTTTTCTGCTTAATTTTAAAGTTGATCGTTTTACAGCCCAGTCATAAAACTGACTGTCTACGGAACATGGTAGGAATTTGCACTTGAATTGTAAATGTTTTTCTATCGTTCCGTTTTAAAGTAAATGCAAGAAGGCTTACCGGAGGGACTAAAGGTGTAGGGTGCCGCCAGCCGTGTCGACAATGGATTCCGTTTGTCTCCAATAATACACCCCTCGTCAGCTGTCCACGCGATGACTGACGCTGCGTTAACAACCAACAGAATACAAACAAACTTGTGCATCCGCCAAGCCACTATTAAGTCAGTATAAGGTCTTCATTTACACACAGCTTATGATTTGCGTAAGTCAACACAACATGGCTAAACAATACCAATACAGCTTTAGGAAACAAATCCAGATAAATTTACATACGCGAGTTACACACGACAAACAATGGGATGATCCGATTAGATTGGAGACGTATTTGTATGATACTCCTTTTATTCCAATTCAGGTAATTGAGTTGTTTATTTTCTTTATGAATGTGTGCGAAGTTGTTTCTGGTTAGGGACTATTAATCTAGCGGCAGTTTGTGTAGCTACAAGTACCCGCTCATAATGAACGCACCTGCGAAATCAACGCGCAGATGTATGAGGAAAGTTTCCGCAGATTCACCTAACACGAGCTTACAATAGGAGCGGAAGAATTAACTTGATACTGTTTTGCTTCTGTTTTCGTACCAAAACTTTACATTTAGTAGGTGAGCGGGGAAATTAACTCTGTAAACTTATAATGCTACTCTAAACATTAGGTTTTCCTTATTGAAATTCAGAGGTAAAATTTTGGAAACATATTTAAATAAGCTTTTAAGATTCAAAGTATTCTAGGCTAGTTCAAAGATTTTAGATTTATTTATTTGCATAAGAACACGGTATAATAGGTGTTACAGAGATCAAAGTGAGCACATACATGTCTTGCCAAATTATTAGCATGCAAATATAAAGTCAAATTAAGCAAAATCAATAGAATTATCATTTCATAATTAACAACATAAAAAAATTAAATAAAAAATAAACATGTCATGGCACTGTTAAATAATGTTATGAATGAATTTCAGATATACATAGCATTTACAGATTAGAATCTACGGTTCAATAGGTCTTTTATGTCATAAATATTATTATCTACTAGCCATTTATACAACTTGGCCTTAAAAGCGCTAATGGTCAGAATTCTTATGTCATAGGGAACTTTATTGTATACCTGGATACACATGAAAGTACAGTTCCTTTTAAATTTTTCCGATTTTGGAATGATGTTTAATACTAGTTTCTCTGGATATCTTTGAAGTCTTGCATTTCTATCTTTGGCCTTTAAGAACAGTTCCGTTTTTTTTTTTACAAAACAACAAATTTCGTATATGTACAGAGCAGGTAGTGGTAGTAACCCAAGATGTGCAAAGGCCTGTCTACAAGAATTGCCGGGTGCAATCCCACATATAGCCCTGATGCATTTTTTTTGAGCTACAAATAATCTTTTAATGTTCATACCATTCCCCCATATTATTATACCATAACGCAGTAGAGATACTATATATGCATGGTATGTCGTGAGGACAGCCTGCCTATTAGTTACTTTTCTGATTTTGTTTAGTGCATAAACGAAACTATTAATCCTTTTGCATACGTTTTCAATGTGTAACTGCCAACTTAAGTCTTGGTCTATATTTACACCTAGAAATTTTGTATGTGTTATTTCTTTATTAATGAATATTACGAAGGCAGAAATAACTTGGTAGTGGCCACATAAAAGTATTAAAAGGCTATAAGCAGTAATTGTTTTGGGCTCAAATGTGGCGCAAGGGAACAATGGCCGAGTGGGTCACGATAGTATGCAGCGAGCTCGCCGCCGGCACTGGGAGAACAGTCTGCTCATATTCCATAAACTAATCAGTGGACATTCCATAAAAATTCAAGTTTTTATATTCTGTCAACCAAGCCTGCCTTACGCAGATTCTGCAATGCCTACACGTTCACTGACTCAGTTGTAAGAATGGATGCAAGACGTCTGTGCAAGGAGGTCAGGCATAAGAATAATAATTGTAACCCAAGCCTATCCTTAATATAATTTCATTTAACTGATTCAGCATATTATTATGACTGAGCTGATCTCACAATCCCTTGGACTTCATTCTGAAGGGTATTAATGGCGAGAAAGCGCTTACGCATCAACCCCGGCTCCTCTTAGCGCCGTGACTTGCAATATCTCTCAGATTCGTCGCAAGTTACATTTACTTTCAGTCCCTTTATATGGAAGTGTTTTATTTATTTATTTGAGTTCCGTAAGGTTTATCGTTGAACTTGCGGAGCTATTGCTGTACCTCTAAAGTATACCTGTAGCTGGTTTCTTTGACGTGAATTAGTGTGATAGTTTGGTATAGAGTCTCTTAACTCATACTTGTAAATAATGAATTCAACTTTAAAGATCGCAGGGACATTGTGTCGCTCACTTTAGAACGTACTGTCGAACTAGCGTGTACCGAGCTAGAACAATATATCATTCTATGTGTGTATAGCCCTCCCGACGCTAGTTACAAACTTTTTGAACTAATTATGGAAGAAGCGTTAAACAGGGTTTCGAAATTGAATAAGAAGATAGTTGTTTGTGGAGATTTTAACTTTTTAAAGAACGAAAAATTGCCAATCAGTTTCTTAGTCTGTTTAAATCGTTTAATTTAAAGAATCCCTTTAGGGAACTGACAAGGGTGACCTCTAGTACGGCCACTTGCTTAGATAATATTTTTTGTGATGAAATGCTAGTGTCTTTGACAAAGGTATCTTAATTGGTCTCAGTTCTGACCATAGAGGTCAAAAGGTCTTTTTTGAACACAATCATACCGCAATAACACCTGTTGAGACGTTGTATAGGCCTGTTACAGTAAATAGGTTGAATAGATTTAGAGATACAATAAGCGATAGTGTATATGCAACTAAACAAAATACTAGTGGTAGTGTAGATAAGCAATATAAAGATCTGTTTCATTTAATTAAAAACTACTTTGATGAAATATTTCCCTTAAGGAAAAATAAATCAAACAAGGCTAAATAATTGGGCCACGGCAGGGATTCTTAAAAGTAGGAATAAAATATATGAATTGTATAGTCTTCGAAAAAGCTCGCAAGACCCAAACTTTGGGAACCCATCACTTAATCGCAATTTTCTTCATTTATTTTCATTCCCCATAAAACGATTCGTAAATGTTTCAAAATATATTAAATATTGGACACCAATCACATACATTGTTCTGATCCCAAAGTAAGTAGCCAATGCACTTGTGTTATGGAAATCAGACACAACGGTGGTACCACAACACCCAGACCCGAGACAATATAGAAAAGATCGTTTTCTACATTGACCCGACCGGGAATCGAACCCGGAACCTCACGAGATGGCGACGCTTGGAACCAGCGTGCTAGCCACTCGACCACGGAGGTCGTCATCAAAATAATATTCAACAAATTCTAGAATCTTGTTACTTCACAATTTCATTTGGTCGAATGCTTATTATCTACAATCTTACTTCATCGTTACTTCTTTTCATAAATTACGTATTTTATCGAAGTAACGATAGCTTTCTGTTTTGTTACCCAAAATTTTATTTCCACGTAAGTTTCAATATGCAGAATTCTTGAAACATCAAATTTTACTTCACTTAAGTCCGTATTTCCAAACGAATTTGTTACTAATATTATATTGCATACTTTATTAAGGGACAATTTAAAGCATAACTGATATAAATATGTAATAAATATTGATCTAATAAATAAACTGCGTTAATTCCGACTCGCCGTGGTCTCCTCGCCGTGTTACTAGTCTGCCCGATACTAGAGTGTAATTCAAAAGCCGGGGGCGCGGAGGGAGAGCAGTCTCCGCCCGCTCACCTACGCAGCTTCCTCAGCCTCAGCCGCTCCGGCTCCCGCGAGTGCCTACACCTTGTTACGCAAGGGCGACGAGGCTGCTATTCCCGCAGCGCCGGAGACGAGGAAATCCTAATGTATGCTGCTTGTTTGCATGCCTGCTTGCTTGCTGCATGCATGCCTGTATGCTAGCATGCATGCATTAATGCATGCATGCTTGTTTACTTGCATGCATGTATGCCTTCTTCCTTGCATGCGTATGCATGCGCATGCCTTCTTACTTGCATGCGTATGCATATGAACAAAATATATGGGAACCGTTACACATTGAAACAAGTTTTTATGAAAGGTTATATCGATAACATTAGTTTGATATATCATTATTCAGCTTAACAAAACAGTTGCGAAACATTTTTTTGGTGAACTGTTATTTGATGTTATGAAACGACACGATTATTAACTATTCGATTAATCAAGAAAAAAAGATAATAACATTCATAGAAAAGTTTTCTGTGAAATGAAATTCGATATCAAAAAATTCTGTGTTATGATAGATAAACTTTATTAATTACGTCAAAAATTATTCAAAAATATTTAAAAAAATATGTGCTACAGCTAAATCACACCATTAGAATTGATTGTAACGGGATTGCTACCATGTACCTTATTATTTTTGAGTTTCCGATACTTCGAAAACTTGTAAGTTCGGCAAGTTGTAATTTCGGCACTGTTGTAAGTGCCATGGTCACCATGGCACTTGCAACAGTGCCGAAATATCGAAAACTCAAAAATAATAAGGTACATGGTAACAATCCCGTTACAATCAATTCTAATGTTAATGACCATGTAAGTTTAAATCAATAAATCACACCATCTTCGTAAAACAGTAGCTAGCTCCAAAAATAAAACAAAAACTACATGGAGCATCATTAATAAAGGAACCTGTAAAAAAATAAATTAAGAGATAGTAAATTTACATTAAAATCAATGATAAAACACTAAATTCAAATCAAGAAGTTACAACTGCTTTTGAACCGTTTTTTTCACATATTGCGCCCACTACAACTAAAGAACTTGCCTCTTCTTCAGTAATAGCCGAATCTATTCTAAAACTTTATGTTAACGAATTTTATTCTCGATTTCACTTTAGGCATGTAGGACCGGAAGTAATAATAAAAACATTGCTTGAGTTGAATATGAAATAAACTGAGGATCTGTGGGGACTTTCTGTAAATATTATAAAATCAATTATCGACACAATAACTCCTTAACTAGCAATAAGTTTTAATAAGTGTATTGATGACGGCCAATTTCCTAGTTTAATGAAGATTAGTAAAATAATACCGCTTTTCAAAGCGGGTGACAAAAGCGACCTCTCAAACTTCAGGCCAATATCGATTTTGCCAGTCTTGAGTAAAATATATGAAAAGATTATATTTCGGCAAATTATAGCTCACTTTTCATCAAATAAGTTACTACATAATAAACAATTCGGTTTTACTAAAGGTAGAAGCACTACGGATGCAGGAGTTGCTCTTTTACCACATGATTTGATGCCTATGATAATAGGCATGATGCTTTAGGAATTTTCTGTGATCTATCCAAAGCGTTTGATTGTGTAGACCATGAACATAACTTAAAAAAATACGTCATTATAAGGCATCATTAAACTTAATTAATTCTTACGTGGAAGCGACGAAAAAATTCCCGGTGGTAGCCGTGGTTGATCAAAAACTGGGTTATTGCGAAGTTTGGCTTTATGATGTAACCATCATAAAGCCAGTAACCATCATAAAGCCAAACTTCGCAATAACCAGTTAAGTACCAGTACTTAACAGTACTCGGTGAGTTTAGTATGACTGGGAAATATTTTTAGGTGTAAATACAAGTATTGGTGTTGGAGTACAAGGCGTGGGCATAAGTGATTATAATGTTTATAGCTGTAGACCTTGTACTTGTGTTTCCTAAACAGATGTTTCAAAGGTTAATTTCCTTCGCTCTTTTGGTAAAAATACTGTCTAAATTTATGCTTATTTAAATCGTGTCAAACTTAATTACTTGGATCTTGATTAAGCAGATCCTGTGTTTTTAAGAATAGTAATATTGTGGATACAAGGATTTTTTGACATGGATAGATATTTTAGATGACTCGACAACTCGACAAATACAATGTAGGATTGTAAATACACATCGTTACCTTCACTATTCGTGACTGGCTGGGTCTGTGGAATGTCTGGAGTGACAGCTACTAAAATATTGAAAGCTTTGCCTGTAAGATTTCTATTTATCTCCTGAAACGAGGCAGTGGAAGACAATATGGAATAATTATTTGAGAATTGTTAAATTCTAATGGGACATACCGCTGTTGTAGGATTCGACCGGACTCTACTAAGGCCGATATTAAGAACCAAAAAATAGATGTCTGCTCCAAAATATTGCTGAAATTTCATTGTGAAGGGGTCCAGTATTAGAAAGACCGAAAATCGGTAGGTACACAGTATTTTGCTCGACCATAAATTATCGTAAAATATTTTGTGAATAACAATAAGGATATTGTAGACGGTCTTTGTGTTTTCGAATCGCCGCTAAAACCTTTGTGAAATTTGTTGGGGAAAGCAGTGAATGTTTCAGACTTTTTTTTGACAAGATCATGGAAATATGGGAAAAAGGGAAAAAAACAATTTGTCAGAGGGTTTAATTTCATTAATTCTTCGTGTGACAGGTGACCGAAGCCTACTTGACATGTTTTCTTCAGTAAATGTAAATTATTGAAATCCTACGTACAACGTGGGGAATTATAATTATAAGAAACACACACACACACACACAAACACATAATATAAATTTAATAAAATAGAGATAGAACAGGCACAAATTTTATTAAGCTTAAAAGAAAATACTGATGGCATTTAGTTAAAACTATTTTCTATAAAAGATAAAAAATATGTTAAATATATTTTTTATCTTTTTTCTATAAAACATAACGATGCGACGGGAGGGGAGGGAGCAAACTTAAAACGCGCGCTAAGAAAATACAATTATGGAAGGAGCTATGTCTAAAGGTAAGTTACAGTTACAATATCACGGTGCATTGTTTCTGTATTCAGGTTTTATTGTTCTACTTAAATTTTTATCCAATACCAGAAGGAATTTTCGCTAATGACAAGACCGCGTCCTGTCGTCTGGTCTCCGCTACCATAGAGCCATCTATTCCTGTAAATAACGTTTAATAGGCTAAATGATTCCTCGTCCGTAATACAATAAGATTTTCTCCTACATGCAGAAATTCCCCTCTCCTTGTATGCGGTATTCCACTAACATAATAGCGTAAACGATTAATTCCAGTGTCGTATTTGCTATTCTATTTTATTACTAGGAAGTAGACGACTATATTTTTGGTTTATTAGTTTTTGTCAATAAGTGGCGAACTGAATGTTCAATATCTTCAAAGTCGCATAGATCTAACATATACTACGGGTACGTATTATAATACCGAAAGTTCATAATACCTACAAATGAAATACCTACGCTTGAAACGTCGAAAATCAAAATATCGAACGAATGAAATACATATACCCGATATACCGAAGCTCAATATATTTGATGAGGTTACAATCATAGAATGTAAGAGCTCCCGGCTGGCTGCAATCAGAGCTACAATTGGCAATCGTTCTATTATTGTTATTTCGGTTTATATGCCAACCGACTCAACAGCTAACTTGCCGATCTTTACCGAAATATTAGGTGAAATAAGCGCTATTGTTGCGAGTGTAGATGTAGAAAATATATTTATTTTGTATTGGGCGATTTCAATGCTCATCCTGGTGAGCTTTTCTTTGGGGTGCTAAATGACTTTTGTTGTGAGCGGTCATGGGTCTGTGCTGACGTTGAAATGTTCGGGTTACAGTCTAACTCACACACGTATGTAAGCGAGGCCCACGGGTGTAGGCGATGGCTTGATCATTGCGTTGCGTCAATGTGAGCGGCGCAAACCGTTATCAGAGTGAGTGTAATGGAGGATGTTTTTGTGTCGGACCATTTGCCCCTACTTGTTGAATGTAACTTAAATGTGATAAGGCCTAAAGGTGTACCACGGAGCTTACCCCGTAGTAGGGTTTGTGTGCGATGTGAGAAGTGAGTCTCAAATAAAAGTGTATCGACAATTATGTAGGTAATAATAGGCTTAAATCCATAGATTTTCCATGTGAGTTTATTAAGTGTAGTAATGGCGCCTGTAATATAGATGAGCATAGAACTATATAAGAAACTTTAAATTATTTGAATCTGTAATGGAAAATGTGTTAAACAAAATATGTAAAACTACAAAGAAAGTAGTTGTATGTGGAGATTTCAATGTGGACATTATAGATATTACGGAGGAACATCGCGTTCGGTTTTTGAGCATTTTCAAATCATTTGACCTCACTCCGGTTTTTGCTGAGCCCACTAGAGTTACTCCTACAACAGCTACTTGCTAAGATAAATATTATCTTAGCAAGTAGCTGTTGTAGGAGTGTAAAATCATGCAACTGTAAAATCATCAAACAATCTATAATTAATTTTGTAAAATCGGATCATTGCGGTCAGATAGTTACACTACAGAACCGTTTTATTCCACCCCGTCTAGAAATCAAATGCAGGCCGGTCACTGCATCTCGTAAGGACAAATTTAAAAACCTTGTAAGTGATAAAATACCGTTTATACCTTTTGATAAAAAAAATGCTAGTGACTTGTATGAACAATTATTTCAGGTAGTTAAAAAACAATTTGATATTACTTGCCCTCAAAAGAAAATAGTTATCAATAACTGCAAACCGAAATTCAGTGACTGGGCTACACGAGGAGTTTATACCTACAATTAGGAAAAAAATGTTTGAATTGTATAACAAAAAAGCATATAGAAAGGATCTATCGTTTCATGAGTACGTTAAGAGGTACTCAAAAAATTTCAAAAGAGTTTGCTATGTAGCTAAGTCGAATTACATACGCGATAAAATTAAAAAATCTAGTAATAAAATCAAAGAAACACGGAATATTATAAATAAAGAAACATGTAAAACGAAATCTCATGATAACAAATTTAGTCTAGAAATAAACAACAAGCTTATTAAATCTGATGACGAGGTAGCAAACGCTTTTGAGGATTACTTCTGTAATATTCCTATAGAGACGACTAAACAGTTGAGTTCTTGCTCAAGTCATGCGAAATCATTACTAGTGTCGAGTGTTCATAGGTGCGAATCCTCATTTAAATTCAGAAATATTGGTCCTTTAGACATCATAAAAACATTTAAAGAATTAAAACAAAAGAAAACAGAGGATAAATCGGGTATATCAATAGACACAATAAAACCCATTATACCTCTAATAGCTCCTTACTTATCTTATATCTTTAATGAATGTATTGACCAAAATGAGTTTCCAAATTTATTGAAACATAGTAAGGTTGTCCCTTTATTTAAATCAGGAGACAAAAGTGACCCCAGCAATTTTAGGCCTATTTCAATATTACCCACGATAAGTAAAATTTTTGAAAAACTCATTTATAATCAATTACTTTCCCATTTTAAACTTCATAATTTACTACACGAAAAACAGTTTGGGTTCTCTAAAGGTAGAAATACAACTGATGCCGGAGTAGCACTCATCAGACACATTCTTGATGCTTATGAAGACAAACATGATGCCGTCGGTGTATTCTGTGATTTGTCAAAGGCGTTTGATTGTGTAGACCATCAGACACTGCTCATTAAGTTAGAACACTATGGTGTCTCGGAAAACTCATCTAAGTTGCTAAGTTCGTACTTATCAGGTAGAATACACTCAGTTAACATAAATAGTACCTACTCTTCCGGAGCCCCTCTTCAAATGGGGGTCCCCCAGGGCTCGATATTGGGGCCTTTACTTTTCCTGATATATGTAAACGACCTGCCATTTTATTCCACAAATCTTTGTGAGATAGTTCTGTTTGCTGATGACACTTCTTTGATTTTTAAAATGAAAAGACATGAAGAAAATTTTGACGAAGTAAACAATACTCTCTCCAAAGTATTGAATTGGTTCACCACCAATAACTTGTTGCTGAATGCTAGTAAAACAAAATGTGTAAAATTCACTTTGCCTAATGTAAAGCAACTTACACCAAATATTGTACTAAATGGTAATAATCTAGTCTTAATAGACTCCACTGTATTTCTGGGCATTACACTTGACTCAAAATTACAGTGGGGACCTCATATTGAAGCCCTAGCTAGTAGGCTAAGCTCGGCTGCCTTTGCAGTTAGAAAAATAAGGTATCTGACTGATGTTGAAACGGCGAGGCTTGTGTATTTTAGTTACTTCCACAGTATTATGTCTTACGGTCTTCTCTTGTGGGGTTCTGCTGCAGACATTGATACCATATTTATTTTGCAGAAAAGAGCCATTCGTGCTATTTATAAACTTAGTCCTCGTGACTCCCTGAGAGAGGTCTTTAAGAAAATCAACATATTAACTGTGGCTTCTCAATACATTTTTGACAATATAATGTACGTCCGTAAAAAATTAGATAATTTCATGAAGAAGAGCGACATTCACTCATATAACACAAGAAATAAACACAAGCTTGTCGTTCCTAACTTCAGATTAGTTAAAACTAGTAATTCGTTCATGGGAAATTGTATAAAATTCTTTAATAATATACCACACAATCTTGTCGAATTGCCGGTTGATAAATTTAAGAAACACGTTAAAAACACGCTTATGTCTAAAGGCTATTATAAGGTTCAAGACTACCTGAACGACACGAATGTGTGGTCCGTCCAGCCTGCACCGACTGATGTACTTACCTTTGATTTTGATTTTACGGCAGCTAGTGGTGACTGAGTTTGTTCCGGCGTTTCTTCTCAGCACTTGCCTAATTGTCTGTGTTCTGTCTCGAAGCGCTGGTAGGGCCCAAAAGATAAGGAGACATGATTCGGCCCCTTCAGGGCACATTTATTTTTATTTTATTTTTCACTGTACATTTGACGTTCATAAGTGGCATATTGTGTCCTAAATTGAATAAACAATATTTGACTTTGACTTTGACTTTGAAATGGCAGAAACGTGGCTTGCCACATGTACACCTGTTGGTGTGTTTAGTGAACAAAATTAGACCAAACCAAATTGACAGGGTTATTTCAGCTGAATTACCGGATAAAGATGAAGATCCTATCCTGTACGAAATCCTAAAGAAACATATGGTACACGGAGCCGGAGCGGGCCGTTATGTTTTTATATACAACGTTCACAGTTTTTCTGTAGTGTATTTAGTATCAGCATTGCACCCGTGCGAAGCCAGGGCGGGTCGCTAGTATATTATAAAGCTGAAGAGTTTGTTTGTTTGAACGCGCTTATCTCAGGAACTGCTGGACCGATTTGAAAAAATATTTCTGTGTTGGATAGCTTATTTATCGAGAAAGGCTTTAGGATATTAAACATGACGCTGCGACGGGAGGGGAGGGAGCAAACTCAAAACGCGCGGACGAAGTCGCGGGGGACCGCTAGTAAATAATAATTATAGAAATCCATTTTAATTTTGTTAGATTACATTAATTTGTATGACAACGCGGTTTCGTAAAATAATGCGCGTTTCTTTCAAAGTCGGTCGAATTTTCATCACCGCCCAGCAATGTTTACAAGCACTATTTAGCTGCTAGCGCTTTGATTGCCTTATTAATTCTGGCTCGACTTTTGCTTGTAACCGGGTGCGCGGGAGGGATATAGCGGCGCGAAAATGGAATGGCCTGCACCTCATCGACCACGATACGATGGAATGAGCCATCGCTTGCTGCTTTGCGTGGGGGTGTTTGATGGAGTAGGCCGAATAAGTACCATATCGAGATCGAAGACTGGTTATGAGACCCAGGAAAAATAGCAATAAATGCTCCATTTCTACTTTTATTGTTGACTACTTAAGAATTTATAGTAGATCGTATGTAATGATGCCGATTTCTACTCGTACAAACTTGGCAACATACTAATGTAGGTAGGTAGTACAATATTGCTTTTATGAATACATTAGCGGTCCCCCGCGACTTCGTCCGCGCGTTTTGAGTTTGCTCCCTCCCCTCCCGTCGCAGCGTCATGTTTAAAATCCTAAAGCCTTTCTCGATAAATAAGCTATCCAACACAGAAATATTTTTTCAAATCGGTCCAGCAGTTCCTGAGTTGTACTTAAGCTGCGAACATTATTTTGGTGCGGAGTTATGTTAAAACTGTGATAGCTCCTAAGATATTTATTGAAATCAAATGATATAAAGGGCAACTTGGTTCTAAATGAAATGCTCGTGATGATGAATGTATTTATTTTAATAAGAATAAATACCTGTGTGTATAATACATCTCTAAAAATAATGTATTATTTTTTACAAATTTATTAACATAAAAAAGGTTGTAGTAAGTCAACCATAAAAGATAGACATATGCTGTCGCGGACTTTATTATAGAACTCTTGATGCTGAACAATCCTGTCATACATGATTTTTGTGTAACTTAAGCGGTTTCCGCAGCGTATGCAGCGGAAGCTCTCAAAAGGAATATCTTTCTCCCGTTTTCGCAACATTTTTCATTTCTGCTGTGGTCTTATGAGTCGTATCTTTATGTTATATAGCCTAAAGTCTTCCTCGATAAATGGACTATCCAACGTAAAAATAATTTTTCAAATCGGGCCAGTAGTTTTTGAGATTAGCGCGTTCAAACAAACAAACAAACAAACAAACTCTTCAGCTTTATAATATTAGTATAGATTAAAAAA
Source organism: Pyrausta purpuralis (assembly GCA_963924145.1). Classification (NCBI taxonomy): domain Eukaryota; kingdom Metazoa; phylum Arthropoda; class Insecta; order Lepidoptera; family Crambidae; genus Pyrausta; species Pyrausta purpuralis. Next base: position 27,484,785 of record OZ001651.1, on the reverse strand, counting down.
AATGACATTGTGCTTTAGTATAATATTATTTGAAACTCATTCAATCAAAATAGTGTAATACTTACTGTTATTTAAAAATATTAACCGCTTTAAAAAACGGAAATATTAAACCGCTTTTGGAAGGCGTTATTTTTATATTTCATTAAAATACCATTACTAAAAACTACTGGGCCGGCTTTGGTCTGTCTGTCTGTGTATCTGTCTGTCCGGCCCATAGAAAAAATGAATAAGGTTAGAATGGCCCCGGTCAGTGCGGCAGCGAGCTTAATTGTAGGCATATGCCTGCATTGAGCCGTAGCTACTTCAGTCGCGTGACAAGAGCGTTGCATTATTTTTTGTCAAAAATGCCGTCTTTTACTATAATTACTTGAAGAGCGTGAAGCCAGGTCATAAAAAATGAGAGAGAAAGTGTATTTTTTCACCGGCGAGTAATAATACGTAGTTATTTCGACATTATTTGCAAAAAAACACTTTTTAATTATGATATTTCAAATGATAGCGGTTTTTTTTGGACTAACGTCAAAAAAAATATTCATTGATGACTGTCCACGCATATTTCTAACAAATCTGCTATCTTAACACGCAATGTATCGCGTCTAATTTGCTTTGTTTGCTTGTATACGCATCACTAGGGATGTAGCTCACAGCACAGTAAAATTATCGATAAATGGTAATTTCTCTACTGATATATTAAAAGACAAAAATAAGTTTTGTTTATTAATTATTTGAAACATAGTAATGATTAAATACAATAAAGTTGAAGAGTTTATATGTTGGAACGCGCTTATCTCAGGAACTACTAGAGCCATTTGAAAAAAAAAATGTATTATATTCTAATTCGTGCTACCAAAATAACATTTTTCGACCTCCGTGGTCGAGTGGCTAGCACGCTGGTTTCAAGCGTCGCCATCTCGTGAGGTCCCGGGTTCGATTCCCGGTCGGGTCAATGTAGAAAACGATCTTTACTATATTGTCTCGGGTCTGGGTGTTGTGGTACCACCGTTGTGTCTGATTTCCATAACACAAGTGCATTGGCTACTTACTTTGGGATCAGAGCAATGTATGTGATTGGTGTCAAATATTTATTTATTATTTATTTATAACATATTCCTGCAATAAAAATATAACTCAGCAAAAACGCACTGCTTAATCCTCAACTTTTCTACTTTCGCTGTTATTATCTTCGATTTTAATTTATCGGTTGGTCTATTTATTTGTAAAATAGGGTACGACAATTCACAGTTCAAAATCGATATGTGTCCAATACTCTTTCACAAGTTCTACATTGGTTTACTGTCACCAATCTACTCCCTTCGGCAGTGATACCGAAGTTAAACAAACAACTTACGGCGCGATTGTGTTTTAATGAGTGACCATACCGACCATATTTAAGTGACCTAAACAACGAGCATCTCCGTGCTTCATGAAGCACGTTAAGCTAGTATCGGTTGATATTTTCTTACAGTATCTAAAAGCATTCGGTATTAATTTTATCATAATTTCGAAATCTCGATTTCCTACAAAATTTAAAAAGAAAATTTCCTTAAAAAGGTTGACTTTTGGAAAGTATATTCAGGGATCAAGATTGTCCCAATGAGTGATGTAATGTGTGGTGATGTGATTTAAATGCGAACAAAAGCACTGCAAGGTTAACTGTTGTATCATGCAGCTGTACATTTCTTTAACTTTATCACTATACTATCTTGGGTCATATTTATTTATTGAAAACTTCATGCACGAAACATAAAATTGTACATGTGGCGGTTGTATACCGGTCAACCATACGTATATAGGTATATTGTTTTTTTTTTGTAATCTAAACAATTTTCGATTTGAGTTTGTTCCCTCCCCTTCCGTCCCAGCGTAAAGTTCTAGCCTAAAGTCTTTCTCGATAAATAAGACATCCAACACAAAATCATTTTTTTATTGGTCCAGTAGTTCCTGAGATTAGCGCGATTAAACACATACAAACTCTTCAGCGTTATTGTATTAGCTAAGAATATAAATGAATAAATAGCATGGTAAGATATAATACCTGAATAATGTAGACCATGGCCTTTATGACTTTATACCTTTAAACATTTTTCTTTACATTGGAATCTATTAGTCTTATATAACTAATTATTCTTTATACGAAGAATGATTCAATTCTACTAATAGAACTATTTTTAGAAACTACTTTAAACGGTATAAGTTACTCTATTTCAAGTAACGTTTAGCAACTCATTTTTTTTTACCGAAAGGCAATAGTAGTACCCTTTGTTGCGATCAAATGAGCTGTTAAATTATCCAAATTATTTCAAACTTAAATCCTACATGTTTATTTACAAAGAGACAAAACATTACATCGGTAATTGAATTTATAATAATCGACCTTTACCACATCACTAGTATTTTGACATGAAAGAACGAACGTATCTGAATGATGATTGGTGGTTTCACTGCTAGAAGCTCTGTGATTAGTAGTTGGTTTCAAGTACTAATTACACCAATCACAGAGCTCCTAGCGGAAATTGTGATTGGTTTGTGATATTGGTGCGTTAATTCATTGATTATTATCACTGCAGCAACAGCGCGGTTACTCCCACCGGCGACAAAGGTTCCCATACAAACGATCGATCAAAACCATTCTAACCTTATTCATTTTTTCTATGGTCCGGCCGTCCGTATGTCACAGCCACTTTATTCTGTAACTATAAGCAGCACACTGATGAAATTTAGTAGAAAGATGTATCCTGTTAACCGCTTTACGATTCTTATACAAAATATAAAAAATAATGTGAGTTAAGGGGGGCTTCCATACATGAAACTAAAACCGTTTGTTTTTAGTCAAACCTATGCGTGTGGGTGTCTATGGATACGTCTTTTAAAATAATGCAGAGGTTCCTATTGTCGGTATGTGAAAGATAATATAATGTGGGTAGTTAAGATGAAATAAAAGTCAGTCTAAAACTGGATCTCGAGTTTGATTTACATAAACATGGCGCAGCCGTTACCAATCCAAGTACTATAGAATAGTAGTGGTCTAAGAACGGTATTCCAAATCTACAAGAATTAAAATAACAGTAGCTGCAGTGCTTGTAGTGATTTGTGGGCAGAAATAAAAACTGGGAGTCATGGAATCCGTGTTGCCGCCACCTCCGCCATTTGCATTCACTCACAATCTCGAAAACGTTACATCGGGAAACATATCTAAGGAATGGGAAAAATGGAAGAATGCATTCATGATATATTTTGAGGCGTGTGAGCTAAACAAGAAAGCTGCAAAAGTTCAAGTCAGTATATTTTTACATATAATTGGGGAGCAAGGCCGAGAAGTGTATGAACAGCACAAAGATGAATGTACTGATTTAAATAGCTCGATTAAGATATTCGATGATTTATTTTTACTAAAAAAGAATCTGACAGTGCAGCGTCATCATTTTTTCACTCGGGATCAACGAGACGGAGAATCAATTGAACAGTACTCATTGGAATTGAGAAAACTAGCATCAAAATGCGAATTCAACGACTTGTGTGATGATTTGATTCGTGATAGATTAATCTGCGGCATAAAAGAGAACGCGCTTAGAGAACGGCTTTTAAGAGAACCGGAATTAACATTAAGAAAAACACTAGATATATGCAACATCGCGCAACTGTCAAAAATGAATGCCAGCACTATTAAAAAAGAGTTCGTGGAACACCGCGCATATGCTCTAGAGGAAAATGAAAAAAGTGAGCTTCAGGATTGTTGCGAGGGAGCATGTTCGGTGCACTGGGTGTCGAGACGTGGACGTGCAGTAAATAACGTTCGTGGGGCGACCCGCGGGCGAGGATTCCGGTCCAGCATGCCTCGTGCGCAAGGGCCCCGGTCGTCACATGTTAGGTACAATAACAACGCACCCGTGACATCACCGCAGTATCAAAACAAACAAGTGCAACGTAGTGAGCAGTGTGGAAAATGTGCTATGTTTCATGATAAAAATAAGTGTCCGGCATACGGAAAAAGGTGTTTAAAGTGCAACAAATTAAATCACTTTTCTAAAGTGTGTAATTATAATAGTGTTTACGAAGTGCAAGACGATGAATTCCCCGATCAGGTAATCTATTATTTTAATAAAAATAAAAGTGATTGGTCTGTCAAATTAATATTACATTGCAAAGAGATTTCTTTTAAAATTGATACGGGTGCAGATGTAAACGTATTGCCTCGTAGCTATCTCAAGGAAATAGGTATATCTGAAAGTGAACTTCTTAAGACTTCAACTAAATTGCGGGGTTATTCTGGCAGTGACATTGCAGTTATTGGGAAATGTAACCTAAAAGTAATGTTTAGGAGCTGTGAGTATATTTTGCATTTTATTGTGGCTGATGTTGATTCACCGCCAATACTGGGTAGGCAATCGTGTCAGGAGTTAGATATCGTAAGATTGGTCCTCTCAGTTGATAAAAAACAACAAAATTATGAGCTTAAAAACCGCATATTTAGTGAGTATTCTGACGTGTTTGAAGGAATTGGTTGCATGCCAGGTGTATACAAAATAGCTATAGATGAAAGTGTGCGACCTGTTGTTCATGCCCCTAGAAAATTACCTGTTGCTCTTAAGGATAGTGTAAAAAATAAATTAGATGAAATGGTAAAGGATAAAATTATTGCGAAGGTAAGTGGACCCACAGATTGGGTGAACAGCATGACTGTTGTAAGGAAACCAAATGGTGATTTGAGAATATGTTTAGATCCTCGAGAATTAAACAAAGCAATTAAACGTGAGCATTTTTAACTGCCAATGTTAGATGAAATAGTAAAATTAGCAGGTGCAACATATTTTAGTACAGTCGACGCTATAAATGGGTTCTGGCAACAAAAGCTACATGAAGATAGCACAAATCTATGTACTTTTAATACAGCGTTTGGTAGATACAAGTTCTTACGATTACCATACGGAATTAGATCAGCTTCTGAAGTTTTTCATAAAAAAATGTATGAACAGTTTGATGACCTTGAGGGAGTTAGTTTGTTTGTTGATGATTTAATTATATATGGATAAACTAAAGAGGAACACGATTTAAGGCTCATTAAAGTGTTGAATAGATGTCGCGAGATAAACCTAAAGTTAAATAAAAATAAATGTAAAATAGGACTGACGGAAGTCAAGTATTTAGGCCATAAAATCACTCCACATGGAATTTATCCAGACAACTCACACACAACAGCAATATCAGAGATGCAGCCTCCTAACAGCAAAAAAGAACTCGAAAGATTCCTTGGTTTGGTTAATTACGTAGGTCGATTTGTGCCAAATTTATCAGAAAAAACGCATACACTTAGGCAATTGTTAAAAAAGGATGTGGAATGGCACTGGATGACACAACATCAGAAAACATTTGAAAAGTTAAAAGAATGTTTAATTAATGTCCCAGTATTGCAGTATTATGTACTAGATAAACCAATAGTAGTTTCAGTTGATGCAAGTAAAAATGGACTAGGTGCTTGCCTGTTGCAAGATAATCTACCAGTTAGTTATGCTTCTAGATCACTCACAAAGGCTGAACAAAACTATGCTCAATTAGAAAAAGAGTTACTCGCCTGTGTGTATGCTTGTGAAAAATTTTATACCTATATTTATGGTAGAAATGATGTTACCATTAAGACTGATCACAAACCACTTGTGAGCATCATAAACAAACCAATAGCTAATGCGCCAGCAAGATTACAGAGGATGTTATTACGTTTACAATTGTACACGTTTAAATTAGTTTACAAACCAGGGAAATATTTATTTATTGCGGATACATTATCTCGGGCGGCCAAACCGGTTTGTTATAGCGAGCTCCAGACGCACGAGCGCGATCACTTCGACGCGCAGGCACAAGTATGCGTAGTAACGTCATGTAACCCGCTCACTGATACGCATTTTATTAGATTACAAAAGGAAACTGAGCAGGATTCAGAACTACAGTTAATAATTAAATACCTGAATGAAGGTTGGCCTCAACATAAGCAACACATACGTGATGAAGTTAGACCCTACTGGTGTTATAAAGATGACTTATCTACCTCTTATGGCATTGTATGGAAAGGAAACCGTGCAGTCATTCCCAAAAGTATGCGGAGGGAAATGCTTTCGAATTTGCATATTGGTCATTTAGGTCTAGAAAAGTGTAAGTTGCGAGTGAGAGATACTATGTTTTGGCCTAATTTAAATTCTCAGCTTGAAGACTACATCAATCAGTGCCAGGCATGCTTAGCAAACAAAAACCAGAACAGAAAGGAAACATTGATTTCCCATGATATTCCTAATAGAGCGTGGTCAAAAGTAGGCACTGATACATTTCATTTTCATCGACAGGTCTATCTGGTTGTCGTAGATTATTATAGTAAGTTTATTGAGGTAATTCAGCTAAAAAATTTAACGTCTCATGAAATTATCAATCAATTAAAATTAGTATTTTCAAGGCAGGGAATTCCGGACATAGTGATGTCAGATAACGGACCGGAGTATAATTCGTTTGAGTTTAAAACATTTTCAAAACAGTGGTGTTTTCGTCATGTTACGTCATCGCCATCATATCCGCAGTCAAATGGACAAGCGGAAAGAGCTGTTCAATCTGTAAAACAAATGTTAAAGAAGACCTTCCACGATAAAAGTGATTTTAGAATGGCCCTCTTGGAATATTCAAATACACCGATCAACGCAAATTTGGCTTCACCATCAGAATTGCTTAACAATCGCAAACTAAGAAGCATTGTTCCTTGTTGTCCTAAATTATTAAAACCTAAAATTCCACAACACGTCAAATATGAACTAAATTTAAAACAAGAAAAACAACGTTCGTATTACAATAAAGGTGCCAGAGACTTATCACAGCTAAAAGTAGGTCAGAACGTTAAAGTAAGGATTAACAATACTTGGGTAAACGGTATTATTAAGTCATTGGTAGGTATACGTTCTTATTCTGTGAAAATTTCCAATGGAGGCACTTTAATAAGAAATCGCCGACACCTTATCAGCGATGATTCAGCACAAAACAATGCAAACGCCTCAGCTGACTATGACGATAATAGCAACCCATACGACGATGTCACTGTACGGAGTAACTCTCCAAATTCTCCCGCCCGAATAAACAATAATGAACCGTATGTTACTCGTTTTGGCAGGACAGTGAGACGACCTGATCGGTGGGGTTACAACGACAAATCGTCGGTATGAAAGATCATTATATAATATATATTTAAGCACGGTGTATGTGCGTTTCTTAAATATTTTAGCGACGTAAATATGCTCTTGTGCCATGGTTGAATTAAGTAAATAATATAATAATAAGTAATGCATGTAATAAATAAATAAAGTTGTAAAATAAATAGTAAAATTATTTTAAATCTGCAATCATGGTTAAACATTATAATGAATTATATATAAATTTATACAAACATACAATTTTAATAACTTATGAACTTGAACAGTATAACATTAAATAATGAAAAAAAAAATGAATGTATTTATTAACTATTTATACTTCAATGAAGGTAATTCAATTCCTTACTTTTATGAATGGAGTAAAAAATTATGCAAAAATATTATTGTAATGCATGTATGCAATGTAATAAATTAATTCACTTGTATTTATGCCAATCATAAATACAATGTGCACTGTTTATCAGGTTTAAAATTTAGGAACATAATGATTTAATAATTATTAAAAAGGAGTATTAACAATTAATCTACTTTTATAATTGCATGTGAAATCTTTAGAACATAAGTATTTTTTTTTAAAAAAGGGGGGTTGTCGGTATGTGAAAGATAAATATAATGTGGGTAGTTAAGATGAAATAAAAGTCAGTCTAAAACTGGATCTCGAGTTTGATTTACATAAACACCTATAACCATTTTTTTAAAGGCTCACGTTTCATAGCTTGACGTTTCCAAAGAGGTAAAATGGGCGTCTGGGGGGACGCCCCATCTAACTTCTATACTAAGCGAGTGTAATTTTGAAAAAAATAATATGTAATATAGATCTCAACACGGAATCGAACGATAAGTTTTTGAAATATAACACATTTTCAACATATTTATACAAACACTATGAAAAATAAAGTTATGTTTGCTGTCAACAAAATATTGTGGTATTTTACTATGTGGAAGTAAGTGGATTCCCTAATTCAGTTAAAGTTGGTACGGAACCCTCAGTGCGCGAGTCCGACTCGCACTTGTTCTAATTAATGTCGTAGTTTGAAAGGATGTTGATATGTCAGATCGGAAACAAATACACATATATTACAAAAAAAAAACAGTTGCATCGGATAAATCCACATTATTATAATTTTATTGACCGAAACCGATTGGTTCTTAATCGGGGGGCTAAGTTTGGAAAGTCCCTTTGCGAATTAACACCAATATTTTACGGAAAGTCATGGCAGTGAAATATAAGTGACGTGTGAAATGAAACTTTATATGAAGTAAGGTTTATATTTAGCAATTAAGCTTGCATTTACTTTTACTTGTATTTTGCTTTTAAATAACTACTTTGTAGACCACTTTCTGTCATGAACTGTAACTACATGATCTAAGCTTTATTTAGGAGGCCCGTCAGCCCGTTTTCTCGCTGTATTGCTCTTCAGAATATAAACATAAATGCTCGCCTAAAACATGTCTTAATAAAGATTTTTCCAAGCCCCTTACCCAAGGAACGGTTTACAAAGCACTGTTGACTATTTTTGTACAAAAATATCATTTCATCTAAAAGAGGTCGCGTTAATTAAAGGTGCATACTCTCCGTTTCAAGTCTTGCTTGTTTCTATGCAAATGTGATGAATATGGATTCGGCCAAGGAGCAAAGTCAATTCTACCGGCCTAAAACCTCCTTCACTGAGTTCTAATATCCACATTTATATATTTTGCTGCACTAGTGCATCAATTTTAATATAAACTGTACGATTAGGGGTTTTCGCGCGTTCTACCATTTCTTTAAATAAAAGATGCAGCGAAAAGCAATATGGCGTCAAAGACTTTGACCGTAACTTTTAATACTATTTAATGTTGTAAAATAATTGAAAATCTCCTCTCCTCTCTCTTCTCTTTAAAGAAACTCCTTGCAAATTAAACCTTAAATGAAAAATACATTACTAGCTTATCAAAAAATTTATTAGTTGCATCAATAAAAATAAATCGTCAGTACTGGATTAATACATAATTGCCTTTCTAGAAGATAGTGAACGTTTAAAAAATTGGAACAGCTGTGAGTACAATATAATATTTATACAACTGGACACTGTTTCGATTAAAACCAAGCAATTTAACTTTGTGTGGTGCTGGGATTAGAACAACTGTGCCAGCTTGACTTCGGTGTGTTAGTTAGAAGACGCTTTTTTACGAAATTTAGTAATTTCTAAGTATTTATCAATAAGATATGGTCTTCATCTTGCAAACAATAAAATAAGAATAAAAAACTTGGCATTAGTAAATTTCTATTAGACGGTCAAAGAGTATTAAAAAAATGGATGCGTGGTTTCAAAATAATATTTTGGTTGCGCTTTTTATTTTCGAAAGAAGACAAATCCTACAGTAAAATAAGTACCATTTACTCCAATTTTAACTATTATATTTATTTAATAACCATATTATCTCTATATAAAACCTGTGCATGCATTAGTAGTGCTAGTAAGTTTACAAAATATTCATAACATCGCTATTACTTTCAAAGCAAAAGCAAACGCGGTATGAATTAAGCCTACTAGGCGGGTTGCAAATGATCAATTGTTTGCGATTAGATATCTAACAACTGAAAACATTGTGCTCGTAATATTGTTAGCGATACAATGATGTTTGGCAACTGTATAATTTAATTAGCCATGGTGTATCATTGTGCTGGTGTTTGCGAAACTCGATAAACATTGCCATTTGTGTATCGCGGACAGGGTTGTTTGCTCTCGAGAGCCCGAGAGAGATCTGGCGATATTACACTAACTAACAATTTGAGCGATATTGAGCTGCCGGCCAGTCCGCCTTAATTTGTACCAGTGATTTATAGCCAGCATTAGTCTAGATCACAACTTTGTGTATTTGTGTAATGTTCAGCATTCTGCAACAAAACAATTTCCACTGGGAGGTTATTGTTAATTTGTTTAAAAAAACTGTAGGTATTTAACGATATAACACCGATCAATTGCATGCAATGCAATTTAGATAAATAAATAAAGATTATTGATTATTATTAGTATTCGAAACAAAAGTTCGCCGGGTCAAACAAAATTAATAAATCTGCATTTATGTATCATTTATTATTAGTACGAGAGCCCACGACCAAAACCATGTCTCATAGCAATACGGCAAAAACCCTATAAAATCGTTAGATTGTATGATTCTGAACCCGACTAGGTGTGTAGTAACGGTCGAAAGTGTAGCAACTGCGTGGGAGGCCATTTCTGCTGTGTCAAAAAAAAAGACAGTCGGTATTATAGCAATACGTCTGATAGTGAAAATGTACATAGATTTTATAATTGTATTACGAAAAAGTTTGTTTTCAGACATTTTGCGCGTAGCATATAGCCTGAGCGCATTTTTGAAAATGTCAACAAATTTAGCCGACCTGTATCATAGCAATACGGATAAATTTTTTTTTCAACTTTTCGTATTGCTGCCATGATTACCAAAAACCTGTTTTCAGACACTTTAAGTGTAGCATATACTCCCAAAAACGAAAATAACGTTTCGGAGTCGCCTGGCCGACGCCTCTGTTAAATGTTTTTTTTAATTTACAGCCTTCATAGATATTCAAGAATCTCCCTTGTCTATTATATGTACTTTGACAGATGACAGATGTCATTACTTATTTCTTTTGTAAAAGTTACTCAAGTGTGCTTTAAATAAAACCAAAACTATCAAATCAATCAGTATTTAATTTCAACAGCCTCAGCGCTTGTTTCTTTCATTTATTTCAGTCCTTCAACTTCAATGTTACGGTTTCGGGTAAATTCTTCGTTAATTATCATCTAATAAATTCAGGGTCGCAACGTATTCATTGGTTTGTAACAGAAAATTCAAGATGCCTCAATACGATTTTTAAATGATATCTGAGTATCGAAAAGTTGTCTGATAGAGAAGGTGCTACACTTAATTTGTCTGATATAAATTTTTTGCACATGTGGACAACTTATTTTATCATGTCCAACAATTTTCAGACATATTGCTATGATACCGATCGGTAAAATTTGTAAACATTTTCAAAACGGTCTCAAAATTTAATGCGTTCACATTTCCGTCTGAAAATTGTTTTGTTCGCATCAAATAACCAACATTTACTAATAAAAAAATTTTTCAGACGTATTGCTATGAGACATTTTTTTTGTCTCATTTTTAATTTTTTTAAGTGATTTTACGGGTTTGCGCTACACCACTAACGTCTGAAAAATATGTTTCCGGTATCTCAGAACTATCATTCCACTACAGTCTGCAAATCAGACATATTGCTATGATGCAGTTCGGTAAAATTTTTGACAATTTTGAAAATTCGGTCAGATCAAACGCTACGCGGAAAATGTCTGATATTGGTATTTTCGAGTTCAGGATAATCGTATGTATCGATTTGATGCAGTTTTGGCCGTATTGCTATGAGACAAAAATTTTGGTCGTGGGCTCTCGTACTATATGAGATTAGTGAGTATTATAATAAATGAAATATTAATTGTATTTAGCTTTATTGGAGAGACGAGATAACTCAATCAGGCTACTCAGAATTTCTTTGTCTTCGGTAATGATAACGTAGTAACACAATCTATACTAATATTATAAAGCTGAAGAGTTTGTTTGTTTGTTTGTTTGTTTGAACGCGCTAATCTCAAAAACTACTGGCCCGATTTGAAAAATTATTTTTACGTTGGAGAGTCCATTTATCGAGGAAGACTTTAGGCTATATAACATAAAGATACAACTCATAAGACCACAGCAGAAATGAAAAATGTTGCGAAAACGGGAGAAAGATATTCCTTTTGAGAGCTTCCACTGCATACGCTGCGGAAACCGCTTAAGTTACACAAAAATCATGTATGACAGGATTGTTCAACATAAAAAGTTCTATAATAAAGTCCGCGACAGCATATGTCTATCTTTTATGGTTGACTTACTACAACCTTTTTTATGTTAATAAATTTAAAAAAAAAATATGCATTATTTTTAGAGGTGTATTATACACACAGGTATTTCTTCTTACCAAAATAAATACATTCATCATCACGAGCATTTCATTTAGAACCAAGTTGCCCTGTATATCATTTGATTTTAATAAATATCTTAGGAGCTATCACAGTTTTAACATAACTCCGCACCAAAATAATGTTCGCAGCTTAAGTACAACGTGCGCTTGCGCTAATATATTATAAAGCTGAAGAGTTTGTTTGTTTGAACGCGCTTATCTCAGGAACTTCTAGACCGATTTGAAAAAATATTTCTGTGTTGGATAGCTTATTTATCGAGAAAGGCTTAAGGATATAAAACATCACACTGCGACGGGAGGGGAGGGAGCAAACTCAAAACGCGCGGACGAAGTCGCGGGGGACCGCTAGTACTAAATAATATTGTACGGAGATTTAATAATACAGTATGTAACAAAAAGGTGAAATAAAATTTAAAGGACGTGTAGAGTAGGAAATGTGTAGTTCCTATGAAAAACAACAAACTCGTGGGAGTATAAATTACTGAGTAAATTGATGCTAAAGTTTTAACAAAAACTTATCGATGACAACCTTAAATATCAGCTGTTAGGTGTGTGTGTGTGTGTGTGTGTGTGTGTGTGTGTGTGTGTGTGTGCGGCGGGCGAGGGTTGCGGGCGGGGGTTCGTTAATGAATGACCGCAGATTAAGGGTTGTCAACACTTTCGGTTAAAAAACAATTTATTTAATAAGTGTGGGGAAAAGAGTTGTTTATTTTTAACTAAAACTTTTACTACTTAATGTTCACATTACATATATACATACCCTTAAATATTATTTCGCCTTTTTGTTTCACCCTGTATTATTATTTTATGTGACTTTTATCTTTTAAAGAAGTCATGAATATTTTTCGTTAAAGTAGTTACATCGCATTTTAGTAAAAAGTAATGATTTGTTTGTTGTTAAAAAGTTGTTCTTAAAAATACAAAATATTATTTAGACTAGTATGTTGAAGTATGTTTCAATAAAAGATAGTAGGATTGCATAACCTAAGTAAGAACTATCGCATTTTATTGTTTCTATCCTATTGGTAACAGCCGGTGTCTACATTGTAGCAGAATACTACATTATTGCTGTGCTAGTCTTTAAGTATTATCGCTCTAGCGCCAACGATAAAATCGTCTACAGACGCAGCAATAAAATGAGACTTTTTGTGATAAAATCTTAATAGCTCTATCGAGGTATTCTCTAATGCTTGTTTTACGACGGATTATAATGTAACGTAACTCCATAAAACCTGCCATATCGTAATTAATGTAGGACTTACCTATTAGGAAACTTTTCGTAAAGCAGATTTTTTTTTTAAAGTCGAGATGTTCGAGATGAAAATTCTAAAATATTAACAGTTTTTATCCCTTAGGCCAGGGATGCACAGACTTATTAAGACTAGGGGCCACTCGGGCAAATTATGATCTGATGGCGGGCCGCCAGAAGTATAGGTAATTAAAGACAATAAAGAATTGATAATTATGTATTAAAATTGAAAAAGAATTTATTAATTTGAAGCGTGGCACTGCATAGTGCTTACAATCTTTTTTATATTTGGCTCAAATTTACTTGTAGCAACACGTAAAACTGCTTCCAAACTTTCATTTGCAAGGCGGTTTCGATTTTTTGTTTTATTATTATTTAGTATTGAAAAGGTTTGTTCACATATATAGGTAGAACCAAATAAGCTGGCACATTTCAGAGCGTTTATGCGCAACTCTTTGTACGTATTTTTATCAATGCAGCGGTAAAAGTTCAGCAAGTCTCCTTCGTTGAATTTGTTGCGTAAATCTTGGTCGTTTTGAATGTCGATAATTTCTAACTGCATTGACTCTGGCGCATTTTCAACTGAAATCGTGAAAGGATTGCTGAATATGTCCAACAGAGGTTTCACTTTTTTAAACTCCGAAAATCTTTCTTGAAAAGATTGAATCAAAATATCTAGCTTTTCTACATAACTGAAATTAATCGCAGTTTTGTTGAATTTTTCAGCCATTTTCTTATAATTCGGAAAATGATTGTAATTTCCAGAATTCAATTGCGATCTGAAAAGTGTCAGCTTGCATTGAAAGGATGATACGTGAGCGTAGAGCTGGGATATCAGTTGATTTTTGTCTTGAAGCCGTGTGTTCAAGACATTCAAATGATTTGTAATGTCAACTAAAAAAGCCAAATCACACAACCAATCAGGATTTTTAAGTTCCGGGACATCCTTTTGCTTTTCCGCCAGAAATATTCCAATTTCTTCTATTAAATTTAGAAATCGTTCCAGGGTCAATCCACGACTTAGCCACCTTACTTCTGTATAATACAGTAAATCTCCATATTCGCTTTCGATGTCATCAAGGAATTGTTTGAATTGCCTGTGATTGAGTCCTCGTGATTTTATGAAATTTACAGTCGAAACTACCACTTTCATGACATTTTGAAATTCAATTTTTTTAGAACAGAGGGCTTCTTGGTGTATAATGCAGTGAAACTGCATGAGATCTTCAGCGTTTATGTTTTTTTCTTGCAGATGCTTTTTCAGCAAAGTAACTAGCCCAGAATTGACACCAATCATCGAAGGAGCACCGTCAGTGGCAACTCCCGATAATTTTGATAAGTCCAAATCAGTTTTTGAACACTCATCCAAAAGTACATTGAGTATATCAACTCCTCTGGTTTGACCTTTCAATGAACACATTCCTAACAACTCTTCTAAGACTTCAAAATCTTGAGTAACACCTCGTATGAATATGAGAAGTTGAGCTGTGGAAGTAATATCAGTGGATTCGTCGAGTGCTAATGAAAAAAAATCAATGATCTTAGTTTTTTCATTTAATTGTTCCGCAATATTACCTGACAAAGACATAATACGTCTTTGGATAGTCATACGATTCAGTTGAATTTTCTCAAACTTTTTTGCTGCTTCTGGACACATTTTCTTAGCGGCAATTTCTATGCATTCTTTTACAAAATCCCCATCATTGAAGGGGCGACTGCGCTTTGCTATCATTCGAGAAATTTCATAACTAACTTCTGTAGCTGTTTCTGAATCTTGGATGGGTTTTGTAAACATAGCTTGCTGACCAATAAGCTCCCGTTTTAAAGACAACATTTTTTGCTTTCTTAATTCGCCTGTAAACTTGGTAAAAGTAGGATGCTGCGTTTCATAGTGCCTTTTTACATTATATTCCTTTGCAATCGCAACAGAATTCTTGCAAATTAAACAAACGACTTTATTATGCGACCATACAAAAAAGTATTTCTCAGTCCAAATTTCTTGAAACTGCCGATTTTCATCTTTAACCTTACGTTTTTTACTAGGTCCTGGCTTGTCCATGTTGCGTTCTAATCCTGGCTAGGATTAACACAGCACCTAAAAACAATTACAGTACCTACTTAAATTACCCATCCTTTTTTAAATTAGCAAAAATAATTGATTTAAATAGGTAGGGAAACACTTATTAATAACAGAGTTTTACTTACGATTTCACAACACAATTATACACGGCACTTGACCGGGAAATCTACGTTGAATGTGGATCAAAATATATGACACCGGCTAGTCGAGTTAAAATCTACACTAGAGTCTAGAACTATTGACACTTCACTCAAATTAAAACCGAACTATGGGTCGCTGCGGTTAGCGTGGCTTTTATACCGCGCGTATAGAGTCGAAAACTGTCTGGAGAAATCTCGAAACCGACTCTGGAAGCTTCGTGTATCTACCTACGCGAGCAATCGGGAATTCGTGCACTTAAGAGCGCGCGCGCGAGATTCAAATTACTTTTCGAACATATTTTTTTTGGTTATATTCTGGAATAGAATTCAATATTTCTCGAATGTACGAGAGTATTATTTTTGCTGTCGGCGGGCCACCAGTATTCGACCGGCGGGCCGCAAGCGGCCCGCGGGCCGCGGTCTGTGCATCCCTGCCTTAGGCAATATAAAGTTTTTAATTCAAGATAAAAATGATGGTATGCCTACTGAAGAAAAACGTAATTTATACGCAAATATTAGTATTGGCTTAGTAAAATCTGTCCTGTCTAAAATGTAAATCCGATTTTCATGAGTGTAGTACTATATTTTTGTTTCATTACTGTTTATACCGTTATAAAAGCCGGGAGCTAACATAAAAATCTTTATGATGGTTAACATAGGTGATCGTTTGGTATAGTATAAGTGTTTCAAACTTTGAAATTCTTTGCACGAAATAGGGTGTACAAAAATCACAAGGGAATTTGTCCGATTCATTCGTCTCTCCTTATCTTTTTCCTTCACTTGTCATTTAGACACTACAGGTCGTTGCATGGGCTATCTATGGCCTGTAGGATACGTATAGTGCTAACGTTTATCGTGTTCTTGATCGCTATCCGACTCGGAATGCTTACTAGAAACAATCGTTATCTCACTATTCTGAAAGCTCAAAAGAAACGATTAGATTTGTAAACTGACAAAACGTTTAGAATGCTTTTAACACGCACAGTGTTATATTTTATTTCATCTTTAAGAACTGACAAATAGTTTAGACCGATGGTTGACCATAAAACCTTTACAAAACTCTTTATTTATCTCTCTAAGCCGTGCTCTTAATTGTGACCATGCCATACGCGGATCTACCTCAAGAGGGGTGATTATCGCGGAGCAGCTTTACAGAGCTTTGTTCACTGATCCGAGGCTAACCACTCACCCGTCTACCGCTCGACCAAAACCTTCCCTAAACTCGCTACCGCAATTTCATCCTCTTCAGACATCTTTGTGACAGCTCGTGAAAGGGTTCCGATAGAATTATAAGAACCAAAACGATGAGATTGAGATGCGATTCGGGATATCCTGTGGATATTGAGCACTACAATATCCTTATATCCTTTATATATCCTTTGGGCATTCCATTATGTTTGTTCCTGCTCAAATTAATTAAGTCCGTAATCAGATGTCCTACTCGAAAATACGTTATCCGTACTTTTGTACCTACCGTTCTGCTGATTTTCACGATCATTATGAAATGAGTGACTGGGATGACTAGATTCAAATAACCAGAGCTCTGCTCACAAAGTAGGGTCCAGACACCTCCTCCATCACCGTCAGCCAGTCTCCAGCTCATAACGGATACTTAGCTCTCAGCTGAATGATGACTTTAGGAAAGCTATTTTCTAGGCGATTCGTAACTAATATTAACTAGAACCGAGTTGCTAGAAAACTAAATGGTAGGGTTTAGTTAGACATCTTTGTTGAATTATTATATTCCGTGTACCTCAATTATTTAGTTGCCGAAATTCAGACTTCAGTAAATGTTTCTTGATAAGCTTGAATTCTCTTGATACGTAAATACACAGTCAAAATTCAAAACGAATTATATACAGGTTTAAAAGTACAACTGACATAGGGCATTGGTCACAATACAGTAGCTTTCCTTCCATTTTATTTCGATTTTTAAAATGGGTCACATTCTCGCGCACTAGGAAATAAGAGGGAGGCGACATGACGACTACAAAAGGCGGCGTTCACTAAAGGTGTTCAGTGTTTATTTTTGGCAGTATCCTCTCTTTGCGGCTCCGACGGGCGATATATTAAAAACGCATTCGGATACGTTAGTCGCTGTCATTTCAGCATGATACGATGTCACGGAAGATGAGATTTGTGGCCTAATAGCAAATTAGTACCTACTTGATACTCTGTGATAATGTGTCGATCCCCGTAACTTTAAGGAGATAGATTCCATTATACTTACGTAACTTTTACTTATACCAAATGCTAGCGAGTGAAACATTTAATTTACCCAATTCCTATACTGATTTAAAACGTAACTAACATTCTTACATCATAGTGTATTTATTTTCAATGACATCTATTTATTAATTCACTGGATATATTGAAGTACGTTTTCGAGTCTCCTTGCACAAAGCCAACGAGAAAACCAGGTCTGATGAGCGCACGTCAGAGTGAACATTTTAACTGGCGTAACTGATGCGCACTGCGGTGACGGTCTCACATTGTTTAGAACTAATGATTGCGGTCACGCCTCGTGCGGCCTGCGGTCGCCGTTTGCAAATGTTTGCTCCCATGCCGGGGGCTAGGTTAATAGTCGCGCTACAGAATAAAGTGATTATAATGTGTCATAACAGCGAAATATTTTATGCTATCACCTGATTGATCAAAGCAGTGGATGATGAGATACATACCCTACCCATACATACCCTAAAGTAAAGTTAGCCTGTAACATCCCACTGCTGGGCAAAGGCCTTACCTCAACTATGAGGTAGTTTGAGCCATACTCCACCACGCTGGCTTAGTGCGGGTTGGTGGAGGGGTATTTGCAAGGCAATCGACTTAACGACTATATCAACCGATATTAGCCGGGACCAACGGCTTCACGTGCCTTCCGAAGCACGAAGATGCTCGTGATGTACGTCACTTATATGGTCGGAATGGTCACCAATCCAAACATGACCGCGCCGTAGGTTGCTTCACTTCGGTATCTCTACCAAAGCGCTGCTACCGCTGCGCTACGAGCACCTTACATACATACCCTATGAAATCATCATAATATTATGAAGCTGAAGAGTTTGTTTGTTTGTTTGTTTGTTTGTTTGTTTGTTTGAACGCGATAATCTCAGAAACTACTGGCCCGATTTGAAAAATTATTTTTATGTTAGATAGTCCATTTATCGAGGAAGGCTTTAAGCTATACAACATAAAGATACGACTCACAAGACCACAGCAGCAATGAAAAATGTTGCGAAAACGGGAGAAAGATATTCCTTTTGAGAGCTTCCGCTGCGTACGCTGCGGAAACCGCTAAAGTTACACAAAAATCATGTATGACAAGATTATTCAACATTAAGAGTTCTATAATAAAGTCCGCGACAGCATAAGTCTATCTTTTATGGTTGACTTACTACAACCTTTTTTATGTTAATAAATTTGTAAAAAAATAATGCATCATTTTTAGAGGTGTATTATACACACAGGTATTTATTCTTATCAAAATAAATACATTCATCATCACGAGCATTTTATTTAGAACAAAGTTGCCCTTTATATCATTTGATTCCAATAAATATCTTAGGAGCTATCACAGACCAAAATAATGTTCGCAGCTTAAGTACAACGTGCGCTTGCGCTAATTATATTATAAAGCTGAAGAGTTTGTTGGTTTCAACGCGCTTATCTCAGGAACTGCTCAACCGATTTGAAAAAATATTTCTGTGTTAGATAGCTTATTTATTGAGAAAGGCTTTAGGATATAAAACATCACGCTGCGACGGGAGAGGAGGGAGCAAACTCAAAACGCGCGGACGAAGTCGCGGGGGACCGCTAGTGAAATCATATTTTATTTACCCCAAGATTATCTGGAAAAGATCGCTTATAGCGACAAGACACCCTCAATTTTGCATTTCCTCTTAACAGATTTATAATTAACCTATGTATTGTGAAAAAAGGAGTCTGTTATCTATTTATTTTAATATTTTAGTTACATAAAACGTGAAGCAGATAAGTATGTTTTAGTGATTTTAAGGACAAAAAGAGCGCCTTCGTTTTTATACTATCAAACATTGTTAATATAGGTACTTGTAAACAGGGTGTTTGAACAGTGGGTGCAAAGCCTTGAGGAGGTGTTACAATAGACCGCTTGAACATTCTGAGGCAAAAAATTTTTAGGCCAAGGCTGTTTTTTTTTTGGGAGTTTTTGTGCTTTTATTACGAAAAAAATTAAATTGGTCAATGAAGTGCTAATAACTTCTAGTTCAAGCTGATTTTTTTTCATTTTTGTATTAATTGTATTAGTCTAATCTGTGTCTAATTGCATCAAAGCAATTTGAAGCACCACAGTGCCCTAAAAAAGGAATATGCAAAGCATTTAAACTTTTCAGAATAAAAGGTCTTGGCCTAAAAAAAAAATCCTCTGGATTTTCTAGATGGTCTGATGTAACACCTCATTAAGGCTTTTCACCGACCTTCCAAACATCCTGTATTAATTGATTTCGATTTGTCAAACGTGCTTATTGATTATCAATTAGTAATGCTTCAACACCCGAGCGGTTGCAGGCAACCGCATAACAATAGAATTTGCATTGTGTCTCGTTCACATACGCTTGAGGGAAATTAATCATTTATTGAGTCTTATGGCTCAGACAAGTTTTTATGTATGATAATTTGGTTATGAAAAAAAAGCCGCGAAATATGAACGAAATTACTTTCGATTTCGGATGTTGATATTCATAGACTTGTTTGTCGCAAAACGTCGTATTCTCAGTGATTTTTTTCATCGATAACTGTTAATTTCATTGACTCTGGCTTGGGTTCCGGTCTGCAATTTTCTCCCCTCGCGAGATATTGTATAAAGTTTGATGAAAGGACGTGCCTTGAATATAAACGGCTAATGATAGCTCAAATATTTTCGGGCCCACTCATTAAGTGCTACACCATGTCGGAACATTAAAAGCTTGCAGTATCGTTTGATGTTTTCACTTAAGTTTTATTATTTTTTCTGCTTAATTTTAAAGTTGATCGTTTTACAGCCCAGTCATAAAACTGACTGTCTACGGAACATGGTAGGAATTTGCACTTGAATTGTAAATGTTTTTCTATCGTTCCGTTTTAAAGTAAATGCAAGAAGGCTTACCGGAGGGACTAAAGGTGTAGGGTGCCGCCAGCCGTGTCGACAATGGATTCCGTTTGTCTCCAATAATACACCCCTCGTCAGCTGTCCACGCGATGACTGACGCTGCGTTAACAACCAACAGAATACAAACAAACTTGTGCATCCGCCAAGCCACTATTAAGTCAGTATAAGGTCTTCATTTACACACAGCTTATGATTTGCGTAAGTCAACACAACATGGCTAAACAATACCAATACAGCTTTAGGAAACAAATCCAGATAAATTTACATACGCGAGTTACACACGACAAACAATGGGATGATCCGATTAGATTGGAGACGTATTTGTATGATACTCCTTTTATTCCAATTCAGGTAATTGAGTTGTTTATTTTCTTTATGAATGTGTGCGAAGTTGTTTCTGGTTAGGGACTATTAATCTAGCGGCAGTTTGTGTAGCTACAAGTACCCGCTCATAATGAACGCACCTGCGAAATCAACGCGCAGATGTATGAGGAAAGTTTCCGCAGATTCACCTAACACGAGCTTACAATAGGAGCGGAAGAATTAACTTGATACTGTTTTGCTTCTGTTTTCGTACCAAAACTTTACATTTAGTAGGTGAGCGGGGAAATTAACTCCGTAAACTTATAATGCTACTCTAAACATTAGGTTTTCCTTATTGAAATTCAGAGGTAAAATTTTGGAAACATATTTAAATAAGCTTTTAAGATTCAAAGTATTCTAGGCTAGTTCAAAGATTTTAGATTTATTTATTTGCATAAGAACACGGTATAATAGGTGTTACAGAGATCAAAGTGAGCACATACATGTCTTGCCAAATTATTAGCATGCAAATATAAAGTCAAATTAAGCAAAATCAATAGAATTATCATTTCATAATTAACAACATAAAAAAATTAAATAAAAAATAAACATGTCATGGCACTGTTAAATAATGTTATGAATGAATTTCAGATATACATAGCATTTACAGATTAGAATCTACGGTTCAATAGGTCTTTTATGTCATAAATATTATTATCTACTAGCCATTTATACAACTTGGCCTTAAAAGCGCTAATGGTCAGAATTCTTATGTCATAGGGAACTTTATTGTATACCTGGATACACATGAAAGTACAGTTCCTTTTAAATTTTTCCGATTTTGGAATGATGTTTAATACTAGTTTCTCTGGATATCTTTGAAGTCTTGCATTTCTATCTTTGGCCTTTAAGAACAGTTCCGTTTTTTTTTTTACAAAACAACAAATTTCGTATATGTACAGAGCAGGTAGTGGTAGTAACCCAAGATGTGCAAAGGCCTGTCTACAAGAATTGCCGGGTGCAATCCCACATATAGCCCTGATGCATTTTTTTTGAGCTACAAATAATCTTTTAATGTTCATACCATTCCCCCATATTATTATACCATAACGCAGTAGAGATACTATATATGCATGGTATGTCGTGAGGACAGCCTGCCTATTAGTTACTTTTCTGATTTTGTTTAGTGCATAAACGAAACTATTAATCCTTTTGCATACGTTTTCAATGTGTAACTGCCAACTTAAGTCTTGGTCTATATTTACACCTAGAAATTTTGTATGTGTTATTTCTTTATTAATGAATATTACGAAGGCAGAAATAACTTGGTAGTGGCCACATAAAAGTATTAAAAGGCTATAAGCAGTAATTGTTTTGGGCTCAAATGTGGCGCAAGGGAACAATGGCCGAGTGGGTCACGATAGTATGCAGCGAGCTCGCCGCCGGCACTGGGAGAACAGTCTGCTCATATTCCATAAACTAATCAGTGGACATTCCATAAAAATTCAAGTTTTTATATTCTGTCAACCAAGCCTGCCTTACGCAGATTCTGCAATGCCTACACGTTCACTGACTCAGTTGTAAGAATGGATGCAAGACGTCTGTGCAAGGAGGTCAGGCATAAGAATAATAATTGTAACCCAAGCCTATCCTTAATATAATTTCATTTAACTGATTCAGCATATTATTATGACTGAGCTGATCTCACAATCCCTTGGACTTCATTCTGAAGGGTATTAATGGCGAGAAAGCGCTTACGCATCAACCCCGGCTCCTCTTAGCGCCGTGACTTGCAATATCTCTCAGATTCGTCGCAAGTTACATTTACTTTCAGTCCCTTTATATGGAAGTGTTTTATTTATTTATTTGAGTTCCGTAAGGTTTATCGTTGAACTTGCGGAGCTATTGCTGTACCTCTAAAGTATACCTGTAGCTGGTTTCTTTGACGTGAATTAGTGTGATAGTTTGGTATAGAGTCTCTTAACTCATACTTGTAAATAATGAATTCAACTTTAAAGATCGCAGGGACATTGTGTCGCTCACTTTAGAACGTACTGTCGAACTAGCGTGTACCGAGCTAGAACAATATATCATTCTATGTGTGTATAGCCCTCCCGACGCTAGTTACAAACTTTTTGAACTAATTATGGAAGAAGCGTTAAACAGGGTTTCGAAATTGAATAAGAAGATAGTTGTTTGTGGAGATTTTAACTTTTTAAAGAACGAAAAATTGCCAATCAGTTTCTTAGTCTGTTTAAATCGTTTAATTTAAAGAATCCCTTTAGGGAACTGACAAGGGTGACCTCTAGTACGGCCACTTGCTTAGATAATATTTTTTGTGATGAAATGCTAGTGTCTTTGACAAAGGTATCTTAATTGGTCTCAGTTCTGACCATAGAGGTCAAAAGGTCTTTTTTGAACACAATCATACCGCAATAACACCTGTTGAGACGTTGTATAGGCCTGTTACAGTAAATAGGTTGAATAGATTTAGAGATACAATAAGCGATAGTGTATATGCAACTAAACAAAATACTAGTGGTAGTGTAGATAAGCAATATAAAGATCTGTTTCATTTAATTAAAAACTACTTTGATGAAATATTTCCCTTAAGGAAAAATAAATCAAACAAGGCTAAATAATTGGGCCACGGCAGGGATTCTTAAAAGTAGGAATAAAATATATGAATTGTATAGTCTTCGAAAAAGCTCGCAAGACCCAAACTTTGGGAACCCATCACTTAATCGCAATTTTCTTCATTTATTTTCATTCCCCATAAAACGATTCGTAAATGTTTCAAAATATATTAAATATTGGACACCAATCACATACATTGTTCTGATCCCAAAGTAAGTAGCCAATGCACTTGTGTTATGGAAATCAGACACAACGGTGGTACCACAACACCCAGACCCGAGACAATATAGAAAAGATCGTTTTCTACATTGACCCGACCGGGAATCGAACCCGGAACCTCACGAGATGGCGACGCTTGGAACCAGCGTGCTAGCCACTCGACCACGGAGGTCGTCATCAAAATAATATTCAACAAATTCTAGAATCTTGTTACTTCACAATTTCATTTGGTCGAATGCTTATTATCTACAATCTTACTTCATCGTTACTTCTTTTCATAAATTACGTATTTTATCGAAGTAACGATAGCTTTCTGTTTTGTTACCCAAAATTTTATTTCCACGTAAGTTTCAATATGCAGAATTCTTGAAACATCAAATTTTACTTCACTTAAGTCCGTATTTCCAAACGAATTTGTTACTAATATTATATTGCATACTTTATTAAGGGACAATTTAAAGCATAACTGATATAAATATGTAATAAATATTGATCTAATAAATAAACTGCGTTAATTCCGACTCGCCGTGGTCTCCTCGCCGTGTTACTAGTCTGCCCGATACTAGAGTGTAATTCAAAAGCCGGGGGCGCGGAGGGAGAGCAGTCTCCGCCCGCTCACCTACGCAGCTTCCTCAGCCTCAGCCGCTCCGGCTCCCGCGAGTGCCTACACCTTGTTACGCAAGGGCGACGAGGCTGCTATTCCCGCAGCGCCGGAGACGAGGAAATCCTAATGTATGCTGCTTGTTTGCATGCCTGCTTGCTTGCTGCATGCATGCCTGTATGCTAGCATGCATGCATTAATGCATGCATGCTTGTTTACTTGCATGCATGTATGCCTTCTTCCTTGCATGCGTATGCATGCGCATGCCTTCTTACTTGCATGCGTATGCATATGAACAAAATATATGGGAACCGTTACACATTGAAACAAGTTTTTATGAAAGGTTATATCGATAACATTAGTTTGATATATCATTATTCAGCTTAACAAAACAGTTGCGAAACATTTTTTTGGTGAACTGTTATTTGATGTTATGAAACGACACGATTATTAACTATTCGATTAATCAAGAAAAAAAGATAATAACATTCATAGAAAAGTTTTCTGTGAAATGAAATTCGATATCAAAAAATTCTGTGTTATGATAGATAAACTTTATTAATTACGTCAAAAATTATTCAAAAATATTTAAAAAAATATGTGCTACAGCTAAATCACACCATTAGAATTGATTGTAACGGGATTGCTACCATGTACCTTATTATTTTTGAGTTTCCGATACTTCGAAAACTTGTAAGTTCGGCAAGTTGTAATTTCGGCACTGTTGTAAGTGCCATGGTCACCATGGCACTTGCAACAGTGCCGAAATATCGAAAACTCAAAAATAATAAGGTACATGGTAACAATCCCGTTACAATCAATTCTAATGTTAATGACCATGTAAGTTTAAATCAATAAATCACACCATCTTCGTAAAACAGTAGCTAGCTCCAAAAATAAAACAAAAACTACATGGAGCATCATTAATAAAGGAACCTGTAAAAAAATAAATTAAGAGATAGTAAATTTACATTAAAATCAATGATAAAACACTAAATTCAAATCAAGAAGTTACAACTGCTTTTGAACCGTTTTTTTCACATATTGCGCCCACTACAACTAAAGAACTTGCCTCTTCTTCAGTAATAGCCGAATCTATTCTAAAACTTTATGTTAACGAATTTTATTCTCGATTTCACTTTAGGCATGTAGGACCGGAAGTAATAATAAAAACATTGCTTGAGTTGAATATGAAATAAACTGAGGATCTGTGGGGACTTTCTGTAAATATTATAAAATCAATTATCGACACAATAACTCCTTAACTAGCAATAAGTTTTAATAAGTGTATTGATGACGGCCAATTTCCTAGTTTAATGAAGATTAGTAAAATAATACCGCTTTTCAAAGCGGGTGACAAAAGCGACCTCTCAAACTTCAGGCCAATATCGATTTTGCCAGTCTTGAGTAAAATATATGAAAAGATTATATTTCGGCAAATTATAGCTCACTTTTCATCAAATAAGTTACTACATAATAAACAATTCGGTTTTACTAAAGGTAGAAGCACTACGGATGCAGGAGTTGCTCTTTTACCACATGATTTGATGCCTATGATAATAGGCATGATGCTTTAGGAATTTTCTGTGATCTATCCAAAGCGTTTGATTGTGTAGACCATGAACATAACTTAAAAAAATACGTCATTATAAGGCATCATTAAACTTAATTAATTCTTACGTGGAAGCGACGAAAAAATTCCCGGTGGTAGCCGTGGTTGATCAAAAACTGGGTTATTGCGAAGTTTGGCTTTATGATGTAACCATCATAAAGCCAGTAACCATCATAAAGCCAAACTTCGCAATAACCAGTTAAGTACCAGTACTTAACAGTACTCGGTGAGTTTAGTATGACTGGGAAATATTTTTAGGTGTAAATACAAGTATTGGTGTTGGAGTACAAGGCGTGGGCATAAGTGATTATAATGTTTATAGCTGTAGACCTTGTACTTGTGTTTCCTAAACAGATGTTTCAAAGGTTAATTTCCTTCGCTCTTTTGGTAAAAATACTGTCTAAATTTATGCTTATTTAAATCGTGTCAAACTTAATTACTTGGATCTTGATTAAGCAGATCCTGTGTTTTTAAGAATAGTAATATTGTGGATACAAGGATTTTTTGACATGGATAGATATTTTAGATGACTCGACAACTCGACAAATACAATGTAGGATTGTAAATACACATCGTTACCTTCACTATTCGTGACTGGCTGGGTCTGTGGAATGTCTGGAGTGACAGCTACTAAAATATTGAAAGCTTTGCCTGTAAGATTTCTATTTATCTCCTGAAACGAGGCAGTGGAAGACAATATGGAATAATTATTTGAGAATTGTTAAATTCTAATGGGACATACCGCTGTTGTAGGATTCGACCGGACTCTACTAAGGCCGATATTAAGAACCAAAAAATAGATGTCTGCTCCAAAATATTGCTGAAATTTCATTGTGAAGGGGTCCAGTATTAGAAAGACCGAAAATCGGTAGGTACACAGTATTTTGCTCGACCATAAATTATCGTAAAATATTTTGTGAATAACAATAAGGATATTGTAGACGGTCTTTGTGTTTTCGAATCGCCGCTAAAACCTTTGTGAAATTTGTTGGGGAAAGCAGTGAATGTTTCAGACTTTTTTTTGACAAGATCATGGAAATATGGGAAAAAGGGAAAAAAACAATTTGTCAGAGGGTTTAATTTCATTAATTCTTCGTGTGACAGGTGACCGAAGCCTACTTGACATGTTTTCTTCAGTAAATGTAAATTATTGAAATCCTACGTACAACGTGGGGAATTATAATTATAAGAAACACACACACACACACACAAACACATAATATAAATTTAATAAAATAGAGATAGAACAGGCACAAATTTTATTAAGCTTAAAAGAAAATACTGATGGCATTTAGTTAAAACTATTTTCTATAAAAGATAAAAAATATGTTAAATATATTTTTTATCTTTTTTCTATAAAACATAACGATGCGACGGGAGGGGAGGGAGCAAACTTAAAACGCGCGCTAAGAAAATACAATTATGGAAGGAGCTATGTCTAAAGGTAAGTTACAGTTACAATATCACGGTGCATTGTTTCTGTATTCAGGTTTTATTGTTCTACTTAAATTTTTATCCAATACCAGAAGGAATTTTCGCTAATGACAAGACCGCGTCCTGTCGTCTGGTCTCCGCTACCATAGAGCCATCTATTCCTGTAAATAACGTTTAATAGGCTAAATGATTCCTCGTCCGTAATACAATAAGATTTTCTCCTACATGCAGAAATTCCCCTCTCCTTGTATGCGGTATTCCACTAACATAATAGCGTAAACGATTAATTCCAGTGTCGTATTTGCTATTCTATTTTATTACTAGGAAGTAGACGACTATATTTTTGGTTTATTAGTTTTTGTCAATAAGTGGCGAACTGAATGTTCAATATCTTCAAAGTCGCATAGATCTAACATATACTACGGGTACGTATTATAATACCGAAAGTTCATAATACCTACAAATGAAATACCTACGCTTGAAACGTCGAAAATCAAAATATCGAACGAATGAAATACATATACCCGATATACCGAAGCTCAATATATTTGATGAGGTTACAATCATAGAATGTAAGAGCTCCCGGCTGGCTGCAATCAGAGCTACAATTGGCAATCGTTCTATTATTGTTATTTCGGTTTATATGCCAACCGACTCAACAGCTAACTTGCCGATCTTTACCGAAATATTAGGTGAAATAAGCGCTATTGTTGCGAGTGTAGATGTAGAAAATATATTTATTTTGTATTGGGCGATTTCAATGCTCATCCTGGTGAGCTTTTCTTTGGGGTGCTAAATGACTTTTGTTGTGAGCGGTCATGGGTCTGTGCTGACGTTGAAATGTTCGGGTTACAGTCTAACTCACACACGTATGTAAGCGAGGCCCACGGGTGTAGGCGATGGCTTGATCATTGCGTTGCGTCAATGTGAGCGGCGCAAACCGTTATCAGAGTGAGTGTAATGGAGGATGTTTTTGTGTCGGACCATTTGCCCCTACTTGTTGAATGTAACTTAAATGTGATAAGGCCTAAAGGTGTACCACGGAGCTTACCCCGTAGTAGGGTTTGTGTGCGATGTGAGAAGTGAGTCTCAAATAAAAGTGTATCGACAATTATGTAGGTAATAATAGGCTTAAATCCATAGATTTTCCATGTGAGTTTATTAAGTGTAGTAATGGCGCCTGTAATATAGATGAGCATAGAACTATATAAGACGGATTATATACTAGTATAGTGCAAATATTGTGCGACGCGGCGGTGGAATCGGGAAGGGAGCGCGGCTCTAAATGTAATCAGAAAAAGCAATCCCATCAAAAACAATACTTGTCAAAAAAAACAAGTCTCGCAATTCAGTTATTCTGCGGTAAAAAGTTGTGAGATCCATGTAATACCAAGTCAGTTATTAATTTATTCAGTCTCTACTGAAACGAATTTCTGTCTTAATACGTCCAGTCTCTAAGACCACGATAGTGGTCCATAACAATTGAAAATCAATTGTGTCTGGAATCTCCGTACTCGAAGCATTAAGTTCAATATATTAATATAAAACATTAAAGAATTTTAATATTGATATGCGTCATTATAAGATGCTGTTAATTATTACGTAACAACTTAATGCTTCGAGTACGGAGATTCCAGACACAATTGATTTTAAATTGTTATGGACCACGATCGTGGTCCTAGAGACTGGACGTATTAAGACAGAAAGTCGCTTAAGTGGAGACTGAATAAATTAATATCCGACTTAGTATTACATGGATCTCACAACTTTAAACCGCAGAACAACTGAGTTGCGAGACTTGGTTTTTTTGACAAGTATTGTTTTTGATGGGATCTCATTTCTTTTTGTATTTTTTAGACAGTTCTACTTTTTTCCTTTTCGGTACCTTCTACTTATTGTATATAAGGTCAAATCATTTTATGTGATAATATTCTAACTGTGTCTTTGTATACATCATAGAAACAGGGTACTATCATTATTAATCAAGTTTTTGTTTATTTTTTATTTTACGAAACGAACGTAAATATATTTTTTTCTAAACAGCGCCCTGTCAATTTTAAAAACTATCTACTTCATCGCCTTCACTTCCCTCATTTCAATGCCCCATCCCTCTTTTTCTGTATTCTTAACCTAAAATAACAAAAAATCAATACCATAATAATAAAATTTGGCAGGGGCACTACCATGCGCCTATATTTATATGGGACTAGCTTTAACCCGCGGCTTCGCACGCAATAATAATAACTGCCGTAAATAAAACATCGTTACGAATAAAGCCAATATTGAAAAATTTTACTGAAGACTTGGCTGTATGGGCTTAATTTTCTCTGCGGTATTTTCTAGATTTTATAGTTTTTCCTTGATTCATACACCAAACACTACTTATATTCCAAATTTAAAGCTTCTAGGTCAGCTAGAAGTGCATTAGCATTTTGATGATCGGTGAGTCAGTGAGTGATTAAATTAAGAAATTTGACCCGTTTTTATTCTTAAAATACTGGTTCAAATTTAATGAAATTTAAAATATACCGTGTCTTTACAATCCCTGCATGGTTACTGAAAATTTCAGTCTTCTTGTTTTATCCACAACGAAGTTACAGAGGGTCGAAAATGGTCTGAATTGCTTCGAGAAAAGGATGGTACGGCCGACACGCTTTTTTGCTCGACTTGGTGGGGGCACTGCCGTGCCCCCAGATTGTGTGATTGGAATAGGCATGCCCGTGAAGCTCATGTGGTGGCCAGGCTAAAGTACAAAGTTTGGGTTCTATTTAATCGAGTCGTCTTAAGTGGTGCCAAAATAACCAAGACCAGTTAAAATGGATATATTGGCTTAATATAGATTAGCAAACAATTTTGGGAAATTTTGGAAAGCTACGGGAAAACAAGACGGTAGGCCTGGTGTACGATGTACGTACATAATTTAAGTTAATTTAGTATTTAATCACTATGCACGATTATGAAATTGCACTTCGATCGCGCCCCACATTTGGGACAGTGACATTAGAGATATGTTGCAATCTGCATTGTAACATTAAGTTAGTGCTCGAATAGAAGCCATACGGTTAACTTGGGTGTTTAATTTATTTACAACATTTTAGATATCCCTCGGGCACTCACACTTGACATTTGACTTGACATTAGTAGCTGACCGTTACAGCTTTTTTGGTCCTTCGAAAAAAGGACTTCGAGTATCGTAAATTGCGTACCGAGGTCCGGGATATAACCAGTGACGTGACTTGAGACTGTGTCGCCGCGTGTGATTTGTGAAATATCTATCGCGTGTGCCACGTCCTACAACTTGGATTTGGTGGAGTGACAACCTGTAAGCTGCATTAAAAGGGAGGTTCCTGCATCACAAGTAAGATCTTTCCTTTTTACTTTGACTTGACTTGACAATGGAGGCGATAATTGAACAGCAAGCGGTTCTCCTTCAGGAGATTAAACAAGTCCATTCTAACTTTAAAAAGGATGGACCCAGTAGGAGAACGGAGGAGTATGTGACGCTTAGGTTAGAAAAGTTAGACGAATCGTGGATAAAGTGTAAGCAAAATCATGAACAGTTGCTGAGAATGGAGAACCAATCTCATCAATATTTTACTGACAACATCTTCGAGGTCATACAAGGGTGGTATGAAGGAGCTCGCAAAGAAATTTCATCTTGTGAGAGAAAACCTTCAGCTTTTTCCTCAGGCCAACAGCGCGAAGATACAGTTAAAGGTGACATTAAGTTTGATAGCAGCCACTTTGAAAGCCAGCGAGATGAGGATAAGACAATGGAGTTGCAACAGTTGCAAAATGCTAATTTTAGGGCATTGAAAAGGTTAGTGGAGACTATCTACATTGACGATGTTCAGGAAAAATGGGAGTTAGAGGATAAGTTGAAGATGTTAGAGTCACGTTGGAGTGCTATTGATAAATTACATTTGACTATTGACTGTATTTTAAATGGTAAAAACACAGCTTAAACGATCTTTGAATACAAAACTCAATACTTCAACTCATCAACAACATGCAATGCCAAAAATTGAGATCCCTACCTTCAACGGCAATTATACACAATGGCCTACCTTTGTTGATTTATATTCTGAGGCTATCCATTCCAATACAACGCTATCAAAAGCCCAGAAAATGCAGCACTTAAAAGGCAGATTGCGCGGTGAAGCTGAAAAATTAGTTCAACATTTGCACATAACAAGTGAAAATTACGATACTTGCTGGGATTTGCTTAACCATAGATATAATAACAAGCATCTCCTATTCACTAAAAACTTTCAAATTTTTATGCGCCAGCCTAGCATACAAAAACAATCAGCGTATGAACTTGATAGACTGATTAGCATTCCTCAGCGGGTTGATTCGAGTCGTGTAGTGATTACTATCCCAACTTCCGAATTTATTGCATTTAATGCAAATAAATTTACGTTTGTACCGTTAGAACAATTAGACATACTCAATTGTCAAACCATGCATGAACAAAAACTTATGTGCAAACTATCACATCCTGTATATAGCACCAGAAGCCGAGGTGAATCTATATGTGATGTACAACTTATTCATAAGAATGAGAAACACGATGTATATTGCCATTCGGAAAGTACAACATGCCTTGACAAATGGATCAAGTTGCACAAGCAAAACACGTGGTTTTATTATTGCTGTGACGTATGCTTCGTTCACATTATGTGTCCCGCTGGCATGACGTCAGAGACTCTACGTAACACAGGACTGCTGACACTTGAGCAGGGGTGTGTCCTACGAGGTGACACATTTATGCTATACACAACACAAGAATACGCTGACAATGTTATGTTACAAGATCCGATACACCTGAACATACCTACCATATCACCTATCAATTACTTAATAAATACCTCTCTAATAAATACATCGCTGCAAATTGAAACACATGAAGATAAACTAGAAAATATTAAGAAAGATATAACTATTATCAAAGAGCAGTCCACACTACAAAACTTATCTTCACATGACTGGCATCATTATACCATGATATATTTAGTCCTAACCGTAAGCATTGCACTGTTCGTAACTTCCATTTGGTGCTGGCGAAGGCGAAGTAGTAAGCTAAAGGCGCCAATCAATCAAGATACTAATCAAAAAGGACACTCTGTGGAGGTGGAGCTCCAGGAGGAAACGCCGGAAGGATATAGTGAAATCAGGCGCAAACCTGCAGTGTACAGTTGTGTGAACAAAGTGAAAGTGGTACCTTCCTCAAGTAAAGTGAAATTTGACACTGATAGACATAGTGATACATGTGCATAGTGCGTTATATGATCATAGGAACTGTAGTATAATTATATAGTTTAAAAACTGAATTACATATTTTAAATGAGATATTTAAGTCGTGATTGCCTGTTATTTAAGTCCTACTATGCCATTAAGCTTTCAATTTTATGTGTGTTTTAAATATTTTGTTTTGTAGTGGCAATATGTACGATGTACGTACATGATTTAAGTTAATTTAGTATTTAATCACTATGCACGATTATGAAATCGCACTTCGATCGCGCCACACATTTGGGACAGTGACATTAGAGATATGTTGCAATCTGCATTGTAACATTAAGTTAGTGCTCGAATAGAAGCCATACGGTTAACTTGGGTGTTTAATTTATTTACAACATTTTAGATATCCCTCGGGCACTCACACTTGACATTTGACTTGACATTAGTAGCTGACCGTTACACCTGGTCTCCCGTTGAGTGTGGACGGGACTAGTGTACCTCCTGATATTGCTAATATGTTTAAGGACCATTTCGGGGTGCGCTCACCACTTGGCCCTTCGGCTGCGTCTGTAGACTCTGTGCCCGATTGTTTGGGAGGTGAACCGCCTATACACTTTACGGCTAAGCAAGTCAGGCAGATGCTTAAGAAAATGACGGGTGGGAAATCTCCTGGGCATGATGAACTCAGTGTTGAACACCTGAGACATGCTGGATTGCACTTGACGAGGGTATTGTCTATGTTTTTTGCACTGGGCATAAGTCACTCACATCTACCACACGACCTTATGAAAACAATTGTGGTGCCCATTGTGAAGAACAGGACAGAAGATGTGTCGGACAAGAGTAACTACCGGCCCATCTCACTAGCAACAATTGCTGCGAAGGTATTAGACGGTCTGCTCGACTCTGTCGCAGTCACTCCCGGCTAGTGTGGACAAAGGGTGTTTAAAAGGTACTAATATTCGAATGAAATAAAGAAATCCGGGTATAGCATTTGGCAACAAAAGTTTATTCAAATTTGCTATTACACATCTACCTTTTAACACCTTTAAACAAATCAAATTCAAAACTTAATAGCTCAGAATATAGTAGAGACTAGGTTAGGTTCTAATTTAGTTATCAATATCTATACTATTACAAATATTAATGTTCACAAATTTCTAATTAAATAAAGATAAACCACCAATTTAAGTGTTTAATTACCTAAATAAATTCCAAAATTTATCCTCAAAGGGATTCCTAAATTATGCCTAAATTAATAGCTAAATTATCCCACTTTTCACTAAAGTTAAAGTAATACAAGGAAAACCAACCTTTGATTTCAACGGAGGTTACTATTTCAAATCTTTGTTGCATCAAACTACAAACAATTCTGCAACATTACCCCAAAATTTCACCGATACCGATCCATCCTCAAAACAGCAGACAAGAAGCAAATCAATCCATAAGGAAGTTCTGACTTCAAAAATTAATCCAAATGAGGTCTTAGTAAGGTCTAAGTAAGGTCTTAGTAAGGTCTAAGTAAGGTCACGGAGGTTACAACATGATCACCAAATTGTGACTGTTCAACTTACAGACACATATCAAAAGCGAAACCTGCAAAAGCTGGCTCGCCATATAATTTCTGAATTGATTACTAAACAGTTATGCTAATTATTCTATTTGAGACCATTTTTCCAGTCATTTATATCAAATCATTTTCGAAATTAATTCATCCAAATTGACATGTTGGCGGCGTCAGGAGTAACTATCAAACTACAAAATAATTTGGGGCGTGCCCCATTATAATTTTCACTTCTAATACATTATTATAACAAACGTTCCACTCCGACGCACGACCAACAGTGCGGAACCGGAAAAAAAGCAGCTGTCACACTTGACAAATGTCAGTGTCATCATATCTATGCCAAAATATGGACTGGAGTCCTACATCCATTCAGCTTTTCGTTTCACGCGAACTTATATAAAAATATACAACGTTACAACTCTTGCTTGCAAAATCATTTAAATCTGCACGATGCTCAGTTCGGGTTTTTTTTTAATTAATTTATTTGCATAAATATGGTATTCGACCCGGACTATCTACTGAAAGTGCTATCGTGAGTGTTAAGCATGCCGTCCGCTATTACACAGATCGCCGGTGTACGCCTGTTTCCTGGACCTCTCCAAGGCCTTTGATCTTGTATCATATGATGTGCTGTGGGGTAAGCTGGGTGACAGGGGTATACCGGCTGGAATTCTGAATATGTTTAAGTACTGGTATGCTAACCAAACCAATGTTGTGAGATGGGCTGACTCTCTTTCTGAAGCATATGCGTTGGAATGCGGCGTGAGACAGGGGGGTTTATCATCTCCCAAGCTCTTCGACGTGTACATGGACGATCTCATCGTGGAGCTGAGCAGCATGCGTGTCAGATGTCGGGTGGATGGTGTTAGTAAAAATAAAATAAGCTACGCGGACGACATGGTGCTGCTTAGCCCGACGGTGGGCGGTCTCGTAGAAATGATGAGAGTGTGTGAAAGGTATGCGATTGAGCATGGACTCAAATACAATGTTAGTAAAAATGAGTGCATGGTCTTTGAGGCCGCTGGTAAACGTCCTGAATACTCTGGAAATATGGGTGATATTATGTTTGAACATTAAAAGCGTCGCTAAATTCAAATACCTAGGACATATTATTACTAGCGAAATCAAAGACGATGCTGATATTGAGAGGGAGCGTAGGGCTTTGGCGGTTAGAGGTAACATGTTGACTCGTAGATTCTCCCGTTGTACTGAGCAAGTAAAGATTACGCTTGTTAAAGCATACTGCCAGACTATGTACACGGGAAATCTGTGGAACTCACACACTAAAAGATCGCTGGAGACCCATCGCATACGGTACAATAACATCTTTAGAATGATGTTGGGGCTGCCTCGTTTTTGTAGTGCGTCGGAAATGTTGGCGGAATACCAAACAGATGGTTTCAACGCTATCATCCGCAAAAAAACGGTGTCGCTGATTAGTAGAATTCGAGACAGTCGCAACAGCATACTAAGGACCTTGGCGGATAGGTATACATCGCCAATATGGCGGTGTTTTGTACAGAGGGTGATCCCGGGACCTTACCCGCCCCGCTGATCGTTCTCTTTGAATTATTTTTGTTACTTTAGTTAGATAACGTTTTCGAAAATTCATTTAATTTTATTTTGCATTTAATTATAATATTATTTAATTTTATTTCATATTTCCATTAAACTTATTTTAAATTTTTAGTCATGATTTCAATTTTAATTTTTTGGACATAAAAAACACAAAAAGACACTGAGTTATGGGTGTGGGTGTTAGGTGGACCGGGTAACTGGGACTATGGAAGAACTATGGCCCCTGCCTGACGTATGTTTCACACGGATAAAATGGCAGGGGGTAACTTGCACACTTAGTCGATGGGCCCCCCAAATAAGTTGCTAGCACTAAGTGACGTAGACAACAAGGGGGCAACACCAGTTGAGGTGCTAGGGGAGTGGAGAGGTGTACCACGGCTCTCAGGACAATTCCGCAAATCGTTCAAGATCAGATAAGCATCTTACTGGCACACTTCCTTCCCCCGAGCATCTCTGCTCTTGTGCTCCACTCAAGCCAGCCAATGAAGGCAAGCAAGAGGTGGGAGATCCTGTCCCTCATCAGTGTTCACTCTGCCCGGCCAGTGAAGGCAAGACAGAGATGAAGAACAGGGGTTCTCCCAGGAGCAATCAGGCACGTGGGGTCGCTACTGCCCAACAGCTCGCCACAAGCTGCCCTGCGTGTATATTATTATTATTAATATGCCGAATTTCAAAAAACCGAAAGTTCAAAATCCCGAAAGTTCGAAATCCTGAAAATTTGAAATATCGAAGGTTCATATCCCGAATGTTTAAAATCCCGAAGATTAATATACCTACAGTTAGTATACCGAAGTTCAAAATCTCGAAAGTAAGATTAACTTTGCAGTAGGCATGCAGCATGCAGCATGCAAGCAATCAAACAGGCATGCATGTAGCAAGCAGGCATGCAGCACGCAAGCAATCAAGCAGGCATGCAGCATGCAAGCAATTAAGCAGGCATGCAGGATGCAGCATGCCTGCATGTAGCAAGCAGGCATGCAGCATGCAAGCAATCAAACAGGCATGCATGTAGCAGCATGCATAGGTTTTGCTCTTCTCCGGCGCTGCGGGAAGTGCAGCCCTTTCGCCCTAGCGTAGCGAATCTCAGGCACCCACGCTCGCCTCCGCAGCTTCCAGCCAGACCAGCCTTAGCCGCTCCAGCTCGCACGAGATTTGCTACAGCGGGCGAGGGCTGCTCTCCCTCCGCGCCTCCGGCTTTTGAATTACACTCTAGTATCGGGCAGACTAGTACCACGGAGAGGACCACGGCGATTCGGGGTCAATCAAAATTTGTTTTCCTTAATGAACCTCAATCTCAATGGTATACAATTATTTTTAATCTTCGGGTTTTAAATTTTTCGGTATATTAAACTTTTGGTCAAGTAAACAGTCGGTATGTTGAACTTTCGGTCATATAAACAGTCGGTATTTTAAAATTCAGCATTTTAGTATTCTGCATTCCAATCATAGGTCTTATAAGATTCGGTATTTTGAATTTTTGGGATTTTAAACTTTCGGTATTTAGAACTTTCGATCATATAAACATTCGGCATTCTTAAATTCGGCATTCTGTTCGTAGGGCTTATGAAATTCGGTATTTTAAAATTCGGTATTGTAATACGTACCCTATTCTACAATGCACAAACAAAACTATTTGTTTTTATTTCGAAGACTGGAACTATGTAGGCAGTAGATGAATCGTTAGTCCCAAATACAACTGAGACCCAAAGAAAAAGTGCTGTTTTAAGATTGTATTTTTATTGTAAGTTATAAGAGTCAGATAATGATGATGATGATGATGATGATGGTGATGATAATGATGAATAAGAGTGACGTGATTGAGTTTGTTTTAATAGTGCAAATAAGAATACAAGAACCCTAATCTATAATTTATTCAATTTAGGACACAAAATACCACTTTTGAACGTCAATAATTAGTGTAATATCAATCAACTATGGCCCGTATGGGGCTAGAACATGTCTCCTTATCTTTTGGGCCCTACTAGCGCTTCGAAACAAGACACAGACAATTTGGCAAGTGCTGAGAATAAACGCCGGAACAAACTCACTTATTCA
The DNA here is from genome assembly GCA_963924145.1 of Pyrausta purpuralis. Lineage (NCBI taxonomy): Eukaryota > Metazoa > Arthropoda > Insecta > Lepidoptera > Crambidae > Pyrausta > Pyrausta purpuralis. The sequence goes on along the minus strand of OZ001651.1, from coordinate 27,446,746 downwards.
TATACAACGTGTGGTTTATAGGAGCAAATATTTTATCCATTGTTCTACAGAGTCAAGGAAGGTACCTTGACTTGGTCATAGTGCTTTAAAATGCTTTAATTCAGAGATATGTAATCCAAAGTTATAATCCCCAATAAATGTATATCAATTTCGCTAACTCGTTGTAGGTACGGCAAGTTCTATGGCTGGTCACATTTGTTTGCAAATCATAGCTAGTTAAGTTTTATTTTGTTAAAAGATAACAATAAATTGAATTTTCATTGTTATAAATTAAAACCTTTAATGAATGGTAACTAACTTTAAGAATCACCTGCTTCTAGTACCTACTACTTGAAATCCACTGATCTTAAGGGGTTTTTGTTCCTTCACAATATCTTAATATGTTCTGGCTACCGTTACTTGTCCAACACTTCATACGAACATGATTTGAATTATTAATCATCATCAATTGTAGCCTGTATTACTTAGTCTGTACTCAATAAAAATATTTGTATTTTTCGTAAAGCGCTAATCTTGATCCTCAAAAATTATGATGTAGGCTAAAATAAATGCGTAGAATAGACTTTTGTTGCTGTCATTGTAATTGCCAAAATAAATTAGCCATTAGCTTTTCTCACTAATCATCTCTCGATGGCATGTGTGTGTGTGTGTGTGTGTGTGTGTGTGTGTTGCCGTTTATCTCCTTTGATTCGCCCCGCGGCTGTCGTTTGTCTTGTTTACTTTCGCTGTTCACCCACAGCACACAGTTACTAAATTACAGTAGCCGGCAAATGGTTTAGCGACATTACTTTTAAATTCTTCTTTATTTGTGGTGTGACTCAATTATAAAAATTCACAGCAATTTCATTTAATTATCAATTTTAATTTTAATTATCTTGAACGGTTTACACTGCGTACGCAACGAAAGCTCTCAAAAGGAATATTTTTCCTCCGTTTTTGCAAGATTTTTCATTGTTGGTCTGCTCTTATAAATCGTAACGTAATGTTTCATAACTATCAATAACGCTGCAATGAAGCCTTAATCAACAAATAAGATGTCCAACAGTTTTTTTTGTTTAAAATCGGTCCAGGAGTTCCTGAGATTAACGCGTTCAAAAATACAAACAAACTATTCAGCTATGTAAGATATGTTCAGATTTTTTGGGTTGTATTACGCTGTTTCGGTTTTATTATTTGTTGTTGAAGCGGCAACAAAAATACATGATTTGTGAAAATTTCCACTGTCTAGCCATAGCGGTTCTTGAGATACATCTTAGTGATAGACAGACGGATTGGCAGACAGACCACCGGATGGAGAGACATCGAAGCCTTAGTAATAGGGTCCTGTTTTACCCTTTGGTCAACCCTAATTAAAATTTGTCATCTATATAATTTTTACGTAGTTTAACAACATAAGTGGGTATTAGCAAAAAGTTCAGCATTAATCATTAATAATAACAATGCTAGGACCTAACGCGATGAGTACTTGACTGAATCGTAATACTGCATTGAAAAAGCCTGCGTGGACAGAGTGCTTAGCTTAAACCTGTATCAAAGGATTAAGTGGTTAAATCAGTTTAATCACTTAGTTACGGTTTATTTACTACTCAGCACTAAGTATGCTAATCAGCTCCGGTTACTCTTGTTGACGACTAAGCATTAATCAATTTATTAATTAATTCGACTTTTATCGTATTGTTTTTAAGTTGAGGCGAAACAATTTCTTTGGCGCCCAATTGAAGACCTGCAAAATAAAACGAACGAAATGCAACATAATATTAATGAGCAAGAGTCGATTTTTGTTTTCATTATAGACAAATGAATTTAAGGTAATGTTTCTGTAAGGCTTCCTAGTTACTTGTATTGTTTCAAACCTTGTTTAATAATATAATAAATCAAGCCACGCCAGCCAGATCACGCAAGCCTTACTGAAAGGGATTGAAGCATCTTTTAGGGGGAACTTCCATCGCGTAAGGCAGCGATAGTGATACGAAAGTGTAGCAGAACGAATCATTCTTAACCATTTTAGGGATTTTAGGGATTTTCTGTGATCTATCGAAAGCGTTTGATTGTGTGGATCATGAAACATTACCAAAAAAAAAATATGTCAATATGGGGCATCATTGAACTCATTAGACTTAATTAATTGATATCTCTCAGGTAGAATGCAAAAAGTATGTATAAACGTAACTAAGTCTTTTGGAGCACCTCTAACAATGGGTGTGCCCCAGGGATCTATATTAGGACCTCTTTTATTTTTAACACGTTTGCTGCGGGGCCAAAATTGGCGTTTTTTTATATGGTGCGTTAACTGGCCGATCGGCCTGGCGCTTAAACTCTCTGCCGCGGCGGTATGAGGCTTATTGACCTGGTAACGTATCGACCGATATAAATGGCTATAACTAAACGAAAACGTAAAAAAATATATACCTACCTATCAATATCGATAGTCGACGATTTGGTGGTCATAGTTCTGGCTTCGCCCGGGGTTCGTACTATTTACGTGAGAGATATATGCCAAAGTATATGTAAGGTCTTATAACCCGAAACCGCACCGAATTATAGGTTTATTTCAGGAAGTATTAGTGTTGGGAAATAAGTTATCGACATAATATTTTAAAATATAATTTAAAAAAAAAAGAAAGTTTTATAATAAAGCATACAACGCAGCAATTATTTCTTCTTGCACACTACACAGAAAAAGATTTTTCCATTCTTTCAGATGAATTACACGTTCATTATTTTTGAAATTATTTTGCCCGAACACCTGTCTCCACTTTGATTTGTCTGTATCAGAACATTCACTTTCAAGGTTTCTATGTTGCTGATATGATAGTTCCAGCATTTTTCTACATTTTTTATTTGGCCGAGACACATTAAACAATCAAACTTAAATAAATCCATGAAAACACGTACACTCGAATAATACACTATCGTATTAACGTCCGTTACCGCTAATTATGATACAACACTGATCCTAAGTAAACAATTCAATTACCTACAATAGTGCGGGAAGGGGTGGAATGACCTTATATTGTATGACGGGCCTTTCGGCCCGTTACCCGCAAGGAATCGAAAAAAAAATCATTTAGTGCGGTATCAGGCCGAAAGGCCTTGGCACAATTTTCTTGCATTTTTGAGTAGCCCTTAAAATTCTAAACTCAACCCTATACTTGTCTCTTTTGTACATACAGAAATGCTCCTTACACAGCCGCCGCACCAGGGGAAGTTCACTGTTTCTCGCCTCCGCACAGAGTGGGAGTTCACGCATCGGGTTTTTAAGCCTTATATCGCAGCGAACGTGTTAATATATATAAATGACCTCCCGCATTTTGTAGGGAATCTTTGTGATATAGTATTGTTTGCTGATGATACTTCACTTATATTTAAAATTCCACGAGGGGTGAAGGAAATTTTGACGATGTTAATAATACTCATTCACAAGTATTACATTGTTTTTTGTTTGTTTTTCAAAGGTCTTTGTTTTTTATAAATAATTACAGTGGTAGTCTTAGGTCTAGTGTACATTATTCCTAGGTCTAAAACAGCGGAAATCAAGACAGTTTATGAGGCTACATGCCTATTATATCTATTTGCATCATTAAATAAAATAACATATTACTTACGTTGTTCATTAATATATCATACCTACGAACACTTTGCACAGTTGTTCGTTTATGACATTGTGTTATAAAGTGGGTAAATTGTAAAAAGTACTACCTTTTACACATTCCTATGATGACTTCTACTAAGAATTGTGAAACACAAATATCAATAAATTCAAATACACTCACACACTTACTTTTACACTAGAAGTAACTTGAAGATTATCATAATTTTGTTGCTATTGATAACATTTAACACCATTATTTTCCACTGACTATTTACATGCAATAGGTATTGTCTTGTACTTAATAAAGTTACGAGTAAAATTAAAAAGGGCTATTATGTTAGAATTTGGCTTTCAATATATCATTTCGATTAGGTATGCTTGTTAACTGCTTATAGTTATTGTTCGAGTCGCATAGATAAGCAGAGCGAGCGCTGGGACCGGAATGCGGGCCGTCAGTCGCCGGTATCGGTCAATGTGTAGTGATGTGGTAGCTTTGTGACGTATCGATATCGATTAGAGTCTTTAGGCCGCGACTTGCCTATTGATGATATTAATGTATTATGATGGTTTTGATCAATTCTAAAATAAAAGCTTTTTGACAGTTTTAATACATGATCGTACAAAAGAGGTAAATTAATGTTTTTGTGTAATTCTAATAGGTTGGTTTTAAAAGGAGTATTATATGCTATTTTAAGAGCCTTATTCTGGATCACTTAAAGTTTTCCGTGATTGCTTTTACATGTATTGCTCCATACAGGGCAGCCATACGTGAGACATGGGCGAATTAAAGTTTTATAAATGGCTATTTTAGTGTGGCTGCTAAGATTTCCTTGACGATTCAACAAAGGGCTAAAGGCACCGAAAGCTTTCATCGCTTTGAGGCGTGCATGAGTTACGTGATCCGTCCATACGAGTAGCAGCTTGCGGTCCAAGATTAGGCCGAGATATTTTGCGGCATTACTCCAAGGAATTATGTGTCCATCAATTTTTAAGTTTTTACTTGGAACAGTTCTCATGCGACTGAAGATTATGGCTTCAGTTTTAGCAGCATTTAATTTTAGTTTCCACTTGACGAAATACTCACAGAGACCGTCTATAGCTAGTTGTAATCTAGCAATTACCAGATCTACGTCAGAAGATGATGTAAAGCATGCCGTATCATCTGCGAAGCACGCTCGGTTGGTTCTTGCTTGTCTAGGTAAGTCGTTCAGGTATATCAAGAACAATTGCGGTCCCAGGATTGATCCCTGGGGAACTCCAGCGGATACAGAGCGACTTTTCGAGGTCTTTTTACCTATATGTACGGCAAAAGTGCGATCACTGAGGTATGATTGAAGGATTTTTACCAGAGACAGGGGTACATTGTTTTTGATAAGCTTATAGAGGAGACCGTCATGCCAAACAGTATCAAACGCCTTTTCAATGTCCAGTAGCACCATACCCGTACGCTGGCCAAGATTTAGTTGGTTTGCGATTGTTTCAGTGACTCTTGCAAGCTGTTGTACTGTGGAGTGTGAACTTCGAAATCCGAACTGTTCATTCATCAGTCTACAGTGGGTGTGTTTTAACAACCGATCGTACAAAATTTTTTCGAAGACTTTTGTAAGACTCGGGAGAAGACTAATAGGGCGGTAACTAATAGGAACAGATCCATTCTTGCCAGGCTTTTTAATGGCTATAACTTTTGCAGTTTTTAACTTTAGCACTCATTCACAAGTATTACATTGGTTCACTATTAACGATCTCCTTCTTAATGGAAGTAAAACTAAATGTGTAAAGTTTACGATGCCTAATGTCCGACAGGCATCAACTCAGGTTAAGATAAAAGACAAACCGCTTGATACTATTGACTCCACAACATTCTTCGGAATCATACTAGACTCCAAAGTACAATGGGGTCCTCATATAGAGGCCTTGTCAGGGAAACTAAGCTCAGCTGCTTTTGCTGTAAGGAAGATTAGACGTTTGACTGATGTAGAAACAGCTAGGTTAGTTTATTTTAGTTATTTCCATAGCTTGATGTCCTACGGTATTTTACTGTGGGGCGCGGCTGCTGATGTAGAAACAATCTTTGTGTTACAAAAAAGAGCCGTGCGAGCTATTTATAATCTTAAACCTCGAGATTCCTTACGAGAGGTGTTCAAAGAAATTAGAATATTAACTCTAGCCTCTCAGTATATTTACGAAAATTTAATGTAAGGAAAAATTTACATTCATTCACGAAAAATAGTGACATACACAAATATAATACTAGGTATAAGAGTAAGCTTGCTATTCCACAATTTAGGCTTTGAAAGGTTGGTAATTCTTTCATGGGGAAAGGTATAAAATTTTTCAATAAACTACCAGAACACATTATTAACTTACCGGTTACTAAATTTAAAACTGTTATTAAAGAAACCCTTATGACGAAAGGGTATTATAAAGTAGATGATTATTTAAATGATAATAATGTATGGGCTTGCATGATCACCACAAACATTGTAAACCTTTTCGTCACTAGGCACTAACCGTCGTGCATAGTGACGTATCCGTAAGAGACCAAAAATTTCGCAGGGTCTGACAGACAGCAAGGTAGCTCGATTGGTAGAGCGTTTTTGGTTTCTTATTTCATCTTAAAGTAACCTATCAAATAAGTAAAAACGGACTTCAAAACTTTAAATTTCAAAGTGTTAAATTACTATTTTTTTTCCACCTTATGACTTTATTCTTTTAGGATGTACAAGTTAACTTTGATAAGTTCTTTCATTATAATTACTGAACTTCTAGATGCTAAGGAGTTCCACCATCAGCTTGGCTCCGGATTACGTTGACTGTCTGACGGAACAGCACGTCAACATTAAGATTCTAAATTCTACAAAAACACTATAAGCGCCTTCAAATTTGAGGGTTTTCCTCGATTGCACAAAGATCCCATAATCAAATCTCAACTTGATAATAATGGGACCAAGTAGAAGGTCTGCCCTCTAGGTAGGCGAAAAAAATTTCAAGTCGGCTTACAACTGACGGTGATATGAGGTAACACAATCACAAAAAAACATACAGCCGATTTAAAAACCACATCCTTTTTTGAAGTCGGTAAAACATCAACTAAGTCTATTGTCTTTTATTTCTAAATGTTTTTAATTGCTTTTAGCTAAAGTAAACATCCAGTTTATCGTTAGAGAAATTACTTTCGGTGACTTTGTTTATGATGTATGCTGTTGTTTTATTACAAAACAACTAAAAATAATCATTTTCATAACGCGTTTGGTGCAGTGGTTAGCACACCTGACTTATATGCCAACTGTCAGGGGGTTGAATCCCTCAAGGCGCAAATGTTTGTGCGATGAGCACCTATTCTTAGCTAACACAGTAGAAAAGTGCATTTTTTTGTCAAAACTTTAAAATGGCTGTTAGCTCAGCAGTTGGGGGTTATTCTCAGTCCCAGGTTACGTGACTGTATCAAGAAACACAGGCTCCGTACATGTTTATCTACCCTGCCGTTTCAGCTGACATTTTACTAGTGAGTAGTTTTATTTATCTAGAGAATGTTGAACGCATTTACAAACGCTATTATTAAGACTTAGACAAATATTGTAAATCTAGGGCCCACTTTAAATGGAAGGTCCTCTTTTTGTCCCTGTATTGTCGCAGTCACTCCCGGCTAGTGTGGACAAAGGGTGTTTAAAAGGTACTAATATTCGGATGAAATAAAGAAATCCGGGTATAGCATTTGGCAACAAAAGTTTATTCAAATTTGCTATTTCACAATTACCTTTTAACACCTTCAAATACAAAACTTAATAGCTCAGAATTCAGTAGAGACTAGGTTAGGTTCTAATGTAGTTATCTATATCTATACTTTTACAAATCTTTATGTTTACAAATTTCTAATTAAATAAAGATATATCACCAATTAAAGTTTTTAATTTCCTAATTGATTCCAAAATTTATCCTCAAAGGGATTAAATTTATAACTTAATGCTTAAATTAATAGCTAAATTATCCCACTTTTCACTAAAGTTAAAGTAAATACAAGGAAAACCAACCTTGGATTTCAACGGAGGTTACCATTTCAAATCTTTGTTACATCAAACTACAGACAACTCTGGAACGTTACCCCAAAATTTCACCAATACCGGTCCATCCTCAAAACAGCAGACAAGTAGCAAATCATTCCATAAGTAAAATCTGACTTCAAAAATAATCCAAATGAGGACTAAGTAAGGTCACTGAAAAGAATTTACAAAATGTTAGTTCAACGCACAAACCAAAGTAAAAGTTGAAAAAAAACACTAATTTTTCATAATAAATATTTACCTGAGGTTACAACGCAACATGATCACCAAATTGTGACTGTACAACTTACAGACACATATCAAAAGCGAAACCTAGAAATAAAAGAAAGTTCTAGTTAACCACATTTTTTTTTCTAAGTGATATACTTTTCATCACCCTATTTATGAAATATTTAATAAACCAATTTAATACCTGCAACAGCTGGCTCGCCATATAAATTTTGAATTGATTACTAAACATTTATGCTAATTATTATATTTGAGACCTGAAATGATAAAAATTACAACTCTCAATACAATATGCCCAGATATAGGTAGGCTACATTTTCTTTACAAGGATTTCCAAAGGGGTTTCCCAAAGTACTTACCATTTTCCAGTCATTTATATCGAATCATTTTCGAAATTAATTCATCCAAATTGACATGTTGGCGGTGTCTGAAACGATAAAAAGAACCATGTGCTCAGACTCTAAGAAATATCTTGCAACAAACAGAAATCAACGCCAACCTTTCTTCAGATACTTACCAGGAATAACTTTCAACTACAAAATAATTGGGATGTGCCCCGTAATCAATTTTTTTACTTTCTTACATATTAACACACGTTCCACTCCGACGCACGACCAACAGTGGCGGAACCGGAAAAAAACATCAGCTGTCACACTTGACAAATGTCAGTGTCAGCATCCATCATATCTATGCCAAAATATGGACTGGAGTCCTACATCCATTTAGCTTTTCGTTTCACGCAAACTTAGACAAAAATATACAACGTTACAGTATAAACTGTAAAAATAAAGCGATTGCGAATTCAACTAACAATTTCTCACATTTCTGGCTACTAATACTTGGCCCGTATCGTATGATTACAACGACCTACGTACTAATATGAAGAACTGAGTGCAGTATTTTGATCAGGTAGACAAGCCGTAAGCCACTCTGCCACCAAATTGCGGCGTGAAACAATGTTTTGAGATATAATCGGTTTATTTTGTAATGTACTTGGTAGACTTTTGCTGCAGGTCGAATGCTTGAAGAAGTTTTTAGGCGAGTTCAAACAAGTGCAGTATGATCGCGTTCAGCTTGCGTGGTTGTTATGCCTCTGCCCTGTTGTCAGGGGTATAATTCGTTTACTGATGGCTCCATGAGACCTGTCGACTTTACCAAGTTTGCAAATAACAATTCAACGAGTGGTCAAAGACCGAATAAGTAGTTATTTATTAGCAAATATAACCTGTTGAAATGTGAAGCCCATTGCATGTCTGCTTAAGCAGAAACTGAGAAGTCTCGCGCTTTCATTGCGATCGCTCGGTGAAATCTATACTAATATTATAAAGCTGAAGAGTTTGTTTGTTTGTTTGAACGCGCTAATCTCAGAAACTACTGGCTCGATTTAAAAAAATATTTTTACTTTGGATAGTCCATTTATCAAGGAAGGCTTTAGGCTATATAACATAAAGATACGACTCATAAGACCACAGCAGAAATGAAAAATGTTGCGAAAACGGGAGAAAGATATTTCTTTTGAGAGCTTCCGCTGCATACGCTGCGGAAACCGCTTGTTACACAAATATCATGTATGACAGGATTGTTCAGCATTAAGAGTTCTATAATAAAGTCCGCGACAGCATATGTCTATCTTTAATGGTTGACTTACTTCAACCTTTTTTATGTTAGTAAATTTGTAAAAAAATAATGCATTATTTTTAGAGGTGTATTATACACACAGGTATTTATTCTTATCAAAATAAATACATTCATCATCACGAGCATTTCATTAAAAACCAAGTTGCCCTGTATATCATTTGATTTCAATAAATATCTTAGGAGCTATCACAGTTTTAACATAACTCCGCACCAAAATAATGTTCGCAGCTTAAGTACAACGTGCGCTTGCGCTTATCTATACTAATATTATAAAGCTGAAGAGTTTGTTTGTTTGTTTGTTTGTTTGAACGCGCTAATCTCAAAAACTACTGGCCCGATTTGAAAATTTTTTTTTGCGTTGGATAGTCCATTTATCGAGGAAGGCTTTAGGCTATATAACATAAAGATACGACTCATAAGACCACAGCAGAAATGAAAAATGTTGCGAAAACGGGAGAAAGATATTCCTTTTGAGAGCTTCCACTGCGTACGCTGCGGAAACCGCTTCAGTTACACAAAAATCATGTATGACAGGATTGTTCAGCATTAAGAGTTCTATAATAAAGTCCGCGACAGCATATGTCTATCTTTTATGGTTGACTTACTACAACCTTTTTTATGTTAATAAATTTGTAAAAAAATAATGCATTATTTTTAGAGGTATATTATACACACAGGTATTTATTCTTATCAAAATAAATACATTCATCATCACGAGCATTTCATTTAGAACCAAGTTGCCCTTTATATCATTTGATTTCAATAAATATCTTAGGAGCTATCACCGATTTAACATAACTCCGCACCAAAATAATGTTCGCAGCTTAAGTACAACGTGCGCTTGCGCTAATTGTATTATAAAGCTGAAGAGTTTGTTGGTTTGAACGCGCTTATCTCAGGAACTGCTGAACCGATTTGAAAAAATATTTCTGTGTTAGATAGCTTATTTATTGAGAAAGGCTTTAGGATATAAAACATGACGCTGCGACGGGAGGGGAGGGAGCAAACTCAAAACGCGCGGACGAAGTCGCGGGGGACCGCTATATATTATAAAGCTGAAGAGTTTGTTTGTTTGAACGCGCTTATCTCAGGAACTGCTAGACCGATTTGAAAAAATATTTCTGTGTTGGATAGCTTATTTGTAGAGAACGGCTTTAGGATATAAAACATGACGCTGCGACGGGAGGGGAGGGAGCAAACTCAAAACGCGCGGACGAAGTCGCGGGGGACCGCTAGTAATCTTATAAGGTCTTTTGCTGACATGAACACTTTCTGTGGACCTTGTGTATCTGTACTTGATAAATCTTTCGCATCGGTGTCATCAACAGCAAGTTGATGCCTCGTATCCTGCCGGAATAAAAAGCCGTGTGGGCGTTGATACTATACGCCACACTTATAAATAAATAAATAAAAATATTTTATTTCAGACCAACAGTGTCCATATGGGTTAGTTACAACAAATACTTAAAAATTATGTTAGTGAGGTAGTACAACTTTTTAATTAATTAAATTAAGGCCAGGCAAGATAGGTTCACCGATTTGCACATTTAGTAACATGCAACTCGGTGAACCTATTGAGGAATACAGAATCCATTCTACCCTCGATCAACCTTAGGATCCTGTTAGCGCTCCCGCGGATATGCAACACAACAGAGGCAGTCTTTTTTCGCATAATGGTGTGGAAGTCATCCACACTGGCTCCAGCAAACATACCCGAAGCGCTACAGTACCGCGGGAGCCCCAACAGGGCCCTAAGGATGTTATTATACTGCACTCTGAGAGCATTATAGGCCCTCTGCGTGAAACTGGTCCATAGACCACTGGTGTAATAGCTTTGACAGAAGGCCTTAAACAGAGTGAGCTTTACACCTATAGTACAACGCCCGAAACGATGTGCCAACATGTTACCACGCACTGCCAAAGACCTGCGCTCGCGCTCTATATCAAGGTCATCACTTAGATTTTCGTTTACGATGTGCCCTAGATATTTGAACTGAAATACACGTTTTAACAGTGCTCCATTAAGTAGAAGAGGCGGGACTTTTTTAGGCAGTTTACAAGAGCTCTTAAAAACTATAAATTCTGTCTTTTTTACATTGTATTTTAAGCCGTGACTAAAAGCATAAGATTCACAATAAGATAACATTTTTCTCATGCCGCTTATCGATGGGTTCAGCAGCACCATGTCGTCAGCGTAGCTGATGTTGTTTACGCTTATGTTATCAATGCGGCAACCGACATGCATGCTACTAAGCCCCTCGATTATCTGATTGATATACAAATTAAACAATCTAGGCGAGGACAGACCCCCCTGCCTCACCACCCTACTCAACCCATACTCATCAGAGAAAGCATTACCCCATTTCACTAAATTTCTTTGACTTTTGTACCAGTATGATAGCAGGTCTACAACTTCTGAAAAAATACCAGTGTTCCTAAGTTTGTCCCAAAGTATGTCATATGAGACAAGATCAAAAGCCTTAGAAAGGTCTAAAAAACAGGCATAAATAGGAGTATTCCTCTTGGTTTAATAGTTCACCGTGTACTTGAGTGACAATATTGCACTTTCCGTCGATAAACCTTCACGGAACCCAAACTGTGCATCTGATAGTTTTATATGGTTACTTATGTAACGTTGTATATTTTTATATAAGTTCGCGTGAAACGAAAAGCTAAATGGATGTAGGACTCCAGTCCATATTTTGGCATAGATATGATGACACTGACATTTGTCAAGTGTGACAGCTGATTTTTTCCGGTTCCGCACTGTTGGTCGTGCGTCGGAGTGGAACGTTTGTTATAATAATGTATTAGAAGTGAAAATTATAATGGGGCACGCCCCAAATTATTTTGTAGTTTGATAGTTATTCCTGGTAAGTATCTGCAGAAAGGTTTGCGTTGATTTTTGTTTGTTGCGAGACGTTTCTTAGAGTCTGAGCACATGGTTCTTTTATCGTTTCAGACGCCGCCAACATGTCAATTTGGATGAATTAATTTCAAAAATGATTTGATATAAATGACTGGAAAATGGTAAGTATTTCGGGGAAACTCCTTTGGAAATCCTTGTAAAGAAAATGTAGCCTACCTACATCTGGGCATATTGTATTGAGAGTTGTAATTTTTATCATTTCAGGTCTCAAATAGAAAAATTAGCATAAATGTTTAGTAATTAATTCAGAAATTATATGGCGAGCCAGCTTTTGCAGGTATTAAATTGGTTTATTATAGATTTCATAAATAGGGTGATGAAAAGTATAACCACCCTCACTTAGAAAAAAAAATTGGTTGTTAACTAGAACTTTCTTTTATTTCTAGGTTTCGCTTTTGATATGTGTCTGTAAGTTGAACAGTCACAATTTGGTGATCATGTTGTAACCTCAGGTAAATATTTATTATGAAAAGTTAGTGTTTTTTAACTTTTACTTTGGTTTGTGCGTTGAACTAACCTTTTGTAAATTCTTTTCAGTGACCTTACTTAGACCTTACTAAGACCTTACTTAGACCTCATTTGGATTAATTTTTGAAGTCAGAACTTCCTTATGGATTGATTTGCTTCTTGTCTGCTGTTTTGAGGATGGATCGGTATCGGTGAAATTTTGGGGTAATGTTGCAGAATTGTTTGTAGTTTGATGCAACAAAGATTTGAAATAGTAACCTCCGTTGAAATCAAAGGTTGGTTTTCCTTGTATTACTTTAACTTTAGTGAAAAGTGGGATAATTTAGCTAACAATTTAGGCATAATTTAGGAATCCCTTTGAGGATAAATTTTGGAATTTATTTAGGTAATTAAACTCTTAAATTGGTGGTTTATCTTTATTTAATTAGAAATTTGTGAACATTAAGATTTGTAATAGTATAGATATTGATAACTAAATTAGAACCTAACCTAGTCTCTACTGTATTCTGAGCTATTAAGTTTTGAATTTGATTTGTTTAAAGGTGTTAAAAGGTAGATGTGTAATAGCAAATTTGAATAAACTTTTGTTGCCAAATGCTATACCCGGATTTCTTTATTTCATTCGAATATTAGTACCTTTTAAACACCCTTTGTCCACACTAGCCGGGAGTGACTGCGACAAATGGCGCCCAACTTTAGAATTAGTTATTAGTGCAATTTTGAGCACTTTGTTGTTAGAATTTTTTTGGAATGCTAATTAACCACCATATTATTTAGCTTAGGTTTAATTTTGCCTGTGTTACTAACTGGTTAGGAATTATCCCACAAGTTTAGTGTTGCATCAAACAATTTGTATTTACTAACCAAATAAAAGTTATTGTTACGGTGTAAACCTTATTTTGTGAAATCCCAATTTGTTGTGTTTCATTTTATTTAGCATTTAAAATACTTACAATCTGTTGTGATATATTTTGAATTGTTTTGGTTGTAATATTTTGGACTCACTTTATATTGTTTTGTACGAAAACTTGTAAAAATATAAACCACCAAATAATAGTTAACATGATTAATTAATGTTACTTAACAGTGATATTACAGTGTAATTTATATGAGTTTGCGTTGAGAATTAGTTGAAATAATTTTGGATTTTAATTATTGCTTTTGTTGTGGGTACATTGATAAATGAGTTATGAAGTAAATGTAGGGTCATTGTGGTTACGTGTCAGCGTTATTGGAGTTGTTCTGAAAACGAATTAAAATTGTTACTTGCGTCTGTTTTGTATATAAACCTAGAAATCAGTTACAATTTTCTCTTGTAACGCATTGTTTTGGTAAATCGACTCTTTTGTTTCCTATTAGGCGGCTACTGGTACGGATGTTGCCAAAAATTTTAGAAACCATTTATAGTGATTCATGAGTTAATGAAACCGTGATTGTGGTTAATTGGACACATATTATGGGATCGTGATTCAGGGAGGCACTGGTTTGTTACAACATTCCTTAACATAATTTTACAGGGATACCGCGACGGAGTACGCAGTAACTATGCCTAAGGAGTATTATGTCGGTGAGTCGGTTGTTTAAAGGATTTTTTTTTTAAAAGTTTTTAGTGTCCGTGCTAGACATGCCACAAATTTTGTTGTTTTAGGGCGCAGAAATGCGTTTTGATTTTTGGTTGGTGATGTAGTTTGGGAGTCCAGCTACACTCAAGTGATGCCCAATTTGGCACCAGTTTGTTTGTTTTTTGTTTGGTGTGGGATCACTGAGGTATTTTTCACCATTTTGTTTACGAGTTGGAGGCTATGGATGGTCGTTCACTCGATTCGTGGCATATTGAGGTTATTAAGACATAAGTTTTGATTCGACTAGAGTTTCTTTGGTTGTGTTTAAATTGATAAAAATTCTAAACACAAAAGTGATAGGGTACAGTTTTATTTAGATTGAGGAATAAAACTGTTTAGTTTTGTATGATGAAGTATGAAAGGCGAGGTTGATAAGATGGTTTGCTTGTGGAAGAATGAAATTAATTTGTTTGTGGGTATGTTTTAGCGGAAACCCTTAAGTTAAGTCGCTTGAAACTTATGATTTTGAATTGTTGTCTAGCATGAGGTCGTTTTGGAATTATTTGAATGTGTTTGTTGCCCGATTTTTGACTTAATTAACTTTATGAGTAAATTGAAAAGAAATATATTTTGTTATTGAGAATTTATTATGAGGGCTTTGTATAATTTTGAACAGAACATTCAATGTAGTTATAATTTGTTTTTTTTTTGGTGAGCTTTTGGATTATTTTGAACAGAACAATCTTTGATGGCGTTGACGTTGAGATCTTTAGGTATTTATGAATGTTTTTAGTTGGAATATTTTTAAACGGCGTTTTTGAGATTTTTTAGGTATTTTGGATATTTTGAACAGAAAATCTTAAATAGCGTTGACGGTAAGAATTTTTTTGAGGTATTGTCGATATTTTGGAATAGAATATACTTAAATAGCGTTGATTTTGAGTTTTTTTTTGTAGATCTTTTGAATAATTTTGGCAGAGCAGCCTTAAATAACATAGGGTTAGCCTTTTTTTGAGGTCCTTTGGGACATATTTTTTGGTATATACTTTGGATCTACAGAAATAGTTTGAATCCTTCTTGTGAAATTGTTTGCCTTTTAGTGTCAGTTAGGACTTGTTGGATAGTGGAAGGAAATTAGTTTGATTTTATTTTGGCATTTGGTAACAGTACATATTTTTACAGTTACGGAAGCTGGGGACAGCTTTCGGTTCACTGTAGTGAACCTCTTTTCTTTGGGAGGGGGGTATTGTAACGTTGTATATTTTTATATAAGTTCGCGTGAAACGAAAAGCTAAATGGATGTAGGACTCCAGTCCATATTTTGGCATAGATATGATGACACTGACATTTGTCAAGTGTGACAGCTGATTTTTTCCGGTTCCGCACTGTTGGTCGTGCGTCGGAGTGGAACGTTTGTTATAATAATGTATTAGAAGTAAAAATTATAATGGGGCACGCCCCAAATTATTTTGTAGTTTGATAGTTATTCCTGGTAAGTATCTGCAGAAAGGTTTGCGTTGATTTTTGTTTGTTGCGAGACGTTTCTTAGAGTCTGAGCACATGGTTCTTTTATCGTTTCAGACGCCGCCAACATGTCAATTTGGATGAATTAATTTCAAAAATGATTTGATATAAATGACTGGAAAATGGTAAGTATTTCGGGGAAACTCCTTTGGAAATCCTTGTAAAGAAAATGTAGCCTACCTACATCTGGGCATATTGTATTGAGAGTTGTAATTTTTATCATTTCAGGTCTCAAATAGAAAAATTAGCATAAATGTTTAGTAATTAATTCAGAAATTATATGGCGAGCCAGCTTTTGCAGGTATTAAATTGGTTTATTATAGATTTCATAAATAGGGTGATGAAAAGTATAACCACCCTCACTTAGAAAAAAAAATTGGTTGTTAACTAGAACTTTCTTTTATTTCTAGGTTTCGCTTTTGATATGTGTCTGTAAGTTGAACAGTCACAATTTGGTGATCATGTTGTAACCTCAGGTAAATATTTATTATGAAAAGTTAGTGTTTTTTAACTTTTACTTTGGTTTGTGCGTTGAACTAACCTTTTGTAAATTCTTTTCAGTGACCTTACTTAGACCTTACTAAGACCTTACTTAGACCTCATTTGGATTAATTTTTGAAGTCAGAACTTCCTTATGGATTGATTTGCTTCTTGTCTGCTGTTTTGAGGATGGATCGGTATCGGTGAAATTTTGGGGTAATGTTGCAGAATTGTTTGTAGTTTGATGCAACAAAGATTTGAAATAGTAACCTCCGTTGAAATCAAAGGTTGGTTTTCCTTGTATTACTTTAACTTTAGTGAAAAGTGGGATAATTTAGCTAACAATTTAGGCATAATTTAGGAATCCCTTTGAGGATAAATTTTGGAATTTATTTAGGTAATTAAACTCTTAAATTGGTGGTTTATCTTTATTTAATTAGAAATTTGTGAACATTAAGATTTGTAATAGTATAGATATTGATAACTAAATTAGAACCTAACCTAGTCTCTACTGTATTCTGAGCTATTAAGTTTTGAATTTGATTTGTTTAAAGGTGTTAAAAGGTAGATGTGTAATAGCAAATTTGAATAAACTTTTGTTGCCAAATGCTATACCCGGATTTCTTTATTTCATTCGAATATTAGTACCTTTTAAACACCCTTTGTCCACACTAGCCGGGAGTGACTGCGACACTTAAATGAGAGTCTAAAATCCTGTCCAGCACCTTGGCAACTATAGTTGCCAGTGATATGGGCCTATAGTTAGTCTTATCTGCTATATCACCAGTCTTATTTTTCACAAGTGGTATTACCAATGTTCGCATGCAATCAGGTGGTAAGTAGCTATGTCTGAGACAAAAAGTAAATAGCATTGATAATACTCTACCTATGTGGCATCCAGCATGCTGCAGATGCTCGATGCCGAGCCCATCATGTCCTGGAGATTTACCTCGTTTCATATATCTTATGGCTGCGTTAACTTCCTTACTGGTAATCCTAATGGGCTCACGACTGGGCTCAGCATCGGGCACCCTAACAGGCACACTCACTTGCGGTGACGGGCAATGGGGCGCAAAATAGTCTTTAAAAGTATTTGCAATGGTTTTTGCATCACTACTGCCGTCAACACTAACAGGCATGTCAGCTCTACCGCTTAGTTTCTTTGTACTTTTCCAGAATTTACCAAATTGCCTGGTTGAGTGTTGAGTTGCAATAATATCAAGCTGTATCTGCTCCTGGTTACGCTGACAAAACTTTAGTCTGGACTTAAAGATTTTTCGACTAAGGGTCATCCTATCGTAAACAGGACCAGAATCAGGCCTCCCATGCAGAACATACAATTGGAAATCTAACCTGGCCTGTCTATGAGCCTCTGCTACATATTTATTCCATTCTTTTACACATTTTTTCCTTTTAACATCCACACCCTGTTTACATGACCAACTAAACTTTGATGCCTGAACTAGTATGTTAACAATACTGTGATAATAATTATCTATATTGCTCTGATGGTCAATACTATTACACATTTTATCTGCACAACCACGAAACTCATCTGGAAAATCTATATGTTTCAGATGATTGTTACAATATTCTTGATATTTAGCTACCTGTTCTGGATTTCTGTTACCCCACCTAATCCCATTACAAGGCTGGTTACATACATTAATTTTCTTTCTGATTAGACCTAAATTACAATCCAACACCAAGGGAAAATGGTCTGACCATAGTACATCATAAAGAACATACACATTGGTCACTGTAAGCCATGACGATGAAGTCACTAAACAATGGTCTAGCCACCTTTTACAACCATGTGCCTCACTTATATATGTACACGTCCCCGAAGATATGCCCAGCCTAACAATATCTGCACATTACCACAGCTGCTCATCACAAAAACTCAGTAATTCGTTACAGAAAGGGGTCAATGGGTGAGCGTTAAAATCGCCCAACATAAAAACAGCTTCAATATCACTTACATCTAGAATAGCATTAAGCTCACTCAAACACTGAGTGAAAATAGGTAGATTTTCTGGTTGGTCAGTGGGCATGTACACACTCATAAACAATATTTCTCGTGCTTCATGAGTCACAGCTTTTATTGCCACTATACGCTAACTTTCACAATTAATGACCGTCACATCACTAAATACACTTTTGCGCCACAGGATCGCCACACCCCCATGGGGACGACCACGCAGAACTCCTGATGACAGGTCCACAGCACTCTTCCCTGTGTAGCTGAAGTCCCGATGTATAACACCAAGGAAAGTCAGGTCATGAGGCAGCAACCACGTCTCTTGTAATGCCACAACGTCAGCATGTTCACATAGGTCGCGAACACAATCCACACTTCGCTTTATGTTTTTGCAGTTAAAAGAGATTATTTTGCTGATTTTTTCTTTGTTACTCATACGCAGCTTTGTTTATTTGCACGTGTTCAATTCAGCGTTTTTCGCTTTCTAAACTGTATAAAACGTCTAAATTTTATACCGTCCGGCCACATATCCGTGTCTAGGTATCGATGCTCGCTACTTTTTAAAACATTTATTTTAAAGGCATTATAAGGCCGGTCCTCTTTCATTGTTAGGTACTCTTTCTAGCGAAATCATCTCCTGAGTCTTGCTTTGTATATAATCTATTATGTCTTGCTCGGAACACTGTTTGCTCACGTTTGATATAAATAAAGATACCTTGACATCTGCCGCCTTAAACTTTGCTGTCGAATCTATAATTGCCTTGCCTGATTTACCCACAAAACGGTTTCTGTACTTCTTACGCTGTACAGTTATCCACTCTTCACTTGGTTTTCTTATTTTCCAATCGCCAGGCTTTTTTACAACCTCAGCTATGGTTGGGGCCTCCATTTTGTTGTTTACAATCTTCTCAGATACACCGGCTTGAAGCTCACTCGTTCTCTGTTCACGCTCAGCCGCCATTGGGAACGACGACTGATGCTGATGTGGCGAACTTCGCGATGTCGGCCATGTTTTTGTGCCATTCGTTCGTACCTTATCATGTGTGACAAGGACAGCTTGCGCCTCCCGCTCTGTATTGGAGCGGGACAAAGACATATCATTCAACAGTTCATTTGAAATGAGGTCATTCTCAGCTGTTGCCTGTATGCCCATAGACAAACACGGTTCGCTTTGTATGTCATCATAATTGCAGTTAACTTCATGTGAAAGGCCTATGGGTCCGCTACCTAAATACCCGCCTCGCTTTTTTATATTAACGTTATTATGATTCATAATAGGGCTTGATTTTTGATTTCGCAGATTAGTTTCTAGTGTTTTGAACTGCTCTGTCTTATACAGACATAATTTAGGATAATAATCATCAAACTGTTTTAAAATTGTCCTTTTGAGTATTTGCATAAGTTACACAAAGTGTGTACTTATCTTAAGGTTTATAAAGATTTACAAACGTCTGAGCCTGGCTTAATACTCTCCAGCCCTTGTACATTTATGTTAAAGGGCAGTGTGGATGAAAACGTTTTTTTTTAATGACAAAAAACAAATAATAAAAATGTAAACACGTTTTTATAGATCGAGGTCTTCTTTTTAGTTTAATTGCCTGCGCTTGAAGTCCCCACGAGACACAAAGTAGAGTTTCATTTCATTTACTTACTAGTACAAATATTTACTTAGAGTAGCTTAAAGCGGCAGTACGCTATTCGCACGATAAACATGGTCAAAGGATTATTTTTAGGGTTCCGTAGCCGAAAGTCATTTGACTTGGAATGCCGAATGGAAAATAAAGGAACCCTTATAGTTTCGTCAAGTCTGTCTGTCTGTCCGTCCGTATGTCACAGCAATTTTATTCTGTAACTATAGGCATCACACTGTTGAAATTTAGTAGGAAGATGTATCCTGTTTACCGCTTTACGATTCTTATACAAAAAATAAAAACTAATGATAACTGAGCTGGGGCTTCCATACATGAAAATAAAACCAAAAAAATTTTTTTACTCAAACCTTTGTATATGGGGTCTATGGATAGGTGTTTTAAAATAAAATTGAGGTTTCTAAAACCATTTTTATAAAAGTCTAACGTTTGCGCGATATACGCTTCCAAAGTGGTAAAATCCCCACCCCCTCCCCTCCCTTTAACTTCTAAAGTAAGAGAGTTAATGTAGATCGTAACAAATACTTTCACCGAAAATTGGTTTGGATGAGATCGAACTAGTAGTTTTTAAGTTATTTTAAGTTATAGCACATTTTCAACAACCGCAAACATAACTTTGTTTTTCATACAAACGCTATGAAAAACAAAGTTATATTTGCTGTCAAGAAAATATTGTGGTATTTTCTTATATTCTTATATAGCTTAGTTGAAGTCAGTGGACCTCTCATTTAGTTAAACGGAACCCTCAGTGGATGAGACCGACTCGCACTTAGCCGGTTTTTTTATATATTAAGAGTTACGGAGTAGGATCTTCTTATTGTTTTCTACCGAATATAAATATGTCAAGATATTATGAACATTCGGTATAGAATACTGTTTCGAGTAGGCACTGAGCACGTTCTAATTTATATTAACGTTCGTTTACTTTATCTTAACATTGGTATACATATAAGATTAAAATCAAGCATCGTCTACTTAAGTTCTAGTATTAATCATCTCGAGAAAAATGCTTCTATTAAACCCATTAAGCACTGGGTAAGAAGAATTATTCATAAAAGGCGCAAATCATTTTAATTTTAAACTTTTCTAGGCGCAATTAATTAGTAAGCCGCAGCTAACGGCCACTTAATTATCTATCATTAAAAATCTTAAGTGACTTAGTCAGAGATAACTTAAAGAAGTTGCAAGCAAAACTTGGAGAAAAAAGCTACTGAAGAAATTATCTACACGGGTCTTACTCTAAATTTTCCCATCATTTTAAGTGATAATATTAAAAGGGACAATTTCAGCACGATAAATGAAACATTTGTTTGTAGGAAAATCTGTAGTTTTTATACGTTAGTTTGCAAAAAAAAGTTTTAAGTAAAGTTTTTTTTAGATTTTATTTTTTGTAAATAACAGTTAAGATTAGAGAAGAAGAAGGAAGTGGGAATTGTAATAAGGGACGCAAAACCGTTACCGTAGGTTATTTTTTTTCATTGTCGGGGTGCTGTTTAAAAAAAATATTAAAAAAACTTTGCTAGTACAATAATTATATCTTAAATTGAAAAAAAAATGATATTGGCCGGTTCTTTTATGTAAACAAAGACACAGCTTTACATTGTGAGACGTAAGGTATTCGTATTTCAGATTACTAATCGTTGTGGCTTCCAAGTTGTGGTTTTCAGTCTGAAATATAAATCCGTCCATGAAATCCATCAATCCGAAAAACGATTATCATATTCGATTGTCGTTTTTCGTAGAAAGCCGGCAGGGTGTATCCCCGGTTAAGTAAATTTAGGAAAATAAAACAATTCTTACATTTTTTCTAGAGTAAAATATTGT
The DNA here is from genome assembly GCA_963924145.1 of Pyrausta purpuralis. Taxonomy (NCBI): domain Eukaryota; kingdom Metazoa; phylum Arthropoda; class Insecta; order Lepidoptera; family Crambidae; genus Pyrausta; species Pyrausta purpuralis. Next base: position 27,424,810 of record OZ001651.1, on the reverse strand, counting down.
GGTGTTTTACCTACGTCTTCCACGTAGTAAGGGATTCCCTAGTTAAGTGCGCGAGGCCAACTCGCACTTAGCCGCTAGAATAACAGATATGATACATAAACATAAGTTTGTTATAAATCATTTAAAAATTAACATACACCTTTAATTTACATCCTGAAAACGTTGAAATTTTAGCTAAAATTTAATTATGAGAAATTTTAGAACAGAATATATACTACTCGATCCTATTAGTTAGGGAGGCGAATACTTGAGCGTGGAAGTTTAAGATATGAGAGATACCTTGGACCTAATAGAACAACCTTGTAAAGTATTTAGCTCTATATGTAGTGACGCGCGCCTAGGATAGACGATCAGATTAGTAAAAAAAAATCGATAATCTGAAATACTTTATTGGGTTGATTTTAGTGTTTTAAGACTAAATTTAACTAATCTGACAATAAGTCCTTGACGCCGCCGAGCCTACTTAACAACCCTTCCGAAAATCTGACGCGCTCGAGTAAATTTTTTTTTGCATTCTTGACTGGAGAAGCCAAACACTCGATTGAATGCTAGGCTCTCTGCGAGACCTTTCACGGGGTTTAAAAGGGGTTCTAATCGAAATTAGAATAGGTGTGGACTGTAAGGTTTCTGGTTCGCGGGGTATATTTTTGCCAATTGATATGATTGTTAAGATCTGTACGGCTGGTAGAACACATATAGGGGCAGTGAACAAGGAAATGAAGGGGTACGTACTGATGATGATTTCTTGGAGTTCGCAGGTGATCGGCTCCAGAACGGCTGCTCCTTGACTAAGACCTGGCGGATACTCCCAGCCTCAGTCCACGCACCGCACATACGTATTTTATGTTGTTCACTACACACCACTACACCACAGTTGTGACGATAGTTCCACAGCGAGTTCAGATTGAAAGAAAATAATACAGCTATAAGGAGGAGCTGAGTCAAACGCGGCGCGAGAAAATGTCTCCAGCGTCTTCTATGGCTCCCTGAGTCGAACTAATTTGCATTCCATTTGGATTAATGCAATCTATGCGGTATCTTCCTTCTCGCTCACTCCAATGTAGTCAGTACATAGCGGAAGGGAGAAGGATAGGTAAAGGAAAATAAATATGCGTCTACCAGCGAAAACATTAATAAATTAAGATAACCAGCGGGGTGGCAGACACGAAGCCTATCGAACGAGGCGCGAAATTTTAAACTATTTTAAACTATGTTATGGCGTAACCATTTCCCCCCGGCCTTAAAGGGTCACCTTTAAAGAAATAAATTAAACGCGGTAATATCAGAAAAAAAACCTAACTAAGTAAATGGGCGAATGGTACACGAAATAAGTTATTGAGTAGGAATAGGGCACAAGCGGACCACAGGTTGCACTAATATGCCTTTACACGTGCGTACAGAGACGACGCGTGTGAAGCCATCCTTAGACGTATGCAGCTTCTCAATAATACCTAGAGGCCACGATAGCGGAGGCGCATTATCATTGACAACGATTACTATGGTCCCTACCCTGATCGTGTCTCCGTTGGGTTTATTCCATTTCAGACGCATTTGCAAACTGTGAAGATACTCGTTTCGCCACCTCTTCCAAAACGACTGAACCAACTTGTCCATAAGCGAATGTCGTTCGAGTAGGTTTTCTGCAGTAGAAGAGTCTATCTCCGCAGCGGGCAGGGAATGAAGCGGTGAAGTATGCAAAAAATGCGAAGGAGTCAAAGCCTTAGGCTCCGAAGGATCAGAGCTGAGCACAGTGAGGGGCCTAGAATTAAGCAAGCACTCAATCTGCGTTAAAATCGTGACCAATTCCTCATAAGAGAGTAATTGCTGACCTATGACTCTGAAAAGGTGTGTCTTAACAACCTTAACGAGAGATTCCCAGCAGCCACCGAAATGTGCACTGGCGGGGGGTATAAAGGACATCGCTATGCGGTTTTCAGCAAGCTCCTCTTCAAAGCGAGGGCGGTATTCTTTGTCAAGAAAGTCGTATAGGTCGCGTAAGAAATTATTAGTTCCGCGGAAATTTGTCGCGTTGTCAGAATAGATACACTGCACCGGTCCGCGGCGTGATAAGAAACGTTTTAATGCGGCAATAAACGAAGCGGTTGTAAGATCAGTAGCCAATTCAATATGAATGGCGCGAGTGGTCATACAAGTAAAAATACACAAATAGCCTTTGCGACTCTTTGTACCTCTAGCACGTATAGGAACGTATGGGATGGGACCGGCGTAGTCACAGCCTGTATGAGAAAATGCTTTAAGAGCAGCGATTGTCCTGTAATCAGGTAAGTCGCCCATTATCGGCGCGCTTTGAGGACGCGGTTTCCACTTGTGGCAAGCGTTGCACTTGTGGATTCTAAAACGAATAATACGTCTGGCAGACAAGATCCAATACTTGTTACGCAACAGCGACATAGTGAGTTCCGGACCAGCGTGTAAATATTTTTTATGATAGTAGTCTACGAGCAGCTCGACTATGTGGTCACGACGCGGTAACACAACAGGGTGTTTCGTATTATAGTCCTCAGCCGAATGAGTTAGTCGACCACCTACGCGGATCAAATCATTATTATCTATAAATGGTTTGAGTTTAATAAGAGCGGACGAACAATATTTACCATTCTTTAAATTTGCGAAATCTTTCTCGAAATATTTTCTTTGAACGTGACGCAATAAAATGTTTTCACTGAAATCTAAATCACTTGAGGTAACGGCGTCAGTCCGGCGCGGGAGTTTTTTCATGAAGCGATACACGAAAGCGATAATGCGCAGTAACTTTGTCCAGGAAGACGTACGTTCTGCGAGTGCGAGTAAAGGCGAATCGAAATTATCTTCGGAAACCGCCGGGTGAGCGTAGACCTTCTCCTCAGGAATAGCGTCCGAACCTAAGTCGGTAACTTTATTAATAGGCCATTCAGATGGATCACGTTTAGCCCAGGCAGGTCCGTGCATCCATAAGGGATGCTCAATAAATTTATCAGGCGTTAAGCCACGAGACAAACAGTCAGCGGGATTTTCGGTACCAGCTACGTGGTAGAAGCACTCCACCGGAACGTTGTCCACAATACGGACGACACGATTGGCTACAAAGGTGTGCCAACGGTGCGGAGACGAATGAATCCAACAAAGAGTCACCTGCGAGTCAGTGAATGCGTGAATAGAAGTGATTTTATATCGCGGATCGAACGTGTTGTAAACACGACGAAGAAGTTTGGAAAGAAGCTCTGCACCACAGAGCTCCAACCGAGCTATGGTTAGCGGTTTGACTGGTGACACCTTGGATTTGGCGCAAACTAGATTGACGCTTGTAATATCACGGCGAGCGACATGCGCGTATACCACGGCACCATAGGCGCGTTCACTTGCATCAGAAAATCCAAGTAGGCGCAGAACACAATTTTCAAATACACCCAAATGTCGCGGAATTTTGAAATCGTTGAGAAGCGTTAATGAATCACGAAAATGTTGCCAAATATTTATTATATGACGCGGGGGCTCTTCATCCCAATCGAGCTTGAGTAACCATAATTCTTTAATGAGAAGTTTCGCAAAGAGGACCACGGGTGCAACGAGCCCCATTATGTCCCACAAACGAGCGACAGCCGACAAAATAGCGCGTTTAGTGCACGTGTCTGGCGGTGCGGAGATAAGAAACTCAAAAGAATCATTCGACCTACACCAGCGTAAGCCTAGAACTTTCTGGTCGACTGATTTGTCGAACTCAAGCTGCGGAGACAGCCTATGCGACGCGGGAATACTGTTTAATACAGTTTGGGAATTGCTGGTCCATTTGACCAAATCGAATTGACCTCCTTTAAAGAGTTGGATCAGTTCATGAGCTGCCTGAATGGCGCGCGAGTCTGTCAGTTCACTAAAAACTATGTCGTCCATATACAAAGCTTCGGAGGCGATGTCGCGAGCGAGCGGAAAATTATGACCATCGTCCTCGATCAGCTGTTGTATGGTGCGAAGTGCGTGGTATGGACTCGATTTAAGACCAAAACAAACGCGGTTAAACTGGTACAATACCATAGGATCGTTCGCATTGAAACGATATAAAATACGCTGAAAGCGGCGATCATTTTCTTTTACACCAATTTGTAAAAACATTTGACGGCAATCTGCCGAAAGAGCGACGGAAAACAAGCGAAAATTTTAAAGAATTGTGAATAAGTCGCCCTGTAAATTGGGGCCACTGTGTAGAATGTCATTAAGCGAAATCCCAGAGCTAGTTTTAGAGCTAGCGTCCAAAACAGAGCGTATTTTAGTTGTGGTTTTATCCAAACGCACAACTGCGTGATGCGGAATGACGTAGTCGGGGCGACCATCGTCAGAAGAAGCGAGCGGAACGGGGGATAAATAATCCTTCTCAATGTATTCGCGGATGACGTCATTATAAGCTGAACTTAATTCAGGCGACGATTCTAGTCTCCTCTCTAAAGCGGCGAAGCGTTTTCTAGCAACTTCGAGCGAGTTTCCCAAAGAAAACACGTCGGTGCGAAACGGTAAAGCCACAGTATATCGACCTGTGTTCTTATCGCGTTCTGTGGTCGCTGAATAGAAGTGCTCGCACTCTAGTTCGTCGAACGATTTGCTCGTCGAATGAGTGACGGGCGCTTCGTCGACCTGCCAGAATTTCTTTAAAGCCGATTCTAATGAGTCGGTATCATACAGATGCAGTTGTGGAACGTAAGAGCAACAAGCGAGAGAAGCCTTGCTGCGGCGCGTAGGCAATGCGGGCACAGTGCCCATGATGACGTACCCAAGTACGGTCTGAACAGCGGGCGGTGCGGAAGTGTTGCCACTGACCACGCGAGGTAGCAACAGGTGCGGGAAGAGCGAAGCCCCGATCAGCACGTCGATGCGACCAGGAGTACCGAATGACTCGTCGGCAAGCGGAAGGCCCTTCAAATGGGGCAAATCGGAAATATCAACTGGAGCGGTTGGAAGATTGTCGGTAATCTTATCGACAACGAGCGAATGAATATTGTATAAAACATTCGAATTAAAGCGGGAAGCGAATTGAAAATGTACGGAACCCTTTACAGGTTTTTCTGTGCCACCAATACCCTTTACAGAAGGAGTATCAGAAAAATAATTAGTCAAACCTAAAAGTTTACAACAATCGGCGGTAATAAAATTAATTTGCGAACCACTATCCAGCAAACAACGCACGAGATGTTCTGTGTTATCAATTGCATCTCGAACGATAACACTCGCAGTTGACAACAATACAGTTGTGTTCGCGTTACATTGCCGCTTAGAAGCGTGAGTATTATTTGTTTTTACGGTTGACGCGGCAATGGATGCATTACATTGCGGAGCGTTATGATAAACTGCATGCGCGTTGTCATCGCGCATCTTTTCCGCCGGCTGCCTGCATTCTGTATGTGTGTTAGCCGGGGACAGCGATATAGATGGCGGTGACGCGTGCGAAATGCATGGTTGCATTGAAGCAGTGTTACTAAGAAAACGCGGCGCGCTCGACTCATGAGTCGAACCTGTATTTGTTCTAGCGACTGCGGACAATTTACTAGGCGTCAATGAGTTAGAATATTGCGTATCGCGATTGTAAAAATGAAGAAGCGAGTGATGTTTATTTTGACAAACCTTACAACGCGATTTTGACTGACAATCGTTTCCCCTATGTTTATTACTTAAACAATTAATACAAGCGTTCAACTGCTTGACCCATTTAAAGCGATCACTTGGTGACATATCATGAAACGCAGGACATTTATATAGATGTTCATGAACAAAGTTATCGCACAAACACTTCGCGGGTTTGTTTATAACAGTATATGACTGCGGTTGCGGAGCCCTATTGTTGGGTTTGTTATTTGACTTATTGGTTGAACTAAGGCGAAATGAACTTGAACCATCTAAAGCTTTGGTGTTTTGCAAAATGCGTGATTGATCCTTAATAAACTTGACCAAACTATCTAGATTAGGTATTTCTCGTTGCGAGCTCATCTCGAATAGCCGAGCAGTTTCAGAATCGATTTTCTTTATAGCTATATGGAAGAAAATAAAATCCGATAGATTATCGATATTTAGGTTTTTTATTGCGTTTGCGGCGGAAACAAAATTGTCAGAAAATGATTCGTAGTTTTCAATAGACGCGGTCTTAAATGGTTTATGGTCAAACATTTGATTTAAATAAGTAGAAGCTAATAGTCGTTTGTCTTCGTACTTACTAATAAGCGAATCGAAAATGATTTTGTAATTATTTTCATCTGGACATATGCCTGAAAACGCGGTTTGAGCCTTGTTGGACAGTTTGCCCAATAAATAGTACAGTTTTTCAGCGTTAGTTAATGATTTATTATCGTGGACAGTACTTTTAAAATTAGCATAAAATAACGGCCAGTTACGAATGTCACCATCGAACGACATGATTTCGATGGGTGGCAGACGCACATGCTGCTTGAAAAGATCGCTGCCACCAGGGGGAGCAGCGGGCGCGGAAGGCTTTACTAGAGAAGCATATTTGTATTTGATGCGGCAGTACGGGTCCTCAAAACTAGCCCATGACTGTTCAAAGATTTTAGCGTTTGGGTCTTGTTTCAAAAGAAGAGTGTTGTATCTATCATACGCGTCGCGGAACTCGGTGCGTAGTGCATCTACATTGACACAAGCACACATAAAACTTGCTGGCGGCTCAATGCCGGCGTTAACCTTTTCAATTAGGTCATAAATGCTTTGCAAGCGTGCGAAAATCATATTACGGCATGATAGTGCCAGTTGGATGGCAATAGATAAGGAATCACTTACTGCCTCACCGGCAGAAGCGGCGCCTTGTTCTTTAGGCATTTTCAATAAATGCAATAAAAATGCGAAATTAATGAAGAAGTTACGGATGCGGACTGCGGTAATGAAACGGCCTTCGAACTGCAGCGGGCAGGTTCGGGCGCGTTATAAGTATATGTGGTGCGTATAGACAGGCAAGTAAGGGCCCAGCGGTAAAGATGACGAAAGCGAGCGGTGTAGTTAAATCTACCGACGAGTAAAAAATAAAAAATATGCGGAGATGACTATGACGAAGTGCGCAATGAATAATCAAATAAGCAAAAATGCGGAAATGCGGAGATACGATACTGATAGTCGCAATGACTGCTCGAATGCAATAAAAATAAAAATAAACGCGGTTTAGAGAACGATCAGGGGGTGGAGACTAAGAAAAATATGCGAATCAAATACGTATGAAACGTGGTGCGGAAAATATGAATTATAAGCGGTAAATATCAATTATTCCCCAAAAATATACACGAAAATAAGCAGAGAATACCCCGTAAAGCACGATTGTAGCTAGAAATGCGGAAAATATTGTGAATTTGAGATGATTTAAAAGGATTCGGCTCGATGCGGCCATAAATAAATGGAGAAGCCAAACACTCGATTGAATGCTAGGCTCTCTGCGAGACCTTTCACGGGGTTTAAAAGGGGTTCTAATCGAAATTAGAATAGGTGTGGACTGTAAGGTTTCTGGTTCGCGGGGTATATTTTTGCCAATTGATATGATTGTTAAGATCTGTACGGCTGGTAGAACACATATAGGGGCAGTGAACAAGGAAATGAAGGGGTACGTACTGATGATGATTTCTTGGAGTTCGCAGGTGATCGGCTCCAGAACGGCTGCTCCTTGACTAAGACCTGGCGGATACTCCCAGCCTCAGTCCACGCACCGCACATACGTATTTTATGTTGTTCACTACACACCACTACACCACAGTTGTGACGATAGTTCCACAGCGAGTTCAGATTGAAAGAAAATAATACAGCTATAAGGAGGAGCTGAGTCAAACGCGGCGCGAGAAAATGTCTCCAGCGTCTTCTATGGCTCCCTGAGTCGAACTAATTTGCATTCCATTTGGATTAATGCAATCTATGCGGTATCTTCCTTCTCGCTCACTCCAATGTAGTCAGTACATAGCGGAAGGGAGAAGGATAGGTAAAGGAAAATAAATATGCGTCTACCAGCGAAAACATTAATAAATTAAGATAACCAGCGGGGTGGCAGACACGAAGCCTATCGAACGAGGCGCGAAATTTTAAACTATTTTAAACTATGTTATGGCGTAACCATTGACTACTTTATATGCCTACCCCCACCACGCAAACCGGCAGATTAACGCGCTCGAGAATGTCCAAGTAAATGTTTTTTTTTACATTTTTAAAAAACCGTACACGCCAAACCCACCGCTAAAATAGTTTTTACCATACGAGCTTTTCTTTTCGAAATTATTTTATCTTTCGATTTTGATAGGTCTCGAAGGCGCCGTTGAATTATGCCATTTAGCTACCTCGCCTCCCTTACTATATATTTTTTATTTGAACTTATCTATGAAATACTTCGTTCAAAAATGTACAACCTAGTCGGCCGCCGCGGCCGGCTTAAGTCCCGAGCCACTTTTATCAGCCAATTTCCTCATTTCTTTTAAATTTATGAAACATTTTACGTAGCAATTTAATTAAAAATTACGATATCTCGCCTAACCGTGCGGCGGACGATGCTCGATCGGGAATCAGTGGCCTAGAATAATTTAAAAAAAAATGAGTGAAAAGCTGAAAGTCACGGATATGTGGGAGAAAATAATTAATTTGGAGTCAGAGTATAATGTGCCTAGACTGTTTGTGTACTAAAAGTCATCCAAGACTAAAAGCTTAACATGTGTCAAGTTTGTTTTGGAGTAAGTGCAGATTGGTTTCCCCGAAAAGACAAAATATGCGTTTTTTTAAGCTTTTAAGCTTTTTTGTTTGACCCATGCTTTTGAGTTATGACCAATATCAAAGATTATACCGATTTTGATGAACCTACACTATACCTAACCTAAGTTGAAATATAACCGATTAAACAAAAAAAAACATACTGCTATGACTTCTCGTTTTCGAGAAATCGATAGAATCGTTTCAGTCGTTTCGTTTGGAAAATATAAACGGAGTACTCATTTCTAACCAGTGGTCGATTGTTTTATCTTCTCATATCGTACATACTTAACGATTTAATTAAAGTAACATGTTTTTTTTTTTAAATTTCACACCTAGTTATGTCTTTTGTTCTTTATCGATGCAATTTACTATTTAATTTTGATATCTAATGACATGCTTCTTTTTTACATCTGTCATCATCATTAATTTTAAGAGCTTTGTTTTTGTCGAAGGAATTATTTCTTCCATCTTAATAAAGCTCGAAATTAGGAAAGATAGTGCGCTGGTTTCCCTCTTACCTTTCACATCGCAGTTTAAGGACTGACCGAGCCATTTTTGAAGGCTTGCCGCGTCTAAATGCCCTGTCTAAAGCCTTTCATGATATCCTACATATTCAGCCTTCTGTCAGTATCGATGTTGCTGCTACTTAACACAGGGGAACACTTATTTAATGGCGGTGGTCACTTGCCAGAATTAATATACTCAGCTAGAATAATTATACTCTTTGAAATAATAATAACGCCGAAAGTTTCCATGTCAATTCCATTCCAATGCCCTCCACACACAATGGACCCATTCTCGCACACGAGTTTTCGCTTTGCGGAGTCAGCGTCGGCATTTTTGTCCATGTTGCGTTGTGGTCGCTATTTTACTCTGCATTGTCGCTGAGCGAACAGAATGGCCTGTCACCTTTGCAACACCCAGTTACTCCACATACCCATGATGCACGAATTTTCAATGTCAACGTGTCGTACATAATAAAATTAACGTGGCAAAAACGAAATCTTTTGCAGAAAGACAGGGCGTGGCGGTCGGACCGGATGAGACGTAGTTTTCTCCACAGATCATATCATAGATATGTAGCACTTGACGTTTGACATTTCGTCTTTTTTGTTTTTTTTTGTTTGTTTCGCCTACTCGCCGGTGCGTTCCGTTTCGCCTTAAATGTCGAAGGCGCTTGCAAGCGCTTGCAGCTAAGTAAGCGCTGCAAGCGCTTACGCCGTACGCCACTTATGCCGTTTTATTTTAATTTGATTCTTTTATTATATATTTTTTTCTTATTTCATACATTACGTTTAGAAATATTAGTGTTTTATTATTTTGTTTTTGTTTATTTTCGCATGTATTATGTTATTCTTTTCTTTTTGTTTAGTTATTGTGTGTTTTATCTATATCCACACCCGGCACCCTCTGAAAATCAGTGTCGCGGCCTGCATTTTGCGGCCACGATTAATGCTGAGAGGGTGCCTTTTCGACTCGCTCTCGATATTAATGTTAAATAAATGTGTGTGTTTTTCTGTTTATTGTATATGTGTTTTTATTACTGTATTTGAGTCGAATAAATGTATTTTTTTTCTTTCTTTCTTTCTTTCTTCTTTCAAAAGATTAAAATCGCTTCTGTCCTTAAAGCCATCCAAATGAAATCTCGTCTTCACATGACGAAGATGCAGCTGAATAGTATTGCTAAAGTAACTTGTCCCCATCTAATCCGTAGATTCCCTCGTCCGACGTCCGGCGTCCGGCGTCCGGCGCGAAACTTATTGTCAGGCGTTGATTATACGGTTACCCGGACGTACAGACAATACTCTGTCTATCGCTTCCCGTCTCCCGATGATTGCAGGCTGTGTTACACTGCAGCTCGTAGAATGCAACTTTTTAAGTTGATTTATTGTTGTTTCTATACTGTTTTGTCACTGGACAAACTTGATATTGTAAATTTGAACTTGTAAAAAACAACTGTGTCAGACATGAAATCAAATCCTGAATCCTGCGCTATGCGGGCGCATAGCTAAACCGCTCGGCCACTGATATATTGGTATCTTTCTAGTCTGCCACAGTTGCTTTTTACAAGTATAATTTATAACATTTTTAGCCGACTTCAAAAAAGGAGGAGGTTATCAATTCGACTGTATGTTTTTATTTATTTATTTTTTGTATGTTTGTTACCTCATATCTCAGTCGTTAGTCGACCGATTCGAAAAATTTTTTCGCCTACTTAGAGGGTGTACCTTCTAGTTGGTCCCATTGTTGCCGATTTGGGATCTGAAGATGGGATCTTGGTGTAATTGAGGGAAATCCTCAAATTTTAAAGGCACGTATAGTGTTGTTTTACAAAAATCTTAATATTAACGTATTGTTACATCTGATAGTCCACATCTTGTGGGGCTGAGCTGATGGTGGAACTCTTTAACGCTTAGGAGTTTAGTAATTATAATGACAGAACATATGATAGGTAGTTTGTAGCTTTTAAAAGAACAGAGTCATAAGGTTCAACTTCCCCCCCCCCCTCTCTTATAAACTCTAAAAATGGAGATAAAGAATCATCGTAAAGATTTTCTTCATTAATATCCACCTGAAAACAGTGATTCACATAGTAGCCATATAATATTAAAAATTATGTGTTAAAAAAATATAATGCGCTCTTATTTAAATTTCGTTCTAAATAAACATATAAATCGCTTGCATAAATTAATGTAAGTTTCATACCACTTAGGTATTTTTTAGTTACTAGGTAGGTACATATTGTAACAAGCTATTAAACACGTATACAGGGTTACTATAATTTGAAACTGGTAAAATTATTTCCATTACTTCCTAAAATAATAATCAAAATAAGGTGATACTGTTACATTCACATAAATCACTATTTATATTGGACAATAATTGAATGCATTTCACAATTATAAGTGTAGTTTAATGTAGTCGCGAGGAAAATATATTATGTCAGGTTTCGTGACGAAATAAGCTCAGACTGAAATAATAGACATTGACTCTGTCCGAGTTTAACTGCACTGCGGAAACTTTATCAACGCGATTTGAATATACAAAGTGCCATCTGGAGGCAAACTTTGTAAAGTTTACTATACATCATTTGTTACGCTGCAGTTGGACTTACCGATTTAAGCTGGCAGTTCAGTATTACCATATAAACCAATTAGTAGTATATAAGAATTCTTAGACTAGGTTATGCAGATTAAATGCATTCTAACTCCTAGAACACATACACGCACACACACACATACATGATAATTGTAATTGGTTACATAGAAAGGTTGACTCTTAGATGTTATTAAACTTTCACGCTGCATTACAATGCGAATTAGACATTATCGGTCTAAGCACCAAATGCAAATATAAGCCTTGGTCACGAACCAACTGTTTTGAGACTTAAGTTAGTTATTTTTTTCATTAATTAATGAGTAGCGCAAAGAACTGATGGACGTTGGAGACGCAACGAGACTCTGCTCAAAGACGCATCGTAAGACCCTTTATACACTGCGACTTTTAGCAGCGATGCAGTCGCGATGCTAACGCGTGATAGCATCGATGCAGTCACAAAATATCAACCTTTACACACTGCGCTACTTTAAGTACAGTCGCGATGCAGAAGCTGAAAATTGTCAAATTATGTACTGAATTTTGGCGACTGCTTCGATGCTAACGCGCGACAGTATCGATGTTAAATTAAATCTGTTCATTGCGTGAGTCGCGATGCTGAAGCGCTAAAAGTCGCAGTGTGTAAGGGGTCTAAGACGTCCACTGACAAGATGGACTGACTACCTTGTAAAGATTACAGCATCACACTGGATGCAGACGACGAAAGCAGAGGTTTTGAGGGAGATAGAAAGGTTCTATGGGCAGTTGTACACCTCAGTTGCCAAACCCGTTGATAGCTCGGTCAGAGACTCACGAGCTATCCTGACCCGACACTACACCGAAGACATCCCGGACATCAGCCTTTACGAGATTAGGATGGCCCTTAAACAGCTCAAAAACAACAAGGCACCTGGCGAGGACGGAATCACAGCAGAGCTTCTGAAGGCGGGTGGAACACCGGTACTTAAAGTCCTTCAGAGACTTTTTAATTCCGTTCTGCTGAAGGGCATCTCGCCCGAGGCGTGGAACAGGAGTGTGGTGGTGTTGTTCTACAAAAAAGGAGACAAAACCTTATTGAAGATCTACAGACCCATCTCACTCCTGAGCCATGTCTACAAGCTGTTTTCAAGGGTCATCACGAATCGTCTCGCACGTAGGTTCGATGACTACCAGCCTCCCGAACAAGCCGGTTTCCGAAAAGGCTTTAGTACCATAGACCACATCCATACGTTTAGGCAAATTATACAGAAGTCCGAGGAGTATAATATGCCTCTATGCTTAGCGTTTGTGGATTATGAGAAGGCCTTTGATTCGATCGAAACTTGGGCGGTGCTTCAGTCTCTGCAGCGGTGTCACATAGACTATAGGTATATAGAGGTGCTAAAGTACCTTTACAATAACGCCACCATGTCGGTCCGAGTACAGGAGCAGAATACGAGGGCGATTCCACTGCGGAGTGGTGTGAAACAGGGAGATGTTATATCTCCGAAACTGTTCACAGCGGCATTGGAAGACGCCTTCAATCTTCTGGAATGGGAAAGAATCGGCATCAATGTCAATGGCGAATACATCACACACCTCCGATTTGCCGATGATATAGTCGTTGTGGCAAAGACGCTGGACGATCTTGGCACTATGCTCGAAAACCTTGACCGAGTCTCCCAACAAGTGGGTCTTAAAATGAACATGGAGAAGACGAAAATTATGTCGAGGTCCCTTGTTGTACCCACTCCAGTATCCATTGGGAACTCAATTCTCGAAGTTGTCGACGAGTACGTCTACCTGGGACAAGTGATCCAATTGAGGAGGTCCAACTTCGAGAAAGAGGTCAATCGACGAATCCAACTCGGCTGGGCAGCGTTCGGGAAATTACGCAAGAGTGTCTTCTCATCTAATTTACCTCAGTGTCTGAAGACGAAAGTCTTCAACCAGTGTGTGTTACCAGTGATGACATACGGATCCGAAACATGGTCTCTAACTATGGGCCTTATAAGGAAGCTCAAAGTCACACAACGAGTGATGGAGAGGGCTATGCTGGGTGTTTCTCTACGTGATCGAATCAGAAATGAGGAGATACGATATAGAATAAAATAAAATAAATAAATAAATAAATATCCTTTGGACATTTCCACACATCGCCATCTAGCCCCAAAGTAAGCTACTCAAAGCTTGTGTTATGGGTGCCAGACAACGGATATAATACTTAAATACTTTTTTTTTTGTAAATACATACATGATATACATAGAAAACACCCAGACCAATACAAACAGACATGTTCATGCACACAAATGTTTGTATTGTGCGGGGATCGAACCCGCACCCGCTGCGTAGTAGGCGATTTCTCGACCTAAGAACGAAGGTAAGAAGGGAAGAACTAAGGTAACGGATATAGCCTTGAGAATCAGTTAGCTCAAGTGGCAATGGGCAGGGCACATAGCGCGAAGAACTGATGGCCGTTCGGGCAGGAAAGTTCTAGATTGGAGACCCTTCGACCAAAGACGCAGCGTAGGACGTCCACCAACAAGATGGACAGACGACCTAATAAAGATTGCAGGATCAAACTGGATGCAGACCGCTAGTAATCGGTCACTGTGGAAAGCCGTGGGGGAGGCCTATATTCAGCAGTGGACGTCTTTTGGCTGATAATGATGATGATGATGATGATGATGACTGGATGCAGACTGCGTGTGATCGATTGCTGTAGAAGGCAGTGGGGGAGGCCTATGTTTAACAGTGAACTTCCTTTGGCTGAAAATGACGAGTACGATAATGATGATTTGAAACATGAAACATATTGCGACAAGTAAGTAATCTAAGTTTCTAAGAACCCCTTTACTTTCAAGTAAGTTTAAGTTATGTGCATTGTATTCCACAAATCAGTATTCAAAGCCTTCAAGATTACTTATGATCTGAGACCTAAGGAATTCAGTATTCATTTAAAGTTCTTGCTTATTAATTGAAAATCAAATATTTTGGGTAATGGATGAATTTCAAATTACAACTATATTGAATTATTCATAGGTCAGTACACTGAAGGGATTAATAAAAAGTTCTTTGAATAATATTTCTAATGAATCATCAATAAAATAGATAAATCTATGAATTTAATCTAAACTAATGAAAAGGTTAAATAACTACCTTTAATAAGTTGCTGTTTAGTTAGTTTTTAGGGAATAGAAAAATCGGGACCGTTATAATTTCGATAATGCTGCTCTTATATATGGAACTAAACCTAAAAAAACTCATTTTGATTGAAAATGTCTCTTAAAATGACATCGAGGTTTCTAAAACCATTTTTTCTAAAAGTCTTACATTTGCGAAATAGACGCTGGCAGCATCTATTTCGTAAATGTTAAAACCTTCCCTTTATAACTTTTGAACGAAGTAAGTGAGAATTTTGAAAAAAATGCACAATGCAGTGCATTTGATTTTGATGACAGTGATTGTAAGGAAGTACTTTTTAAGATATAGAACATTTCAACAACCGCAAACATAACTTAGTCTTTTATACAAAAACAAACACAAAATTGCACTCCGGGAGTGCCGGCAGAAGTGAAAACTTGAATATCAACGTTGTGCATTTTTGATTTTTTGGAATAGTTAGGGAATAATTTTGAATGAATTGCTCTATTATCAATAAAAGTAATATCATTTTTGTGATAGAATACAATAATAATATTAATAATAATAATAATAATAATACAATAATAATAATAATAATATAATATTTTTATAGAATTCAATATTTATTTATTGCGCTATCGTACACAAACATTACAATTTATATTATATTAAATTACATTAAAAAGTTTATCTCTCAGAAAAATCAACTTACATCCATAATTTCGCCAACCGTCTTACGGTTTTTCGATCAGCCCACGTGTCCTGACGCGAGTTTCACATTTTTCCCCCATCCCACAAAAGTGCTCAACGCCGCTAAAGAAGTTTTCACTTCAAAACTATAAATAAACAAAGCTATTTTTGCCGCCAACAAAATATTGTGGTATTTTGAAGTAAGTGAAAGTGAAATTTACGTAAAGTTGGCACGGAACCCTCAGTACGCGAGTCTGATTCTCACTCGGTCGGTTTTTATTTCTGTAATCTTAATCAGTTTAGTGTACATTACATTGCGTGTTTGAACGGAAAACGTGTTAAATGGTAGAATTAATTTACAAAATTTAAAATGGTTGTTACTGGTTTAGATTTATTTATCATCTTAAAAACACAAGATAATCAAGCTCTAAATAAACCTATTTAAAAACACTGCATACCATTGTCGTAGTACTGAAGGTTTTTTTTCGTACCATTGCCGTAGTCGCGCCGTAGTATTGAGACCTACGACACAGTTGTTCGTAGCACGCTATGTCGTAGTTATTTCGTAACAAAGTACTCCACCGCAGAGCGTTTGCTTGGCAACGTTTCATTGTGATGTAGTCTGAGTTTTTCATATAAAAGTATGCTTTGTTTTCTCCGCGATAAATATATACTAATACTGTAAAGCTATAGAGTTTCTTTGTTTGTTTGAACGTGCAAATCTCAGGAACTACTGAACTGTTTTGAAAAAACATTTTTGTCTTGGATAGCTTATTAATTGAGAAAGCCTTTTAGGCTAGAAAACATTAAGCTGCGATAGGAGGGAAGAGGAGCGAACTCAAGTAGTATGGGCAAAGTCGCAGGGGACCACTAGTAGCTTGACATTGTACTATATAGAGAAGATGATAAAATATCCCAAGCTGTATCAGTGATAAAATAAATTTTATAGTAACTTGCTGTCAGTTTACATTTAAACATGTTTTTTTTGGATTGTGCGCAAAATATCAAATTTTATCTGGGAAATGTTTTGTAAGGTTTAACAAATATATCGCAACTTGTTTCGCAATGAATTCCCGACACTTAAAATAATCGTTTCATAAGCACCAAAAAAGTACGTTTACTCAAAAATGAATCTGGGCCAGAGGCCTAACTATGTAGCACTATGTAATTTTATTATTATATTTTCGGGTCTTGTTGTCCTTTTCGCTCATACCGACATGACCTTGTAAAGATGCATGCAAGCTGCGTATCAAAAAAATATATTTATGGTATAGGTAATTCTTAAGGCACCCTTTTTAACGCGAGTGTTTTTGTTGGCCGCGACGCGCAGTAAATGCGTTAACATAGGTCTGAAAGAGCCGGCGCTCGCGGGTGGTTAAAGTGTATCTGCGTGTGAACCACTCAGACTTGTAGACAAGCATATACTTATACACTCACCGGCATGGAATCTTGGCCAAGCACAAAACCTACGTTTGTGTGAATTTGGTTACTTAAAAAAAAAGTGAATCCAGGGATACTCAATAAGTGTTCGATTTTTGTTTAATGCAATTTAATAAAGAATTTCGTGACAATCATTTAACAAGCATTTGTTTTTGACAAAAAGACAAGTTTTTACTACAACAACATTGTTACTTCTAAATTAATTGTAAAGAAGTTTAAGCTTATTTTTGTATTGATTCTTAATATTAATATTGAGTAATGCCTCCTCTTGCTCTGATCACAGCCTGCATGCGATCTGGCATACTCTGAATGAGATTTTTGATCTCCACTTGACTAAGGCCATCCCACGCCTGCAGTGTCGCGATTTTTAGCTCCGTAAGAGTTTGTGGAGGGTTCAAGCTAGATCGTATCTTTCTTTTCAGCATGTCCCAGATGTGCTCAATCGGATTTAATTCCGGCGACCGAGCTGGCCACTCCAGTTTCTGAATACCGACCTCTTGAAGGTAGTCATTTACACAACGGGCAACGTGCGGGCGCGCGTTATCGTGCATTAGCAAAAACTCTGCTCATCCGATAAACTCAAAATAAGGCATTACGTGATTCTGAAGGACCTCCTCAACGTATCGAGCAGCAGTTAAGCGGTTATCAATGGTGACCAACTCTGTACGAGCATCAGAACTTATTCCGCCCCACACCATTATGGAGCCTCTATGAAAACTCACAGTTTGGGTTGTGGTTATGGGTAAATACCGTTCTCCTTGCCGTCTCCATACACGTTCTCGGCCGTCTGGAGCTCGCAATGCTATCCTACACTCATCAGAGAACAAAACCCTGGCCCATTGCTCATGGGTCCAGTTTGCGTGTTCTCATGCGAATCGCAGTCGAGATACTCCGTGCTGTCTGAGGAGTTCAGGGCCTCGTGCAGGTCTACGGGCTCTTAAATTTGCTTCCTCCTCGATTTGGAGCCGCTTTCTTATCTCTACAGCTGTAAGGTACCGATTCCTTAAGATTTCCAACATGATAAATCTGTCAACGCGTGCTGATGTGCAGCGAACTCCTCCACTTCCTGGTCTGCGTGAATAGCGGCCAGTCACCTGGTAACGCCTAAGTGCATATTGCATTGAAGAACGCGGAACATTAAGCACTTCAGCAACTTCACGATGGGTCAGGCCTTCGCCGATTAAAACTACAGCTTGTGCAACTTGTTCTGGTGTCAGAAGCATTTCCAATGGGAGTTACACACTTGACAGTAAACTCAGAACCAAGCAAAAACAACAAAAGCTTAACTACAGCAGTAAACTTTAAAAAAAATACGACTCATAAAACGTGTGCCGAACGCGCAGAAGATCCACTGACTAATAAATGTTAAAAAGAATGTCAAAAACGCATAAACTTTACGAACTACCTTGCAAATCTTTGGAACTTACCCTCATTCAAATTTATCAAAAGAAATAGTTCAAAATTTAGTTCTGCTACTTTAAGTCCTTGGCCAAGTTTCCGTGCCGCTCAGTATATTATTCGAACGAACAAATGTAGCACCATAGGAGAACCTATGCCAAACGCCATTATATACAGGATCTTTTTGAGAATTCATTTAAACAGACAAATAGGAGAGAAAAGTCTTAAATTTGAGACTATTTAATGCTTTAGAATGTTTTTAACACTCACATTGTCATATTTTATATTCATAAAGATGAAATAAGAAACCAAAAATTTGCGCACGCGCGGGACTTGAACCAGCAACCTTTTGGCAAACCGGGCCAAACGCTCTTACCAATTGAGCTACCGTGCTGTTAGTCCGACCCTGCGAAATTTGTGGTTTCTTATGAAAACGTCAATTGCGTGACGCTTAGCGCCATCTAGCCGTCTGTTTATGAAACAGATGGCCCAAGCAGTTATTCCTTACAAAATAAATTCAACTTGGAACTTATAAACAGACGGCTAGATGACGCTAAGCGTCACGCAATTGACGTTTTCATAAGAAACCACAAATTTCGCAGGGTTGGACTAACTGCACGGTAGCTCAATTGGTAAGAGCGTTTGGCCCGGTTTGCCAAAAGGTTGCTGGTTCAAGTCCCGCCCGTGCGCAAATTTTTGGTTTCTTATTTCATTTTTATTGAGACCATTTGATCAAATGTTGTAACATTGATGACGTTACGCAGCCTACGCGTTAAAAAAAGGGCTTGCAAAATTCAACAGGCATGCTAATGTGACGGTGGCCGAGTAGTATAGGCATACGCCCGGATAACGTAAGATATGGTTCGATTCCTCGTCTGTCACAAGCCAAAGTTGCTTTTTAGAAGTGCAATTTATATTATTAACAAACTTAATAGTGACTAAACACAAAAATGATATTATATATTAGCTTCCTTCATCTTAACCGATTGTTAAATATTTGTAAAAATATTTTCTTCGGATTTTGTGAAACCAAAACGCGATGTCACGCAGCATACGCGTTAAAGTGAGCGCTTGCAAAATTCAACAGGCTCACCAATGTGACGGTGACCGAGTGGTATAGGCATACGCCCGGATAGCGTAAGACACGGGGTTCGATTTCTTGCTGCCACACAGCCAAAGTTGCTTTTTACAAGTTCAATATATTTTATAAAGCATGATTTCCATTTCGTAATCAAATGTTTAGTTTTGTATCGTAAGACAGATCTTAGTGTCAGTCTTGAGCCGTTTTAGACATTTGACATATTTTTGAGATATCTCAATCGAGGCTTTAGTGATCTATATAATTAATAGTTTATTTTGTATCCGTATTCAACGGCACTATTTTATTGTTGGATCTATGATATCGAAAATGTCTTTAGAATTGACAAAAATAATTTCAAACAGCTTATAAGCGTCATCATTTAGCTAAAATATACTGCCAGCCAGTAAATATTACCTAATGACACAAATGGCAAATAGAAATTAATAATAATACCACAAAGCCAGCGAATGTGTATCATTATTTTACCAGGCTATTTATGTCGTAACATCGCATTTCCGAGGAGGGCAAATAGAGGTCCTATTATACTAAACCAATATCCACTTTGTGTAGCCATCACCCCGGGATCCATTGAACTTATTAATCTTTGATTAATATGATATCCTTAAAGCTCGTGATGAAGGAACTTCCAAATATTGATATTAATTACAGTAATTTTGCGGAGGCTTCTCAATCTCGTAGTAAAATTCATTATTTGTGCGAAATATAATCAAAATTCATAATGCCCATGGCTTATGATAAATAGAAGGTAACAAAATTCTTTGGACTAACAAAACGTTAACATGTTGTTTTAAATATGTTGATACTTAAAAAATATATATTTGAAAGTGATGGTAAAGTTTCTTTAGCCTAGTGGCGTGATAGAATTTTGACAATATAAAAATACATGATTTAAGATTATAAATATCGCTTAGTATCCCCCAAAATTTAGTATTTCATATGAAAAGAAACGTAAAATAATAAATAATTCAGAAACTTAAAACCCTTTAAAAAATGGAACAAGCTTTAAATAAAGTATTCATCGTTTAATAAAGGAAAAAAATATTTTGGAGTCGGTGCATGATGTCAAGCTTACGTGCACCAACATTCTTAACTAGCCATGCTCAGACTGCGGCCCGCCGAGCCTTTTTGTACGGTCACCAGCCTGACCTGAAACTCCATGCAAGACTCGCCAGGAATCTTGGCATGCGTGGAAAATGTGACGATATCTCATATCAACCGGTAGAAATCCTTCCCTCCTCGTTTTGGAAGTCGATAAAAATAGTTGGTTTAATTAATGAGTAAAGTATTAATCTGTAAATAATCTATACCAATTTTTGTGGCTTATTGGTAGATTGTACATTAACAAGTATTTATTAGATGAAATTCATAATTTAGTCCGTGAGAATTGTACTGTATTAGGTATTATTTATTTTATAACACGCGTTATCGTTATCATTGAAGTTTATTATTTAAAATTTATACCGAATAAAACCTAAGAGTAATCCAAGTCATAATACCAAACATAGGTTGGCTGCGGCGTTTTTTCTCTTCATCGTGAGCACAAAACTCAAGGATAAATGAGTGTTCCGTGTATTCAATCCGGCTTAAGATCTCACGCGAGGTAGCGCCGTGCTGCTCTCACGGGAAAAACTTTACTAACGACTAGCATTTCATATATGAGCTTGCGGTTATTCAATTCTGCTCGAAACCAAAATATTTCTTTAACAAAGTAACTTTAGATATTTTTGACTATAAATAACAATCGAAAAGAAGATTTGTCTGAGGCGGGGAATCAAACTCCGCATCCTTGACTAGGTGAGTTAGGTGTTCAAATTGGCCTACTAGCCTGCCTAGTTGTTGGCAAAACAAGTGTTAAGTAGTAAAGTGTAAGTAGTTATAGTGACACCTTTATCTCTTTTAAAATATTCATATTTTGACAAAAATCATACGTGGCCATTGTGAGTGTCATAAAATGTATTGGAATTTCATTTAGGATTAATTTTTTACAGTTCTATATGGAGTTTTCAACTGTGTGTTAATTAAGAACATTGTATACGCCAAACGCTAGTCAAAGGATCCATTTACAAATAAAACATTTCCATTTTGTTGTTTCATTAATAAGAATATTAAATTATTTTGGATTAGGTAAATTGTAAAAGTAAGCATTGCTGTCGACGTAATAAAATTTTGTGATCCTTTTGAGGTAAATCTTATACAACTACAAGATAACATTTCATCGTTAAATGAACACTAAATAAATTATGAACGATCTCATTTCATTTACTGCTTATTTGCACAGTCTAATTGAGCAAATGAAACAATTTCATGCAGCTAATAGGACAAACACGATTAATTTTGCGGAGCCTTTCTCTGTGTGCTTTTAGAACTTCTTTTGTAATGTTAACTTATGAAATACCTTAACTTTCAATTTGCTTTTGCCCATCTCATATTGGTGGCTTCTTTATTTTTAAAGTGACTACTTCTTAAATGCAAAAATCAATTAATTCCTCCTGAGGGAACTTATTAACTCCTTTGATTCTTACTGTCCTATTCCTTAACTTGTTACATGCCACAGGACGCACCGGTGCGCGATAACAATTCAATTTCGATTGTGTCTCAAGTGTGACAGCATATTAGCGAAATTCAGCAATCCTTTGTTTAATCCTAAATATATTTAAACTAAGATAGCTGTAAGCCGGTAACCTATTGAAGTTAAAAGTTTATGAACCTTTCAACCTTCTATTTTTAGGGCAAACATTTATTTTGTTGTAAAAATTTCATAGCATTAGTAAATAAAAATCTCCTCACCTTATTATGGATAATCCATAACATGAAATGCAAGTGTGATATTCGATTAAATTAATGTACGTAAGATTTAACCGTATCTGGACTCAGCACAACTTAATTTTCTAAAGCGTTTATTTCTACTTTGGAAACCCAAGCAGTTTCTTTACCCTTTTCCCAATTTCATACCTGTCCAAAGGACTCACTGTCTTGTCATAAAAATAGTGGCTTAACAAAAGACCCCTAAAAGGTTACGGTTCACCTGCGGTGCTCGATTTTCGGGGAACGGAAAAGGCCTTCACATAAGGTGTCAGGCTTATTTATATCTCAGCCACTTTGATGAATAAATTTGAGGATGTAGCATGCGATGCTAATGTCTTAGCTAGCACACGCTTCTGGTGATAGTATGAATCATATTTTTGTAATTAAATTCTTGCTTCGATGTAAATGAAAATAAAGAGCTTTAGTTTATGTTTAAAGTTGGAAATTGATGTCAACATAAAGTTGTATCTTAAGGAGTTAAAGAATTAAATAATAACCCGAAAATTTGGCACGAGTGGGATTTGGATTCACGACCTGTGGCGAACCGGGCCAATGCTCTTACGGTATTTTCGGTGTCTTATTTCATCTTATAAGATTAAATCATAAACACTGTGAGTGTTAGAATTATTCAAACCATCCTGAGGTGTGTTAGCAAGCTCTGCTTAGGTTTATGCACTCAAGTTGTGGTATCTTGAGTGCATGAACCTAAGCAGAGCTTATCTAACGTTATGATAATTGATTTACATGATAATAATGATGGGGCAGAACTTATAGCATAATTGTTTAGGTACATCTAGTACAAAATGATTCTACGAATATTAACCGACTTCACGGAATATATTATAATGCACAAGTGTGTGCGCAAACACAGGCGCACTCTTTATTCCTTTCACTTTCACAAAGCCCGATTGAAGAGCAATCTGACACTACCGGAGACAGATCAGGCGTAACCGCTCTCTAACCGCTGCAAAGCAGAAAGCAAAAAGATTTTGACCTAGACGGGTTTCAAATCCACAAAACGTTTGCGAGCGCTATCAGCCGGCGATATCGTGTTATTAGAGTTCCAGAACTCACGTGAGATAGCGTCACATGCAGTCGGGGCTGCATTCTGTAGACGATATATATTTTCGACTATTGTAATTTGCCCACTTGTGGCCGTATCCAAGCGTGAGCGAACAAGATGCATGTAGTCGACATTATATAACAACTAGCGGTTCACCGGAAAAATGTAATCTCATAAAAACATTGTTATATATAGCCTTACTTTTATTCTGATATATAAGCTGTAAATTGCGGGTTTTATCAAAATCCATTTAGTAGTTTTGGCGTGAAGAAGTAAGAAACATTCATACATTCTCAGAAATTTATAATATTACTACGACGTGAACGTTCCTTTAAAGTAGAGTTTTGTAATGATTTAATTTTCAGAAATAAGAATAGAACATAAGCTGTTTTAGTCACGTTTATATAGCTAACACATGGATAAGAAGAAGGACTACAAAATTAAGGATATTATGACTAAATCTCTGTTAGATATGCTCCGAATTTAAAAAAATACGTAGGTACAAGCTCTCTCTTGAAATAAATAAGGAGAATAATTTGTGAGAAAAAGCCCTCTTAACTCAAAACACGCAAATTCTTTGTAACTTGTTAACCTCGCTAAACGTGGCATAATTTGGAAAATTTAAAGTAGGATTGCTCGGAATAGGTTTCGCATGAATAAGTTTGCGCCAGCCCTTATTTCAGCATTAGCATGTTGTAAGTCAATAATTTTGGTATCACAGGTACTTTGGAAGTGCACTGGAATGAGAATCGGTAGACTTGCTTATTTTAAATTGGTAATTTTCGTATAATATTATTTAGTAACATTTGACTTGTAATTATTATGTGATCTTTTTTATTAAAAGAAATGTCTTTTGTATAAATATTTTAAACAATGTTCGAAATTGGGCCTTAAAATTGTTTATCAACGTATTTTTTGTTTACGTGACCGATGGCCTGTCGGTCTGCGAGCGTAAACCATGTATGTTTCAATTTTTTCTTAAGTCCGTAGAGTACCCACCAGTACCAACAACATCCTAAACATACCGGGATATAACTATAAATTACTTATTATTATTACTACAAGTAACTTTCGCTGACAAAGTGCACCTTTAAGGTGGACTTGCGCATGATGATTTAACCCAGGATTACGCTTATACTGGATTAAATCTTCATTTTGTCTCTGTCTACGTTAAATAAACAGACTGAGACGGAATGATAGTTAAATTATCATGTGCAAGTGTACGTCACGGCGACGTACACAATAAGTATAAAACGATTTGAAAATTTCATTTTCATAAATGACTGCTGACAAATAGGTGACGTTTTCAAATCAGACGTTTTGTATTATATTTGACTAATATTCCTTATCTGACGTTAGTAAAATCGACCCTATGCGAAATATCCTAGTGGTTTTTAATAAATAAGCCCTTTTTATTAACCTGCGAGTGCTGGTGAAAAGTAATTTCCCGTGTATCAGGATACGTAATCCGTGTTAACTCCCCATCGCTTTTTGCATAATATAAATAGACATGGCGTCATATCTGTTGAATATGCATTGCTGAGTCTCTTTATGTGACACGATTTTTCTTATTAATAGGTATTAATTTCCTCCAAATCCAGGTTGCTGTTTTGGTCAATGACATTCAACTCAGGGTGATATAATATGAGTTATGCTAATTCGACAAAAAAAATCTTAAAATTTTATGAACCGGTATAAATTTTATGGACGATGAGACTTGGCGTTGGTAGTTTTGAATCGCTCGCTAATGTCGAAATAATAAAACAGATTTGTGGGTTTTTTCGAATAAAAATATTTTTTAATATTTTTTTGCCATCAGTATAATTTGTACAACCACCGCTGAGACGAGCGTCGCTGACCAAAATAGCAGCCTGTATAATAAACGCGAAAACCACTAATATTAAAGCCTATGCATTGGAATAGCACACGCTATAATTCATAATGATGTTTTGCGGGTTCTCATATTTACGCGTAAGAACCTCTATTTTTAACCCCCAATACATAGAGACGGGTGTTACTAACGAAGTCATAAGGTGCAAACACGGTAATCACTGAAAATGAAGAAATCTTGTCATTGATATATTTTTCCTTGATGTTTCTAGGCATATTTCATCAAAAACTGAGCAGCCGTTTGCAGACTATCAGCTTTTTTCTAGTTTATTTTCCGATTGATTCGAAATTTGGTACCGTGATATTTCATTCAACCGTATTAAAATAACTTGGTTAAGTAACCATGGCTCTAAATACCACATGATGGTTTTTATTTTTTATAATTATGGATAATATTATTTTATATTAGGTATTATTTATTTTATAACACGCGTTATCGTTATCATTGATGTTTGTTATTTAAAATTTATACCGAATAAAACCTAAGAGTAATCCAAGTCAAAATACCAAACATAGGTTTGCTGCGGCGTTTTTTCTCTTCATCGTGAGCACAAAACTCAAGGATAAATGAGTGTTCCGTGTATTCAATCCGGCTTAAGATCTCACGCGAGGTAGCGCCGTGCTGCTTTCACGGGAAAAACTTTACTAACGACTAGCATTTCATATATGAGCTTGCGGTTATTCAATTCTGCTTGAAACAAAAACATTTCTTTTACAAAGTAACTTTAGATATTTTTGACTATAAATAACAATCGAAAAGAAGATTTGTCTGAGGCGGGGAATCAAACTCCGCATCCTTGACTAGGTGAGTTAGGTGTTCAAATCGGCCTACTAGCCCGCCTAGTTGTTGGCAAAACAAGTGTTAAGTAGTAAAGTGTAAGTAGTTATAGTGACAACTTTATCTTTTTGAAAACAAACATACGAGTATTTTGACAAAAATCATACGTGGACATTGTGAGTGTCATAAAATGTATTGGAATTTCATTTAGGATTAATTTTTTACAGTTCTATATGGAGTTTTCAACTGTGTGTTAATTCAGAACATTGTATATGCCAAACGCTAGTCACAGGATCCATTTACAAATAAAACATTTACATTTTGTTGTTTCATTAATAAGAATATTAAATTATTTTGGATTAGGTAAATTGTAAAAGTAAGCATTACTGTCGACGTAATAAAATGTCAAGATAATTTTGTGATCCTTTTGAGGTAAATCTTATACAACTACAAGATAACATTTCATCGTTAAATGAACACTAAATAAATTATGAACGATATCATTTCATTTACTGCTTATTTGCAGAGTCTAATTGAGCAAATGAAACAATTTCATGCAGCTAATAGGACAAACACGATTAATTTTGCGGAGCCTTTCTCTGTGTGCTTTTAGAACTTCTTTTGTAATGTTAACTTACGAATTACCTTAACTTTCAATTTGCTTTTGCCCATCTCATATTGGTGGCTTCTTTATTTTTAAAGTGACTACTTCTTAAATTTAAAAATCAATTAATTCCTCCTGAGGGAACTTATTAACTCCTTTGATTCTTACTGTCCTATTCCTTAACTTATTACATGCCACAGCACACACCGGTGCGCGATAACAATTCAATTTCGATTGTGTCTCAAGTGTGACAGCATATTAGCGAAATTCAGCAATCCTTTGTTTAATCCTAAATATATTTAAACTAAGATAGCTGTAAGCCGGTAACCTTATGAAGTTAAAGGTTTATGAACCTTTCAAACTTCTATTTTTAGGGCAAACATTTATTTTGTTTTAAAAATTTCATAGCATTAGTACATAAAGATCTTTTAACCTTATTATGGATAATCCATAACATGAAATGCAAGTGTATTATTCGATTAAATGAATGGAGATAAGAATTACCCGGGTCTGGACTCAGCGCAACTTAATTTTCTGAAGCGTTTTTTTCACTTGGGAAACCCCAGCAGTTTCTTTAGCCTTCTCCCAATTTTATACCTGTCCAAAGGACTCACTTTCTTGACATAAAAATAGTGGCCAAAAGATTCCTAAAAGGTTTCGGCTCACCCGAAGTGACCGCTCTACTCGATTTGGGAACGGAAAAGGCTTTCACATAAGCTGTCAGTATTATTTATATCTCAACCAGTTTGATGAATAAACTTGAGGATGTAGCATGCGACGCTAAAGTTTTAGCTCGCATACGCGTCTGGTAATAATACACATCATATTTTTCTGAATATCGGATCATAAACAGTAACAAAATTTTTGCTTCAATGTATATGAAAATCAAGAACTTTAGTTTATGTCTGTCTGGAAATAGATGTCAACATAAAGTTATATCCTTAGGGGTTAAAAGATGTAATAATAACCCGAAAGTTCCGCACGAATGGAATTTGAACCCACGACCTTTGACGAACCGGGCCAATGCTTTGCTTATAAGATTGAATTATAAACACTGTTTGTGTTAAAAATATTCAAACCATCCTGAGGTGTGTTTACCAAAGCTTGAGAGCGTAAGCCTAAGCAGAGCTTATCTAAAATTACGAAATCATGTAAATCGTGATGAGGTCGATTTTATTGCATAATTGTTTAGCTACATTTAGTAAAAAATGATTCTACGAATATTAAATGACTGCGTGGAACAAATTATAGTGTACAAGTGCGTGCGCAAACACAGGTGCACTCTTTCATCCTTTCACTTTTACAAAGCCCGATTGAAGAGCAATCTGACATGACCGGAGACAGATCAGGCGCAAGACCAACGGCTTTACATTCGCACCGAGACACGGGGGTGAAACACCGCCGACTTCCGAACTGTGGGCTGCACTGAGAATTTCTGAACAGAATAATATCCTTGCTTTTATTCCGATGTATAAACTGTTAATTGCGGGTTTTATCAAAATCTATTCATTCTATAAGAACGAGTAAGAAACATTCATACATCCTCACAAATTTTCGCATTCATAATATTACTAGGACGTGAACGTTCCTCTGAAGTAGAGTTTTGTAATGATATATTTTTCAGAAATAAGAATGGAACATGAGTTGTTTTAATCACGATTATTAGGCTAACAAATAGATAAGAAGACAGCTAACATTAATAAAAACAAAAACATAAATCTTAAGGATAACATGACTAAATATATGTTAGACATGCTCCGAATTTAAAAAATACTTAGGCACGAGTACTCTCCTGAAATAAATAAGGAGAATAATTTGTGAGAAAAAGCCCTCCTAACTCAAAACACGCAAATTCTTTGTAACTTATTAACCTCGCT
This sequence comes from Pyrausta purpuralis, assembly GCA_963924145.1. Lineage (NCBI taxonomy): Eukaryota > Metazoa > Arthropoda > Insecta > Lepidoptera > Crambidae > Pyrausta > Pyrausta purpuralis. The sequence continues at coordinate 27,396,237 of OZ001651.1, read as the reverse complement.
AAACGTGGCATAATTTGGAAAATTTGAAATAGGATCGCTCGGATTAGGTTTCGTATGAATAATTTTGCGCCAGCCTTTATTTCAGCATTAGCCTGTGTAACTCAATAATTTTCACCGGTATTTTGGAAGTGCATTGGAATGAGAATCAGTAGTCTTGCTGCTTCACTGAAAAAGGTAATTTCAAAATACTATTTAAAATTCGGTAATTTACGTATAATATTATTTTTGATTTGATTTGACTTGTAATTATTGAATGATCTTTTATTAATTGAAATAAATGTCTTGTTTATAGCCATTTCAAAGAATGTTCAAAAATGGGCCTTAGACGGATGTGTTTATCAATGTTTTTTTTGTTTACATGACCGGGGGCTTATTGGTCTGTGAGCGTCTACAATGTGTGTTTAAATTCAAATACAATGTATTTTATTAAGTCCGCAGAGTGCGCACCAGTACCAACAGCATCCTAAACATGATCGCAAGTACTCAAGACTGCCTCTACGTCAATCACTGTTGTGCCATCCCAAGTTGTATGGCGCTGCAGTGTATGGCTTATGTTTGATTTTATTATGTGTATAAATATTGTGTTTCAAACCGCAAGTTAAGAACTTTGTTACTTACTACACTTATATGGCTGAGTGGCCTGAAATAAATGATTAAGTATTAAATTATAAGTTTTTTCTATCTTTAATTTATTAAGTCTTGACTCCACACCAAGCCAAGTGCGACTAAGACGAAGTCGAAGACTAAGATAAAACGAGCTCGCCCAGAAGACGCCTGTTCACTCGAACATTGAAAAAAATCGGATTGTAATCACTAGGAAGCGACCACGCGGGCAGCGAGTTCCCTCCTTTGCCGTGCGCATTATAAATGCTGATAAGAAGCGCTTAGTTCTTAACAACGGGACATTGACAAGGTAAGGATGGTATCCTGCGGTACGCCTAGACAAATAATGGAAAAGGGAGCTCATGGAGCGCCTTCGCACAAAGTAATCATTAATAACAGTAAGATGTTACAGATCCTATTGTCACCGGAATAGAACTATACATTACTTGATTGATGAAGTAAACAGCTGCTTTTACTGACAAACTGCACCTTTAAGGTGGACCTGCGCATGATGATTTAACCCAGGATTAAACGAATCCTGGATTAAATCATCACTCTGTCTCTGTCCCTTTATTAGACGTTGACAGAGACAAAATGAAGATTCAATCCAGAATTAGCGTAATCCTGGGTAAAATTATCATATGCAATTGGGCCTAAGAGTCGATTTTACCAACGTCAGATAAGGAGTCAGATAAGGAATGTTGGTAGAATATAATACAAAAAGCTTATTTTAAAACGTTATCCATTTGTTAGGAATCATTTATGATAATGAAATTTTGAAATTGTTTCATACTTATTCGGTCAGACAAATCCGATCTGCCGTTTGTAAAATCGACCCTAAGTGAAATATCCTTGTGTGGTTTCTAGACAAATAAACCCTTTTTATTAACTACATGTGCCGGTTTTAAGAAATTTTCCGTGTATCAGGATACGTAATCCGTGTGAACTCCCCATCGCTTTTTGCATAATCTAAATAGGCATGGCGTCATATTTGTTTAATATGCATCGCCGAGTCTTGTGATGTAACACAATTTTTCTCCTTAATAGGTATTCATTTCCTCCTACTCCAGGGTGCTGTCAATGACATCAAACTCAGTGATGATAATATGAGTTATGTTTATCCTTTTTTTTTTTCAAATTTATAAACCGATATGAATTTTATGGACGATGCGACCCGGCGTTGGTAGTTTTGAATTGATCGCTAATATCGCGATAATTACCATGGCGCTAAATATGACATGATGGGCAGGTGTGTATTATAAACTTATAATAAGCCCTTGCGCAAATCTTTCTAACAAATAAAAATATTACCAATATCAAATGAAACCTGAAAAGTTGTGATTTGGGTTTTCGAAATTTTTCAATTTAAAAGAAAGAGCAATAACGTAATTGAAAATTCTCTGCGAACAATTTATTTTCCAATGTTTTCAGTTTTGATGCAATATAAAGTCATACACTTAATGATAGCTAGGAAAATGACCTGAATAAGAAATCTATAAGTGCGACATTTCTAAGGAAGTTATTATGCTATTAGACATGTGACCTTTCAAAAAATTAACTTTTTTAAGCTTTAACTTTAAGAAGTCTGCATGAACTTTGCATGTTTATGACATGCAAAGTTCTACCACTGGTAAAGGTTGATTGCACAAATGAAAATGATTTATTTATTTTTAATATAATAACTAATCTAGATAACCATACATAATATTCACTTTAAAATATCATATAGTACTATTTATAATGGCAATAAAATCATACATATTCTTTGAAGTCGTTACTTCAAGACACTTAAATATAGTATAGGAGGAAATAATTTATCCATTATTATTTTTTTTAAAAAACTCGACGTTGACGTCGACGTTGTATTTCGATATTATCACAAAAGTTTCGTCGCGAAAACACTCGTCCACAAACAGATTTGTCCGCACAAGTTCTGTTTCAACGGCAATCGGTTGTTTTTATTAGTTCGCAACACAACACTAACACGACAAGTTCCGCAAATTGGTCGAAACGAGGTCGCCACGCCACGACGTGTTTGATCCAGAACTTTGAACAAAATTCATTTTTGAAATTCAAACCATGTTTTCCTGTACACGTTCCAAATTCTTCACGCATCGATTGTCAATGTTGTCAAGTACTAGGGAGCCTGGCTTGTGGGTCGGTGCACCTGTACCGGTTGTTGTTACCTTACTATTTGTTTTGTACAACACTTTGTAATTTTTATCTATGAATCTCTTTAATTAGTGATCTTCTCGGTAAAGCCTTCTTACTGAATAAATAATAATAAAAATACTTTATTGCACACCATAAACATAATTACAATGGATAGTATCTTTGATATTCGCTATAAGTACAATTTAGGCGGTCTTATTGCTTGTAGCAATAAAATAACTTTACTATTAAAAAAAAATGTTTGTTTTAATAAATAACAACAGTTTTTTTTTAACGCCTAATAAAATCGGTAGGTAGGCAGTAGAGCAACAGAATCACGTCACTTTTCTTTTGTATTTTAGTTATTTACCTATTCATTAAATTGACCAAAACAAATGTCTCTTTACAACTTTTCAAAATCACAATACATAAAACTACTGCAATACACTTGAATTTTCATAGCAAGCAGTTCCAGAGTGCCACACACGAATTGCCTCGAAACTAATCCGTAAATATTATATTCAGTGAGTAGTATTTGCGTAAACTTACAAATATAATAAAACCTATTTTTTCAAACCTACCCCTTCAATTCCCTTCCAGTTATTAAGAACTAACATTAATTGATAAGTTTTCTTAATTTTGCTAACACCATGAATCGTCTTTGTCTGGTAGATAAATATCTTATTTTTTATTTTACATTAACTTATTTTATATTTTACAATCTTCTATATAAAATTGTTAACTACATATTAATGATAATGTTCTCTTCATTATAAATATAGTTTTATGTCAAATGATTCATTTGGTTCAAGGTTGTTTTGGCCTAGATTCCTTTCTTGTGACGTAATTGACACATATTCACTGTACGTAGTCTGGTTCTGGATAAGTATGATGTATGATAACTATTATGTTCAGTATTACAATGGCGTTTTTTCTTTTTTTTAATACGATTATCAACAAAGACAGCTGTGGTAATGTACTGGGCAAGTCGCCGCGCTGGGAATAACCACTCACATATTCTATCAGAATATTTCATAACTTGACAGGTACGTAAATGGGTAAACGTGTTTCCAAAAACAAATATTTTCACAATTTCACTTACTGCAAGACAACATATCATTGGTTTGTCTTTACCTATTACGGGTGGTGTCTTGAGAGTGTGGATGGTTTCTGTCGTCGGAGATTAGAGGGGGAGAGGAGGAGAGAGTATATAAGGACTATAAATTAGTGAAACATAGTAGGAACGTGATATGTTTGATAGGTCCATTCTTACGACCACCATTCAGTAAGTTATCACTACGTACCAGGTAATATAGCGTAATACAGTAATATTTCAAAATGAGTAGTAGTAGAAACTTATGTTTAGTTTAATTATGTTTATTCATAAAGATGAAATAAGAAACCAAAAATTTGCGCACGGGCGGGACTTGAACCAGCAACCTTTTGGCAAACCGGGCCAAACGCTCTTACCAATTGAGCTACCGTGCTGTCAGTCCGACCCTGCGAAATTTGTGGTTTCTTATGAAAACGTCAATTGCGTGACGCTTAGCGCCATCTAGCCGTCTGTTTATGAAACAGATGGCCCAAAAATTTTTTTGGTTTGCTAAAAGGTTGCTGGTTCAAGTCCCGCCCGTGCGCAAATTTTTGGTTTCTTATTTCATCTTTATGAATATAAAATATGACACTGTGAGTGTTAAAAACATTCTAAAGCATTAGATAGCGAAGCGACATCAATTTCCAAGTTGAATTTATTCTGTAAAGAATAACTGCTTGGGCCATCTGTTTCATAAACAGACGGCTAGATGGCGCTAAGCGTCACGCAATTGACGTTTTCATAAGAAACCACAAATTTCGCAGGGTCGGACTGACAGCACGGTAGCTCAATTGGTAAGAGCGTTTGGCCCGGTTTGCCAAAAGGTTGCTGGTTCAAGTCCCGCCCGTGCGCAAATTTTTGGTTTCTTATTTCATCTTTATGAATATAAAATATGACACTGTGAGTGTTAAAAACATTCTAAAGCATTAGATAGCGAAGCGACATCAATTTCCAAGTTGAATTTATTCTGTAAAGAATAACTGCTTGGGCCATCTGTTTCATAAACAGACGGCTAGATGGCGCTAAGCGTCACGCAATTGACGTTTTCATAAGAAACCACAAATTTCGCAGGGTCGGACTGACAGCACGGTAGCTCAATTGGTAAGAGCGTTTGGCCCGGTTTGCCAAAAGGTTGCTGGTTCAAGTCCCGCCCGTGCGCAAATTTTTGGTTTCTTATTTCATCTTTATGAATATAAAATATGACACTGTGAGTGTTAAAAACATTCTAAAGCATTAGATAGCGAAGCGACATCAATTTCCAAGTTGAATTTATTCTGTAAAGAATAACTGCTTGGGCCATCTGTTTCATAAACAGACGGCTAGATGGCGCTAAGCGTCACGCAATTGACGTTTTCATAAGAAACCACAAATTTCGCAGGGTCGGACTAACAGCACGGTAGCTCAATTGGTAAGAGCGTTTGGCCCGGTTTGCCAAAAGGTTGCTGGTTCAAGTCCCGCCCGTGCGCAAATTTTTGGTTTCTTATTTCATCTTTATGAATATAAAATATGACACTGTGAGTGTTAAAAACATTCTAAAGCATAATTATGTTTAGTAAAATGTAATAAACATTCGTGTTATTAAAAAAGGTGCATCCCGAGAGCAAACTGCTAACGAGAATTATTAAATTGTGGTTGTATCTCACTTACTAAATAACTTAGCTTCATTTCGTTCATTCACCAAATAATATTCGAATTATTCAATTTTTGCTTCGCGGCTGCTTTCATTAATATTAATGAATCTGTTTAGCGAAACTTCGCTTTTTGTTTATATCTGCAGACATTATCTATACAACATTTTAAATTATTATAACGAAATAATTGATTCACGCATCCAAAACTATGTTTTGATGTAAGTAGATGATTTGTCTTACATTATTCTTTGAGTCCAAATTTCGAACATTTAATTGCGATTGTTACAGAGAACAATCAAAATAACGAGAAGATGGAAACAATCATTGGCATTGTCAGATGAGTGTCTGAAGGTGATTGGCAAGAGTTGACTGGCTACAGAGGCCGGTGACCGGTGTCCAGTGGTCGGTGAAGGATGACCGTAGACCTGTGCGCGGCGGTAGTTTATGATAAATGGCCAGTGTCTTATAATTAGTAGCTAACTATTTCTAGTAAACCCTTGTGTAGTTTATTTAAGCACGTTTATTTATTGCGAGGTTCGTTCATTTTTCTATGAAAGCTGACATACCTATAAGGTACAGCGTACAGATCGATCGGATTGATTATCTCCTTTGTAAAAGTCGGTTAAAATACTTTGAATTATTATAGACTAGCGGACCCAGCGACCTTCGATTAGGACCCGGCCCCGTCACGTCCCGATCTCATGCTGACGAATCCAAAATCTAAATTCAAAATCGGTCCTCCCGCTAAATTTTCGTTTTTTTTTCCACAGGAACCTTTATCTCTCAGTAAAAAAAATCTTTTTTGTTCTTTTAATAGCTTGGATGAATTAACCACTGGATATGAAACGCAAGGGCGAATGTATGAAAACATCATTAGCCAATTTCTGCGGGGTGGGGGGAACTTGTCGTGTCAATTTTTGACATTTAGTGCATGAAAGTGTCGATATTTTTTTATCGATATGTGCGGAACGAATGAATGAACGAATCTTTTGTTAAAAGACATATATTTTTTATTACTAAAACAATAAATTACATTATGGACATGTTTAATGCACAAACCATCGAAAGAACAACTGAAAAATAAAACGTTTATATGAACGGTCTGGCAAGTAACACTAACTAGAACTTCCTAAGACATGTGAAACCGCCCATAAGTACATACAGCCCAGCACCATTTCAATCCTCCTAGGGGATTTGCATTAAATCACACTGGTGTTTTGTGGGGATCCATTTTGTCTCCCTTCGACCCACTTTATATTACTTAATGGATCCACAAGAAATCTGAAATTATATTTTAAAGACTGATGTATTGTCATAAAATATGAAGTTTAAAATTTTAAAGCAAACTGTTGTATTTTTAAGATTACCTTAATCTACTCTCGAGTGAAACTTTTTACAGATTTCTCATTTTATTTTAAAAGAATTTGTAAAAAAAAAAGTTTATCGATACGATTTATCGTCAATTTTCAAGCACAATTATAATTAAACTGACAAGAGAACGAATGATAAACATACGACAATCCTACCGTATAAAAAATACGTTATCTTGTTGATTTTGTAGTTACTGACCACCACTTTTTTAAATGGCAATGTTACTTTTCTCTTGGAAAACACATTTCACTATTTTCATGAAAAATATCAGCTTTTTTGGAATAAAACGTTACTTACGGATGAAAATGAATATTTTTTGTCTTGCCGCTATAATTTTTACACAAAAATAAGCCACATTTACCCATTTTTTTCCGGCAATGTTTCTCACTAAGCTCTATCACCGTACTGACAAGACGTCATCTGTAAGTGAGGCCAAAAAGCCCGCTTCATGGCTAAGGGGGCACAAGCAAAATTGCCTGTCATTGCGCGTCCAGTGGTTTATTCGTCCAAGTTTAATAGTTACTCATTTTCATTTTGTCTACCAGTCACACCTTTGATTGTGGGCGGTGCGACCACAATCAAAGGTGTGACTGGTAGAGAATGCCATATGGCGTTAAGTCCACCTTTTGTAAAATTTTTGGTTGTGCAATAAAGTATAAATAAATAAATTAAAACAAAAACAATTAGTGGGTTGTAGATGTAGATTTATGTTAAGTTTCATCAAAATCAACCCAGTAGTTTTTGCGTGAAGTAGTAACAAACAGGCATAATACCCCCACAAACTTTTGCGTGTATAATATTTGTACGATCATAACCAAATGTAGACAAACACTAACAATATTTTATAAGAGCTTTGTCACACAGCGTGCTGTCTGTGGTCCAAACAAATTGCTTATGTTATTTTTGTATGGACCGGGTAGCAGGACACGCCCTGTATGTCAAAGCTATGTCAAAACTGTCGCCTAGGAGTCCCTAGGCGACAAATGTCATGCATCGCTTTGCTAGTGAATTCAGGCGAAGAAAACAAAAAACAATCAAATTTGTCTCTTGTCTTATATTTGTAACTTTTGAAATAAATACCCATGGATCACTTGACTGCATTCTGACGCGCCACGTACTAAACGACCGATTGGATCATTGGCCATTGGATCTTAAACTGTAGATAACCTGAAATAAATACAAGGGTGAAGCTAGCTTGAAAATCGGAGCCGCCGCGGCTGCGGGGCCGGCGGGCTCGAGAGTTTTGAAATTCTTTACCTACACGTTGAACTGTTCAACGATGAGAATAGTTTCAGATATATGATCTTCGCTTCATTTAACCTTTGTCCTTGTATTAATTTCAGGCTACCTACAGTACAAGATACAGTAGCGTTCAGTATGCGGCGCTGGTACGAGCCGCACTCGCAAGCGACGAAGCCAAGGAGACGAACGCAAATCGCTTATGCAAGCGCCGACACGCTTGCATTGGCGACGCGCAAACGTTACGGGACGGGGTACTTAAGTAGATTTTATTTGAGATGAAACTTGTATGATTCTTGTATACTCTGATATAATTGTGTAGATTTTATTTGTGATGAAAATTGTACGCTTCTTGTATACTCTGAAATATTTATGAATATTGGAAAATAACATCTTTGATTAAAACAATCTGTGTAATATCTCTGAGAAGGTAAGTTCATACGACTGAATTCAGACCACAGTCTTACCGATTCAGCGAAAATTAAATTGAATTAATTTACCAATCCGTAAATTTAAGCTTTTATACCTACCCACAACTAAATACTTCGGCGCCCCGTGAATCTAGACTTCGCGCCTTTTTTAATTTTCTACAAATTAGAGTGCTGTATGTCAAAATGAAGCGCTTCTGGCTATAGACACTTAGTTTACGCGATGAGTGGCAACACAAATATAGGAAACTTGCCAATGCCAGGAAGATTGTCATTCTTAAGACTTTTAATTTTCTAAAATGAATAAGATATATTTTATTATATAAATACATTTTTTATTGATACATTTTGTTTAAAGTGATGTATTAATTGATCACAAACACTATCTCGTAATGACAAACGTTTCAAGGCGAACGAAATTAAATTAATTATTATGTTCATATTCTGTGTCTCGTTGCGTCCGACTTGCCGATGAGAGGGCGTCTGACCGCAAAACTTGAGATCACTTTTAGAAACAACATGCGTCGTCTGGCCGGTACTGTTTAGCTGCCAAGAAAAAAAAATTAAGCGTTAAAAATAATCTTCTTATCCTTTGCCTCCATTTGGTATGCGGCCAACATACTTGTTGGACATGCCATTGGCATACAGACATATTGCAGGCGTAAAAAATAAGTACCGATATTAGATAATTAATGGAATCAGGCGTTACTTTGCGGAAATCCATTATTAAGTTGAAATTTATGAAAATATTTAGCTTTAAATTTCCGCGAAGCGACGCCGGCGCAGGCAACTAACTACACGAACTGTCACCGCGTTTAGTATTAGTTCAGGCAAATGCAGGATGCACCACCCGCCCTCCCTCAATACGCGTCGAGGTTTTTTGCACGTTGGTGTTGGGTACTATTAATTGCATCAGCTGTGCCGCATGCGTATTGAGGGAGGGCGGGTGGTGCATCCTGCATTTGCCTGAACTAATACTAAACGCGGTGACAGTTCGTGTAGTTAGTTGCCTGCGCCGGCGTCGCTTCGTGGAAATTTAAAGCTAAATAATTTCATAAATTTCAACTTAAGTACCGATACTAAGTAATGATACCGTACAGTGCGGGCAGATGTATTGAACGGCTCATTATATACTTGAAGTAAATGTAATGTCCTCAATCCTAAGTCGCTGCACGTTACTCAATGCTTAGCCGCTGCACGTTAGGCGGCAGCAGCGCGGCGTCGTCGGTGTGGTCGTGCACCGAGAGATGGCACTTGTAGTCGCGCGCGGGCGTCGCGCGGCACTGCGCCGACGCGCGGCACCATGCGCCCGCGCCGCCGGTCGCGTACGACACGAGGGCGCAGCCTTCTAGGGGACTCCCGCGCCATCTGACGAGGGAAAACGTGGATTCTTGTCAATATTTTAAATGAAAATCAGAAATTACAATTTTGAGGACATAAATTAAACGTGTGGTTGCACAATGAAGTACTGTGGCACTGATTGATATCTTATAATTTATTATTATATCCGTTAATTTGAAAACTAATTGTCAAGATTTAATAAAATTGCGAATACATATTTTAACATCTGATTTCATTGAAATGCAAGATTTTTTCAACCAAAGTGACCAGCTCCTTAGTAGAAGTCTATAATCGGCTTGTATGTTTTCAAAGACGCAAACCATCATTTCATTAACTATACCCTGTCTAATATCTTTGCTTTACCCTTTTTACATTAGGACTTCGTAATTTATTACAATAGACTAGTATTTGTATCCAGTGCGCCGGCATTTGCTGTGAAAATAAGCTAATATATTGATTTCACACCCCTCTTACCTATATTGTCTTTACCATATGTTTGTGCTCCATTTTTTTCAAGACCAAAATATCAAAATTAAATTTCACCTGAAAAATGTACCTAGCAGAAAAGTTTCAAGCTAAAGTTCTGTCCCAAAATTGCGGTTAATAACAAATTTCAGAATGAATGCAACAAAGTAATAAATGCACAGAATTCGGACGCAAGGATACAATATTTTAAATCCTACTTTTCCGAAAAGTGCTTGTTCAATTTACCTCGAAAGAATATTTGTCGGACCTTGCTGCTGAGGAACGCTTTGTGCAAATAAGTAGCGCTCACAACGGCGAATTCAACCGCAATTCCATTTGTTACATAAAAGTAACATTTGGGATTTGGTTCTGTTTATTGAAAACTACATATTTCCTGCGTCTTCACCCAGTTATATTTAGTATTTTTCAGTTATTTTTTAATGAATTATATGGACATTTTGAAACGGAAAAACGCCGGAACAAACTTAATCAAACCTAGCTGTTAGTTTAGGTAGTCTCTTATTAAAATAAAGCAACAGTATTCAGTTATCTCTTACTTGGCCACATACTGCACGTAGACCCTCTCACTGGCTCCCGGAGGCAGATGCAGGCGCCGCGGCCACAGCTTGAAGTCGTCCTTGCCCACCCACTCCGTCACCAGATCAAGGGCCGTCGTACCAGTGCCGGAAAATAAACGATTTGACCCATAAGGAAAAATGAAATTAAACTCTCGCATGAAGGGAAAGATTGATAAAAAAATGTGGAGTAAAAATATTTCCTGGCCACTTAGTAATTTGGAAAGATTCTGTTTTGATTTGACTTTAAATGTAATTTCTAAGAGAACGTAATCACATAACTGAAATGGTGGTAACAGGAAAAATATAGTTCAAATTACCCGCCGAAATTGCACACTTTGTAGACGTTCTTAATGGCGGACATTAAAAATATTTATTATTTGTCAGTTATATTGTCAGGACGTAAAAACATCATTCATACATTCAATAAAATTTTACACTTCTTGTATTAGAGATTGTGCTCTGAACACTGGTTTAATATATATCATCTGTATAAGTACTCACGGCTGGAATGAGAAACGGTGAAGTAGGACTTCCTGGCGTCACCATCAGTGACGAAGCCGAAGTCGATGCTGGCTGGTTCTAGGCACAAGATTGGGTATTCTAGCTCCAGAACTAGTGGGATCGTCTGAAAATCACCTTTTATGTTAGAAATTTTATGATTTTGGCCAGGGTGATACGACGATGAGAAGATGGGCGTAGATGTTAATGATCAAACAGTTATTAGCATAACGCACGAAAACGTACTTTTATTTGCATGTACCGGGGAGAACGCAAGAATTCGATCGACTAACAACCTATCAGGTATTCCAAAACACTAGCCACAGAGTGTAACATTATCCTCTACGATTTCGAGCGGCTTTAAGAAACATAATATTAAGGTTTGATAAGCTAGTAAATTTGTGCCAGGGACTCGAGACACTATCGAGTCATACTGTGCAACATTAACTCATGATACCGAGTCGCTTTTAGGTACCTCACAATTTTAAATACTGATATGCCGAACGGAGGTGTTAACTGAGTTGAGTTGCTTTAATGCTCAGGCCCACAAAACCAACAAATTTGTAAACAAGGCCTGTGGCTACCCACCTTATTGTTACACAATATTTTCGTACACAACAACACGTACCAGCAGCACGTTGTCATCGTCATAGAAGTCGAGCGGCGTGGCGGAGCGTAACCACTGCTCGTAGGAGTGCGGCGCGCACGGCGCGGGCGCAGCCGCCGGCCACGCCTCCTCCGTGCGGATGCACACTTCCACCGTAATCTGGACAAACATATTGCAAGTTTCTCTAGGTTACTTAGTGTATGTGACTACCATTGATAGCATCAGCATGCGCCGCGCAATTATTGTAAGTACTTGCAGCGCCATCTTTAGCGCGCTGAAGAAGCTAGCGTACTATAGTCTATACACATTGTATTCACTCAACAGCTTTTTGAAATAGCAAGTCAAAATAAAGCGTTCTTTTGCTATCGTTTACCAGTCGTTACCTTAAAATAAACCACCACGAACCTCTTTAGAGCTTCTTGCGGGCAGATAAATCGGCATCTTCTCGACGCGCTCGCCGTCAACCCGTTCGTAGCCGCAAGCCATTTCACAGGTGTCACCGCCGCCATACTCGTTACCTTGCAGCAGAGTCCATAGACCTTTGGTGCCAGCCGTCACGTGGAGAGGACCGTTGCCGATGTTCTGGACGCGGAAGGTCTTGCGGACCCTGGATGGAAAATAGTTTGTATTAGCCCTTTGATTGGTTTGTCTTAAGGGACTGCCTATAAAAATAAAGCTCGTAATTTTGCTTTTTAACCGACTTCAAAAAAGGAGGAGGTTATCAATTCGACTGTATGTTTTTTTTTGTATGTTTGATACCTCATATCTCAATGGTTTGTCGACCAAATCGAAATTTTATTTCGCGTACTTAAAGGGTGTACCATTCCATTTTGGGAACTGATGATGGGATCTTGGTGTAATCGAGGGAAACCCTCAAATTTTAAAGGCACGTATAGTGTTTCTTTACTAGAATCTTAATGTTGACGTGTTGTTATGTCTGATAGTTAATATCTTGTGGGACTGAGCTGATGGTGGAACTGCTTAACGCTTAAGAGTTCAGTAATTATAATGACGGAACTTATAATAGGTAATTTGAAGCTTCTTAAAAAATAGAATCATAAGGAGCACCTCCCCCCCCCCCCCTCTAATGTAATCACTAAAAATGAAGAAATAAAATAAACTTTAAAAAAAGTAAAAACCGACTTCAAAACCAAAATGCACTAAAAAGTCTTAAATAAACTCTTCACCATTGAAAGGAAAGGAATACGTTTTAGGCAAACAATTTCCTTTTGGAGTTGGTGCCATCCCTTTGACCATCAAGCATCAACTATCACAGCACCGACTCCAAAAAGAAATTGTTTGCCTAAAATGGATTCCTTTCCTTTCAATGGTGAAGAGTTTATTTCAGACTTTTTAGTGCATTTTGGCTTTGAAGTCGGTTTTTACTTTTTTTAAAGTTTAAATATGTAGGTTAAAGGAAGAAACCATTATTTTATGGTCGTCCTGATATCATAACTGCTTTCCAAGTCTGTCTAAAGAGCGAGTGCTGTTTAGCTGAGGTCTTCATTTCTTCATGTGGTCGTTACCCCCTGGCATTTTCTTAACTTTACGTGCATGCAGCAGCAGCAGCCAATACTGATACGAACTCGAAACATATTATTAAATGTGGAGAGCACGTAATTCAAATTCTAATCAAGGAAAGAAAATACAATCAGCAGCACCTGTGTGTTTAATTAAGAACACGAATCGCTTCAAGCTACTGCTAACTACCATGTGAACGGTAGACAATACAGTTCTCACCTCATGACGCCTCCACAGGGCAGGTTGAGAGCGCAGACTTTGACGCGCAGCTGTCTGTCGGACGCGCGCAGCACTCCCTCTCGCTCCGTCTGCCGAAGGTGCACGAGCTGCGGCGGCTGCTCGGCTCGGTACCAGCCTGGCCTACGCAAAAAAATATGTCAACACGATTACGCACTTTTTAAGTAAGACGTAGTTTACTACTTTAAATGAGAGGATTAACGCCCAAGAGTCAATATAAAAATTTAAGCTCTAATTTTGCGACAAAGCTAAGACGGTGACCCTTAAAGCTGGTCGCGTTAACTTTGTTCTGCATATAAATCTGAAAAACAACGTGTAGGGAACACTCGAGTACAGTTTCATGAATAGTGACGACACAAGTGACGGATTTGACATCCGTAAAAAGACCGCATTATTGTCTGTGTTTGCTCACAGCGTGTTCCCATATAGCTGCATATACACAGCAAATTCAGGAAACTCCAGTTTTGCTTAGCATGAAATTATTCGTAATATTGCACTTGATGAATAAGAATTCCATTCGGTCAACTTGCGGAATTTAAATGCCATTAAGAACCCTCGCGGGCATTTCAAATTCACATGGAATTTTCGGTGGGAATAATTGAAAACTAGGTATTGGCTGGAAAGAACACAAATATTAGCAGGCGCATCACGGACCCCGGTACATCCTGAAGGGAAATTTAAATTTTCGCCCCATTTATGTTCTCAGATGGCCTTGTTTAAATTTTCACAGAAAATTTGAAGCAACGAGATTGTATCGCCGCTTATGGCGTATGAAGGAACTTAATGATATTTTAACATGTGAAATGGTGGTGTGGAGGTGTGGTGTGTGGAGGTGAGTGTACTGCAGCTCAATGAGAGATTAGATTAGATGCCATTTCCTTTGTATAGAAGTTATCGGAGAAGATTTCTAAAGTACTTTCCGTAATAAGTTCACATTGGCAGTGTGTGTATCCTGTTAACCGCTTTACGATTCTCATACAAAAAATACATAATAATTATACTTAAGGAGGGGCTCCCATACATGAAACTAAAACCTATTTTTTTTTGTCAAACCTATGCGTGTAGGGTGTCCATGCATAGGTCTTTTAGAATGACATCAAGGTTTCTAAAACTTTTTTTCCCTTAAAGTGTATCGTTTGAGAGATAGACGCTTTCAAGGTGTTTAAATGGGCGTCCCCTTTTTGAACAAAAAACATAATGTAGATCTTGACAAAATCTTCCAAAGAAAATTGAGATAAAGTAAATTTTTAATAACCGCAAACATAACTTTGTTATTCATTCAAATACTATGAGAAACAAAGTTATAATTTCTGTCAACAAAATATAGTGGTATTTTGGCTAAGTGGAAGTAAGTGGATCTCTTATTCAGTTAAAGTTGGCACGAAACACTTAGTGTGCGAGCCCGTCTTGCACTTGGCGGGTATTTTATGTATAACTGTTAATTTTTGTCAACGATTTTATTTTCTGCATATAAGCAAAATTTTTAACACCACGTAGTAAACCCTAAACGTGGTTTTCTTCCCTGCAAAATGACAAAAAATGAAGATAGGTAACGATTTAAATGATAATGTTGTTTTATGTTTTTGAAACAAATAGAAGCCAATACAAGGCAAATCATACATAATTATAGAAGTTTACTGAATATTAGAAATTAACAATTATGTTAGCGTCAAAGTTATGTCAGAAGTTGTGACCTCTACGTTATGTGATGGTTCCCGAAGCGCCCATAACCTGTGACCGTTATTAATTTACTGTCACGTGCGTTTATTGCGGATTATGTTTGAAAAATATTGCTTCCATGATATCCGGCTACAATAAAATTCACTTTTCCAGCTATATGCACTCCGACAAACAAACGAGAAATGCAGTAATGGAGCACAGTAAAAGTGTCATTTTTCATTGTTCTAACAAAGAAGGAGGTACTGTCTCTATGTTTGCAGTGTAAAAAAAGAAGTAAAATCAAAAAAATAAAGATCATTAAATAAGCACCCATTCAACATTTTTTTTTCCAATAAAATAATTTACACTCTTTTTTGTTTTACCTCTTGAACGTAAATGTTTTCAAATTAGTCTAGTAGTTCCTACAATTAAGCGCGTCCAATTGAACAAACTATTCAGCTTTATAACATTCGTGTAAATATACATTCACAGTTGCCTTTACATAAGAATAACCACACAAAGGCTGAGCTTCATGGCTTCCTTTTTTTGATGAGACGAGATTTATGTTCACAAAAGAGGTTCCTTACCATACCTAGTTTGAAACACTGATTTGTCATTCATTGTCATTATCATCATAATCAGCCCAAGGAAACCTACTACTGAGCATAAAAAGTCATTCGATCATTGATGTAATAATAACTCTGCACGTCGTCTGCAGACGGCTGTCGACACGACGAGGGATAACAATGCATTATGATACTCACCCACGACTCTTGACGTAAGACAGAACGGAAAATTAAACGTCTCGTCCCATTTCGACGTCTCAATTTAATTTGTATAACCAGCCGTATCAATAGAGAATACTAATGTTTCATGTTACTGTAGATGGGGTATTTGTCACGTCCTCAAAAGCAAATGGCTACAATTTGAGTAAGCTTTATATAGCTTTATAATTTTAGAGTTTATAAAATCAATGGGTTCTGTCATTGCTTTTACATAAGGTTTAGCTTAGTTCAGTCCCGTTGCAGTCAGTGACTTGCATAATCACCACAAACATTGTAAACCATTTAAAAAGAGGCATTGACAATGGTGACCGAGTTTGTTGCGCAGCTTCTTTTCAGCACTAATCAACAATTGGTTACTTGATCACTTTTGTGAAAGCGTTGCAAAATGAACGCACTAATAATTTATTCCTCTCACATTTCGTATTTGCTGGGAAAATTACAATTATTGTAATAAAACATATTTTTTAGTAATTCATTTTTAATACGCGCAAAAACGGCAGGTTACGTGATTCTTGACATCACTACATGTGTAAAGTGTATTCTGCATCATGCATGAATTGTGGTTCTGGTATAGGTAAAAAAATGAGCACAATACAATTAAATATATTATGCTGATATTATAAGAATTTATTTTTTAAACCATTTGAAATTATATTTTTACGCATTTTGTTAAATAATATGTTCTTACTTGTTTGAGTATGAGTGACATAGTAATAATGACCCGTCACCGTCCTGTCATCACGTCCACCAACAAGATGGACAGACGACCGTATAAAGATCGCAGGATCAAACTGGATGCAGACCGCTAGTGATCGGTTGCTGTGGAAAGCCGTGGGAGTGGCCTATGTTCAGCAGTGGACGCCCTTTGGCTGATAATGATGATGATTTCTTCAAAAAGATACTCAATTTCACATGCATTAAAATATGAAAAATATTTTAAAGCGAGTTTTCATCGGTTTCCAAACTAACTGACAGCCACTAAAAACGGTTCTGCTCGCATATCTTTTCAACTAACTTCAAAAAAGGAGGAGCCTATCAATTCGACTGTATGTTTTTTTTTGTATCTATGTTACCTCATATCTCAGTCAATTGTCGACCGATTCGGATTTTTTTTTTGTCTACCTAGACATTGGTATACCTTCTAATTGGTCCCATTTTTGCACATATAGTGTTTTTACTAGAATCTTAATGTTGACGTTACGTCTGATGATCAACTTTTGTGAAGCTAAGCTGATGGTGGAACTCCTAAACGATTAGGAGTTCAGAAATTATAATGACAGAACTTATGATAGGTAATTTGTGGCTTCTTAACACTCTCTGATAGCTGATGCTTGATGGCCAAAGTGATGACACTGACTCCAAAAATAAATTGCCTATTTGTTCCTTTTTTGTTCCGGACGGCCGATAGACATAGACAGATAGTTGACTATACGATAGATATAGGGAGCGCGGGCGCCGAAATACAATAGGCAACATTCGAGAAGCCGCAAATCCGCAGCCGAATACAAACCTCGCGCCTAATAGATTAAAGCCCACTTTCGCTTCAGATATCGCAATAAACACGCGCCGCGTTCCAGACTCCGCCGTCTGTTGACCGCCGAAACTAACCGTATGTCTCGGAAGATAAGGACTAATATCGACTGGCAAAATATAAAGTCATAAAAGTTATTTATTTATGCAAATAGGCCCACTGGGGGCACTTTTACACGTCCTAAAATAAACCCTACCACAGCTTCGGGACAATTGTGGGCTAGTGCTGAGAAAAAGCTGCGCAAGTAACTCAGTCACTATTGTCAATGCCTCTTTTCAAAAGGTTTACAATGTTTGTAGTGATCATGCAAGTCCATAAATTATTATATTTTAAATAATCATCTACTTTATAATACTCTTTCGTCATAAGAGTTTCTATAATAACAGTTTTAAAGTTATTAACCGGTAAGTTTACAATGTGTTCTGCTAGTTTATTGAAAATTTTTATACCTTTCCCCATGAAAGAATTACCAACCTTTCGAAGCCTAAATTGTGGAATAGCAAGCTTATCCTCTTATTTCTAGTATTATATTTGTGTCTCGTCACTATTTTTCGTAAATGAATGTACATTTTTCCTTACATACATTAAGTTTTCGTAAATATGCTGGGAGGCTAGTGTTAATATTTTAATTTCTTTAAACACCACTCGTAAGGAATCTTGGGGTTTATGATTATAAATAGCTCGCACGGCTCTTTTTTGTAAAACAAAGATTGTTTCTACATCAGCAGCCGCGTCCCACAGTAAAATACCGTAGGAATCCAGCTATGGAAATAACTAAAATAAACTAACCTAGCTCTTTCTACATCAGTCAAACGTCTAATCTTCCTTACAGCAAAAGCAGCTGAGCTTAGTTTCCCTGACAAGGCCTCCTTATGAGGACCCCATTGGAGTTTGGAGTGTGATTCCCAAGAATGTTGTGGAGTCAATAGTATCAAGCGGTTCGTCTTTTATCTTAACCTGAGTTGATGCCTGTCGGACATTAGGCATCGTAAACTTTACACATTTATTTTTACTTCCGTTAAGAAGGAGATTGTTAATAGTGAACCAATGTAATACTTGTGAAAGAGTGTTATTTACATCGTCAAAATTTCCTTTACCTCTTGGAATTTTAAATATAAGTGAAGTATCATCAGCAAACAATACTATATCAGAAAGATTCCCTACAAAATGCGGGAGGTCATTTATATATATTAAAAATAAAAGAGGTCCTAATATGGATCTCTGGGGCACACCCATTGTTAGAGGTGCTCCAGAAGACTCAGCTCCGTTTATACATACTTTTTGCATTCTACCTGAGAGATATGAATTAACTAAGTTTAATGAGTTAAATGATGCCCCATAGTGACATATTTTTTTAAGTAATGTTTCATGATCTACACAATCAAACACTTTCAATAGATCACAGAAAATTCCATAACCTAAATCTTCAATCGCATCCCGAAGGACGCGGCGGCGCGCGAGATTTCTAGAAAATAGTAAACAGACGTCGCACCGGGTATAAAAGCCGAGCGTTCCGCCGCTCCTGCATTCAGTTCTCTAATTCAGTTCGCTCCAGGCAACAGAACAAGAAATAAGAAAACCTCGGAACACTCAAGCTCTCGAAACAGTAACAATAGGAGCACATTCAAGATTGCCAAGTACATCTCAATAGTGGAGTTTTTATTGAAGAACACCCTTTCCGCTTCCGTCTTCGACTTTATAGTTATTCATCGGGTCGATCTACGGGCAACAAGACTTCAGCGCAATCCAGCGATAGGTGCAGAAGGCTATAGTCTGAACAGTCCCGCACACTTTTTTTATCACACAGTTAATGCTGCTAGTGAAATCTCTCTCTTGTCATTCTATTCCAAAGGGATAATAATTTTATGGTATGTTCCATCGATACGTCCAAAGTTATTTTGCAAAAATAAAATATTTACCATTCTTTTTTTTGAGAAAAAGATATATGGCATTATACTTAAACGTAATGTACCCTTCATTCCCAGCATATTTCACAACAATTTGTTACAACAGTCAAAAAACCAATTGTCCTTGAGCTGTGGTAGGATTTATATTGGCATAAATAAATAACATTTATGACTTTCCACTTACCCAGCAAAGTTATTTGGTAGCGAGCGGAGCAGTATAACAGCCTTAGGTGCTACCTCGCCGTGCACAGACGAAGCGAGTGTCACCTGCAACTCTGCAAGCGCTCCCACATCTATCGTGAGTACAGACGGTTCTACCTGCGACACAAAATAGTGTAAGTATCCAAATGTAACACATTATAAGGAAAATAAAAACAACCATTTAATAATATAAATTGCACTTGTAAAAAGCAACTTTCATATTGTGAGAGCAATCTCGCAACATTGATGATGTCACACAGCCTACGTGTGCCAAAGCTAAAGTAAACGCTTGAAAAATTCAACGAACTTGCTGATGTGACGGTGGCCGAGTGGTAAAGGCATACGCTCGGATAGCGTAAGACACGGGGTTCGATTCCTCGTCTGTCACAGCCAAAGTTTTTACTAGTGCAATTTATATTATTAAGTTTGTATCGTGACAAAACACTATAAAAACAAAAAAGAAAATTATAACATCCATTTAATTAACGGCTCCTAGGCTATTTTTGAATCACCCGCTTAAATATTGCTTGTAAATTTTGTTCAAAATCAATGAAAATCACATGAAGTATAGACGTTAGTACTCACAAAATTCAGTTTCTTTTTTCGTATCACTTCTGTGTGGAATGACACTTATTTTTGTTGGAAAATTGAACTCTCTATCTTGACGCCAGCGATTCAAAAAAAGAGAGCCTGGATGATTTTGTTAATTTATTTAGAATAGAAAAGAAGAAGCGATGAAAGCTTTTTATCATAAGAAAAAGAGGAAAATGTAATAATCACTGCAGAATTAAAAATTCAGGACTGGAATAAACAAATTGTTTGGTTGACCTAAAAGAGATAAGTAATACAGGTTTTGTTTGGCGACGAGCGACTCAGGGGTGGTTGTACAAACGATGTTGATGCAAAAAAAAAACCTACGAAATCAATTTGCTAATGCGATACTAGCTAGCGAGTCCAAACTACCTACACTAGGCCGCCACTTTGTAGCTTATGAGCTAAGGCGTAGTATTTCGTAAATACGCGCAAGCTACGAGTTGTGTTTTTTAGAATGATGTGTAGAGGTTTTCCCTTATAAAACTTTCAAGTAATTTAGAGTTTTTTTAGAATAAGCACTATGCCTGGGTTAGATGTCAGCGACCAAAACAACACCCTCTATAGTTATCAAAACCTACAATTGGTCATTACTTTTTATTGGTTTAGAATGTTTTTTTTTCCAAGAGGTTGCTGGTTCAAGTCCCACCCATGTGCAAATTTTTGGTTTCTTTTTTCATCTTTATAAACATTACTTTTTAGTTAGTTATTTCAAAAAAATATAAAACTAGATATTATAAGAACTTAACAAGACGGGTCTAAACACGAAATAGTTGGTCTAAACACAGCATAAACGTCGGGCAGCGAGTAGCATTTACTCATTTTAATATTTCGTGTTTAGACCTGTCATGTTAAGTTTTTTTTGTAATGCAACGCAAAAGTTTAAAATCTTATGAAACTAGATACTTCTTGAATTTTTTTCATCTTCAATTTCCAGAGTAGATCGGGTAGTAACAACTATCTCACAACCGAACTGGACTTCCAGACTCCGCGCTCTCCCCGAACGAAAAACTAATAAATATATTGGCCTTTCCAGTAAAAAAAATAACGATTCCAATAAATGAAAGCAGCTATGAATTTGAAAATTATTATTAGGATCCTCATCGCCATTTTCAAATTAACTGATGTCCTTTTCCATCCAGCCATAAAATAAATTATTTACCTTGTAATATGTTTCGTCTTGCACGCCATAATCTTTAGTGAAGAATATCTCCACTCCGGTGTCCATGTCTTCTGAGAGTTGACTGCTGCTGACCGACGACTGCTCCTCCAAACAGTGATCAGCTACAAAAATACAGTACGGTACGGTAATATCATGAAGGATCACTTCCCGCGTTTATTTTAATTAACTAGTGATATTATGTAATAAATTGATTATGACGGGAGCGTTTCCCATTAATACTAAAATACATATTAAACATCCATGACTCAGGTACAAATATTCGTGCTCATCACACGAACATTTACCCCTCGTGGGCTTCGAACGGCGGTGTTCCGGCGCAATAGTCAGGAGCTCTAACCAATACACCAAACGCGTCGTCAAACATTATTAACACTTTTAACGCCATTTACGTACATATGTAATCCATTACCTATTTATTTGAATTTTGTAGACTTTGAAACTATTCATGCGTAAACATCATGAAACAGATAGAGTGAAAAAGATACAAAAAATAAAAACAATAAAGACTGACAAATTCACATCTTACTCGTAGATCTCGTAATTTCACAAATTGACATTGAAATCCTAATTGAAAAAATAACAGAATATATTTATAATATAAAAATTGTGCAGGAATTCTGATCTTCATCCTTTAAACATTACAAAATATTGTCTAAAACGAATAAAGTAAATAGATGCACAGATACCTCTTTTTGCACACCATACTGGACGCAACATGTACCTCTAAAATATACCCTGTTCAATTTTGGAGGATTTTACATAATGCATCCAAGTTAATTTCATGGAAATGTTGAGGTCAGACATCAGAACTGTGCTATCATCATGCTACATTTTCGACCGAGATCTGTCTGCTGCAGTTAAGGGGTATCTATCATAACACAGAATTTTTTGATATCGAATTTCATTTCACAGAAAACTATTCAATGAATGTCAATATCTTTTTTTCTTGTTTAATCGAATAGTTATTTATCGTCGTTTCATAACATCGAATAACAGTTCACCAAAAAAATGTTTCGCAACTGTTTTGTTAAGCAGAATAACGATATTATAAACTAATGTTTCATAGAATTATTAAGTTATCGATATAACCTTTCATAAAAACTTGTTTCAATGTGTAACGGTTCCCATATATTTTTGCATACGCATGCAAGTAAGAAGGCATGCGCATGCATACGCATGCAAGTAAGAAGGCATGCGCATGCATACGCATGAAAGTAGGAAGGCATACATGCATGCATTAATGCATGCAAGTAAGCAAGCAGGCATGCATACATGCATGCATGCAAGCAAACAGGCATGCATGCAACAAGCAAGCAGGCATGCAAACAAGCAGCATGCATTAGGATTTCCTCGTCTCTAATTCTCACACGCTCGCCTACACCTTGTTACAGCGGGCGGAGGCTGCTCTCCCTCCGCGCCTCCGGCTTTTAAATTACACTCTAGTATCGGGCAGACTAGTACCACGGCGAGGAGACCACGGCGAGTCGGGATTAACGCAGTTTATTTATTAGATCAATATTTATTACATATTTATATCAGTTATGCTTTAAATTGTCTATTAATAAAGTATGCAATATAAGATTAGTAACAAATTCGTTTGGAAATACAGATTTTAGTGAAGTAAAATTCGATGTTTCAAGAATTCTGCATATTGAAACTTATGTGGAAATAAAATTATGGATAACAAAATAGAAAGCTAACGTTACTTCGATAAAATAAGTAATTTATGAAAAGAAATAACGAAGTAAGTTTGTAGATAATAAGCATTCGAGTAAATGAAATTGTGATGAAACAAGATTCTAGAATTTGTTAATTATTATATTGAAACATCTGCGAATCGTTTTATGGGAAATGAAAATCGATGAAGAAAATTGCGATTAAGTGATGGGTTCCCGCAGTTAAGCACAACTAAATTACCAAGTTCCGAAACCTGGGCTACAACACAGGATAGAACAGAAACACCAGTAGTTTGTACTTTATTTACATTTTGATTTTCGCTTTTATCCACTATCGAATCAATGTTTACTTATAGTCGTCTTGAAACTGAGTATGTGTATTTTTGATCCTTGACCAGTCTGCACAAAAGAAGCTAAACACACTACTGAGTTAGTAGTATTGCTGTGACAGCGCATTAGGCATCAACTTTATTGCTTAGAAAAATAAAGATAATATTTCAGAAAACTGCAATTTATTAATGGAGTCATATTTGCTTCTAGGTACTCGATATCTCAATCAAAACCTATTCTACTGAACTATCCGAATAATTCATTACAACAGAGGTGAGCAACAGTTTGCTGGTGTTTCCTCAAACCCTTTGTGTGCAGCTGCTACCTAGGCAGCTATCTAAGCACAGACTAACCTCAAGCAATGTTCTGTCATCTAGAAGCGTGGTGTTCTGTGTACATTGCTGGCACTAACTCAAAGCAATTGCATGGAGTTGATGACTAATGTGCTGCTACCACAAAGACAAATGAACAATCAAATTAACTAATAGTTAACCCGCAACTAAACAAAATTATTTACATCACTTTCTGAGAAGTTGTTACACTATCATACTATTTTAAAAAAGTGACTGAAAATAACAGTTGCAGCGATGCAATTATAAGTTTTTTTTCGGTTTCGGTAGACGTAACAAGGGTAATAAGAATGCTGATTAGAATTCGACTTACAGTCAAACGCAGTCACGCAAGGGCAGACACGTGGTAGCACGTCGAAAAACCGCAAGTACATACGAAATGGCATCTCATCTTGTAAGTGTTCTGAAACAAAAGTTATGTTTATATGTAGGTATTCGAACCGAATCCCATTTATACCTAATGGTTTTAGAATGTTTTAAACACTCCCAGTGTCATATGTTTATACTCTTAATCCCTCAAGCATGTGTAAACGAGACACAATGGATATTCTATTGTTATGCGGTCGCATGCGACCGCTTCGGTGTTTATGCGTTAAACAAAAAATAAGCAACCCAATTGGCGCTCGGGCGGGACTCGAGCCTGCAACTTCTAGCTAACCAGGCCAAACGCTCTTCCAATTGAGCTACCGTGTTGTCGGTCCGACCGTACGAAATAATTAGAATTGAGAGTTAAATAAACGTCGTTACATTAGAATTTTAACCAACAGCAAAGTCACTGTTTATTTGAGTAATAAGTGTTTGCAGTAAATACGAGGGTCAAACTGAAAGTTCTTAGAACTGGCCACTTATAAACAATATAATAAATAAAATATTCTAAAATTTGAAAATAGAACTCTTTGCCAATATTACTGAGTATATATTGTTACATAGTAAAAATGGAACCTTTCTTTTAACTTACCTCCTGCGATAGTTTAAGGTTTTTATTGCATTCTTTCGTCTCATTTCTGCACTGCAATTCGTTTTATCATTGTATTTAAATTTGTTTCATGAATCTTGAGATTGATTTGTAGCTAGCTACCAAAACAAATATGTATTTCATCAAGTTTGACACTGGCGTTGACAGCTTAGAAGTATTATTTTCCCGTTGCCACAGATTATGTAGCGATTCGGTTTGTTGAGCTCGTTAGCTCAGCAATTTCATCTTTCCAATTATTTTTGTTTTGATTCTTAATTTGTTTAATTTGCTTCCAATTAATTCAGAGTTCAAATATTATCCCTTTTAAATATTTATTTAAAATTCAATTAGATTGTAATAGTTTTTATTCTACGTGTCTATGGTCGTTTGGTCAAATCAGTGACAGTGACAGTTGTTGATATAAAAGTACTGGTCAGCAGATTCCGGGTCTTTTTTCTTGGATTTTGCGTTGTGAAGTTCCCATCAAACTTTCCACCGCCCAACAGTGCCACCAGCTTCATAGATCAGTACCCGAGACCGTTACTCAATTTCAAATCTTTCAATTGTAAGTATTCTCGCATTTTGTGCGATTTTCCAATTTACTTTGAGTTCTTTGAGGTTGTGTTGTTTCGAAAACTAACTTTTGTGGTATTTCCCTCGTCCTCGCAGAATTCTTGGAGGTCACAGGAGATGACGTGGCAGGC
The DNA here is from genome assembly GCA_963924145.1 of Pyrausta purpuralis. NCBI lineage: Eukaryota > Metazoa > Arthropoda > Insecta > Lepidoptera > Crambidae > Pyrausta > Pyrausta purpuralis. The sequence continues at coordinate 27,370,602 of OZ001651.1, read as the reverse complement.
GTGATACAGCAGTCGACTCGGCGCTGAAATCCGTCATTCCAACCCCTTTTGAGGTAAATTTTTCATTTTTATTCTTGCTGGAGGGTAGATAAAAAGGTCGCGCCCTATTGTTACAAATTTAGGATTTCCATTCCAAATTCACTTTATTTAAAATTTCCCATAGCATGATCGAAGTAAATTCACATTTGAAAAGCCTTTATTTGAGATAATTTTCCCCCTTTTTGAATATTTTTAGTACTGGTTGTGACAAACCATAAAATAGGTCTTTTGTCACTTTCCAGGGGTTTTTTTGGTTTTGCTTTGATTGTATTCCCTTACCTCATCTTCGGGTGCCTTCGGGATCTACGTTTGCGGAGAACCCTGGCCTGCCAAATCCGCTCCAGGGTCTCCGATTTCTCTCCGGCCCGAGGCATCTACCCCGGTAACCCGTATAGGGATCTTTACTCTTTCTTATAATATGGTGCTGCACCCAGCAGTGCCTGGCGCCCACACCTTCATTTTTATTTAATTTTTACATTACTCAAAGTTAACATTGTGATTGCTCCCTAAATCATTTCATACGTATCGGCTCCGGTCTCACCCCAAAGTCTATCCACAACTCCCTTTGTGTTCTGCCATAGGCTAGACCGGCTCTTTTTGAAATATTGTTTAGTTTAGTGATTTATTTAATTGTTTAACTAATTTTGTAATTTAAACTTAAATTAATTATTTAATAAATCCGATATTTAAAGGACTATTTTTTATTATTTAACAATATTTCATTCATTTGTCATTTGTTTTACGATTTGGCGGCAAATTGAAAATTGTCTGTGTCACGTCAACATGAATTTAACACGAGAAAATTTTCGTGCAATGATTTTTTATGACTTTCGATGTCATTTAAGTCAACAAGAAAGTTATGATAGACTACGATTGGCCTTTCACGATGAAGCCCCATCTCGTGCGACTGTTTACAACTGGTTTAATGAGTTTAAACGTGGTCGCACTAATCTCACTGATGATGTACGTGAGGGACGGCCTTCTACGGCGACGACTGAAAATAACATCTGTGTTGTGCGGCGTATGATAGAGACTGACAAAAGAGTGACCTATCAGCAGATTCGGACAAGCTTAGGCATCGGTATGAGTCAAGTGCACAAAATCCTCCACGAACATTTAGCGGTCAGGAAGCTTTGCGCCCGGTGGATACCTCATAATTTGACTAAGGCTCAAAAACTCCATCGTGTGGATTGGTGCCGTAAAATGATTGAAAGATTTAACGGAGGTGACTCAAATGCTGTGTTCGACATACTAACAGGTGACGAAAGCTGGATTTACTGTTATGATCTGCTCAGTGGGTGTTTCCTTTCGAGGAGTTGCCAACTAAAGTGAAGAGAGATCGAAGTGCGGGAAAAAAAATGGTGGCCTCGTTCTTTGGAAGGATAGGTCATTTCGCAACAATTGTGTTAGAGGATCGAAAAACAGTTTCTGCAGAATGGTACACTACCAATTGTTTGCCACTTGTCTTGGAAAAAGTTCGAGAGAAACGACCTCGCAGTAGGATCCTCCTTCACCACGACAACGCCTCGTCGCACACCGCCAAGCGAACGATCGACTATTTGGCGACATCAAACGTTGAATTACTGGGTCACCCGCCGTATAGCCCCGACCTCGCGCCTTGTGATTTTTATTTATTTCCAAAAATTAAAGAAAAACTTAAAGGAAAGCGGTTTATGAATGCTGAAGAAGCGGTGGCTGCGTATCGCGATGCCATTGAAGAGACCCCTAAGGACGAGTGGGCAAAGTGCTTTTCCCAGTGGTTCCATCGCATGCAGCGGTGTATTGACGTCAATGGACAATATTTTGAAAAGATATAATAAAACTAATAACTGGCTAATGTAATCAGTTTTTGATTTTCTAAGAACTTTCAGTTTGACCCTCGTAGTACCAATCCTTGATGATTGAATTTTGAAATGAATTGAATGAAAACAAAGGGTTACCCATTATAGTTAATAAGCTAAAGTCCTAAGAACAGTTGGCACTAACTTCATTATTATAATGTATTATGTCAAGACATAGGTTAAACGACTTTTCCGAGATCAAACGCTCTTTTTAACCGACTTCAAAAAAGGAGGAGGTTATCAATTCAACTGTATGTTTTTTTTATCATTTTTTTTTGTATGTATGTTAACTCATATCTCAGTCGTTTGTCGACCGAATCGAAATTTTTTTTCACCTTCTTAGAAGGTATACCTTCTAGTTGGTCCCATTTTTTCCATTTTGGGATCTGATGATGGGATCTTGGTGTATTTGAGGGAAACCCTCAAATTTTAAAGGCACGTATAGTGTTTCTTTACTAGAATCTTAATGTTGACGTGTTGTCACGTCTGATAGTCAACATTTTGTGGGGCTGAGCTGATGGTGGAACTCCTTAACGCCTAGGAGTTCAGTAATTATAATGACGAAACTTATGATAGGTAATTTGTAGCTTCGTAAAAAATAGAATCATATGGTGCAACTCCCCCCCCCCCCCCTCTTATGTAATCACTAAAAATAAAGAAATAAAATAAACTTAAAAAAAAGTAAAAACCGACTTCAAAACCAAAATGCACTAAAAAGTCTTAAATAAACTCTTCACCATTGAAAGGAAAGGAATCCGTTATAGGCAAACAATTTCTTTTTGGAGTCGGTGCCATCACTTTGACCATCAAACATCAACTCCGAAAAGCACCGAATCCAAAAAGAAATTCTTTGCCTAAAACGGATTCCTTTCCTTTCAATGGTGAAGAGTTTATTTAAGACTTTTTAGTGCATTTTGGTTTTTCAGTGTGCCTATTTATCAAAATATAATACGTAGACTCAATCTTTGTTGGTACGAGTAAAAGTAAGGTAACACAGAAAAACAAATTAGTATATTACTTAAAGCGAACCCCCAAGATTTCGTCCACGTGATTTGAATTTGCTCTCTCCTCTCCCTTCGCAGAATTATACTTTTTAAAGCCTAAAGCCTTCCTCGAAACAAAAGCTAATAACACAAAAGAAAACAAATCGATCCAGTAGTTCTTGAGCTTACCACGTTCATACAAACAAACTCTTCAGCTTTTAGATGTTAATGACTTTTCAACTCCAAGCATTAAGTTCCATGAGTAACTGCAAGTCAATATTTATCTCGGCTTACCATGTACAGTCAACACGTAGGCTTGCACAAGAAGCTGTGAGCGGGACACATTCTTGACCCGGATAATCCGCTCCGGGTCTGATGAAGACATCCTGCAGACGAAATCAATACTGCATTAGTAATACCAGGTTCCGATACTGCAATAAAGAAACAACCGTTTTACAAAGGTTTTGACTTAATTTTGATAATCAGTAAAGACAAAATTTTGAAGAATGAACCAGGAAAGCGCAATTTTGACGCATTATTAAATTTAAATAAACACAAAATATGTGTAAGTAAAGAAACGCTGTAATCCTTATGAAATTATAACAAAAATTGCTATAAAAATATTTAAGGTAACTGAAAATTGCAGCCAAAACCCTAATCAATAAATTACTATGACTCAAGCCCAACACTTCTCAAAGAACCTGTATGTTGAATGCTCTGCGAAATGCCTCTTAGGGGCGGTGGGAAATTCTAAAAGGTATTTTCGGACACCTTTTGTGCCTTTAGAATTTCATTAAAGGTCTGCCAAAAAGATTCTTCACTTTTTTCACTCGGACTTGAAATGTGTGCTCCATATTTCTCTACAAATCACAATTATCACGCTATGACTTCTTGTTTTCGAGTAATCCGTGAACAGAGTAGGTATAATTCATACACTCATAGAATTTGCCTTTATAGATTAACATGCTCAAATATTATCGAATTCCAACAATATTACATACCAACACATCGTATTTAGTCGGTACCTTTTTTAGGGTTCCGTAGCCGAATGGCAAAAAACGGAACCCTTATAGTTTCGTCAAGTCTGTCTGTCTGTCTGTCTGTCCGTCCGTATGTCACAGCCATTTTATTCTGTAACTATAAGCATAACACTGTTGAAATTTGTTGGTCAGATGTATCATGTTAACCGCTTACCGATTCTGATACAAAAAAATTAAAATAATGACATTTAAGCTCCCGTACATGAAACTAAAACCAAAAATATATTTTTTTAGTCAAACCTATGCGTGTGGGGTGTCAATGGATAGGTCTTTTAAAATGATATTGAGGTTCCTAAAACTGTTTTCTTTTACAGTCTAACGTTTAATAGCTATCCGCTTCCAAAGTGTCACCCCCCATTTAACTTCTAAACCAAGAGAGTGTAAATTTTGAAAAAAATATATAATATAGATCTTAACAAATACTTTCAACGAAAATTGATTTGGACGAGATCGAACTTGTAGTTTTTGAGATATAGCATGTTTTCAACAACCGCAAACATAACTTTTTACTTCATACAAACACTATGAAAAACAAAGTTATATTTGCAGTCAACAAAATATTATGGTATTTTACTAAACAGAAGTAAGTGGATTCCCTAATTCAGTTAAAGTTGGCACGGAACCCTCAGTGCGCGAGTCCGACTCGCACTTGGCCGGTTTTTTGAAATTGGTAAAAACAGCCAGCCTTCTCACCAATCACGAATTGTGAATTGTTACTGGCCAAAAATAACAGTTTGTATTTTGTCTTCTACCAGCCAGCATTTATCAGCTTTTAGATTTATATCCGCCATAGAAGTGGAGTGGAATTCATCCGCGGCTTTGTCCTGTGCAATCGCCGTTCGAATAAAATCGTCAAACGTTTACGAGGGTTGGCGTTAAATACTTTTTTTATTAGAGTTGCCGATTTAACTGCCAGAGACATTCAATTCTAAAGCAGTTGCAAAAGTTGTTAATGTGCGAAGTTTTTAAAATAATTTTATCTTGCGGGAAAGTAAACACGATGCCTATCTAGTGTTAATATAAGTATGTGATTTGAACCATGATATTTATTCGAGCAAACAAACTTAAAATCGCAATGGTTAAGACTTTTTTACCATTCACAGTGTCATAATTATTGTTATATTCTTAAAGATGAAATAAGAATTACATTTTTGCTTTTATAGTGTTTTGTCACTATACAAACTTAATATAATAAATTGCACTTGTAAAAAGCAACTTTGGTTGTGACAGACGAGGAATCGAACCCCGTGTCTTACGCTATCCGGCATAGGCATACGCCCGGATATAATTAAACTAAACAGTTTGTTTGTTAGAACATTACGATACGACTTTTAAGAGCAGAGCAATAATAAAAAATATAAAAAATGGGGGAAAAGTATTTTTTTGACCGCTAGTAAAAGATAATCATCACATACAACTTGCTCTCCTACATACGATACGTTAACGGTCGCAATCGGAACCGACGAGATCCGACAGGCATGTTACGATTAACGTCGTTTTTAAAGTTAAATTAATTTTATTCATTAAATGTTAATGATTGAGGATGTGACGCGTGTTGAGCAGCGAGTACGTTATTTATTTATTTGGGTTGTATGTACGGACAACAGCATGCCAAGGTAAATACTGCGGTATCTGATGCAGTTGTAATAAGGGCTAGTTTGCAACAAAATAGAGTAACATAATGTGCTGGCGTATACAATACGTACAGTGTATGACATGTATCTAGTACAACCATGTCGACCTCCGTGCCGTAGTGGCTAAGCACGCTGGGATTCCAGGCGTTGCCGCTCCGAGGTGCCGAGTTCGATTCCCGGTCGGGTCGAAATTACATTATCTCGGGTCTTGGTGTTGTGATTACACCGCTGTTTCTGATATCCATAACACATGTGCATTAGCTACTTACTTTGGGATCAGAGCAGCGTATGTCATCGGTGTCCGATATTAATTTATTAATCTGGTTCTGTAAACATTTTACATTGTGAGTCGGTTTTTTTAAACGTTTTAAATTATTAACAAGCTTTCAAACGTTTTAAATATAGCAAGCCCAATAGGTTTTGTAAATTTTGTATCCTTATCTTTTACTAAAATAAAAAATTTGCAAATTAGCACAAAAACATGTCGTCAGTTATTTTTTCAGAATATCATCTTACAGCCAGATTTACATAGAAAACATGAAACGGTATTTATAGTCGATTTTTTATGATGACCACTGAGTCATTTTTTGACATGTCACATTCCGTCATTTCGAAAATATTGTTTTACAAAGTAAATGAAATCCGAATGACACAAAACGAATATAGAATAGTTATAGTTTCCCTTATAGGTCCCTTATAGTTTCCCTTATAGTTTCGTCAAGTATGTCTGTCTATCCGTCCGTATATTTCAGCCACTTTATTCTGAAACTATTAGTTACTCAACTGTAAACCGCTTCACAATTCTCATACAAAAAATAAGAAATAATGATTATTAAGTGTAATGGCTCCCATACATGAAATTAAAAACGAAAAATTGATTGTTTAGGTCTTTTAAAATGACATAGAGGTTCCGGAAACCATTGTCTTTTAAAGTCTAACGTTTGCGATATAGATGCCTTCAAAGTAGTAAAATGACACCCCCCCCCCCCCATCTAACTTCACTACATAGTATAAAACAAAGTCGCTTTCTCTGTCCCTATGTCCCTTTGTATGCTTAAATCTTTAAAATTACGCAACGGGATTTAATGCGTTTTTTTTTAAATAGATAGAGTGATTAAAGAGGAAGGTTTATATGTATAATAGCATCCATTAAATAGTGTAGAAGTACTGTTATTTTTGGGTTTCTAATGTGATGTCGTAAATAATTACATTTTTTCCGCTTACATTGCAAACGCAGGCTGAACCCTACGAGTTTTATCAAAATAATGTACTAAGTATTGTACACATTGAAAAGGTCTACAGAAAAGTCCGTGATAGAGTCCGTATGTATATCTCTTATGGATAACCCACAATATCTTTTTTTCGTCATTTACTTTTTACGACAAATAATGGCTAATTTTCGAAGCGATTTTACCCAATACAGCAATAATCCTTAACCAATTAAATACGTTGAATACATTGTTCATTTAATATAGATCTATATGGCCCTTTACACTGTATGATTTAAGTGAATATTTTCGAAGATATTACTGATTTAAAAATTGCGGGACGCAGCGTTTGCGGCGGTACCGGCCGGCCGCCCGTTGCGGCAAGAGCGTGCCTATAAATAGCGCGTCTGAGGCCGCGGTTTTCCCTACAGCACTTTGAATTTAGCAGCGATCGGACGCGTTTATTATATCGGAGCTCTCCAGCGAGGAAAATAGCAATACTCAGGTAATAAAAACGTGCTTTTCAGCGCGACAACGTATCAGTAATTATAAGTAAGTTACGATAAATAATTGTATGATAGTAGTTTTAAAATATAAATTATATAAGGTGAGATAAGATTACATTAAATAAAACCATAATTTATCGATTGCAATTCGATACTGTTCTCGATTTGGAAGAAGCTGTTCATTTTCCTACAGAATTTCTAAATTCTTTGAACCCGTCTGGACTCTTATTTTATTTTATCTGTTATTTTATTAAGAAACCTGAATCCACCTAAATTTTGTAATGGCACGCGTTTGCTGGTAAAATCATTGAAAACTTTCATAATAGAGTGCACAATACTCACAGGATGTGGTACCGGAGAAGTTGTATTGATTCTCCGAATCCCTCTGATACCATCGGATTTACCCTTCCAATTTAAACGTTTACAGTTTCCGGTAAAGACATATTTTGCAATGACCATTAATAAATCGCAGGGTCAAACCTTCAACGTTGCAGGCTTAGATTTAAGCGTTGACTGTTTTTCACATGCACAACTGTATGTCGCTCAAGAGTTCAAGAGTGACCTCCAACATGTTTGTATTGTCTAATGACAAGAAAGCTGTGAACGTTGTTATAAAGACATTCTGTAATGTGATGTAAAAATAAAATAAATTGGTAAAAATGTTAAAAGTAAATAAGTAAAAATGTAGTGTATTAATTTAGATATTCCAAAGATAGCAGGAAATCTTCATGGTATAGGGAAAGGGGGATTGTATTACTCCAAATTTAACGCGTGCGGGCCACGGGCACTAATGAATAAATCAAAAGTACTGGATCGATTTTAATCACATAGGCTATATATTTTATACCCGTGCGAAGCCGGAGTGGGTCGCTATGTTTTATATACAACGTTCAAAGTTTTTCTGCAGTGTATTTAGTATCAGCATTGCACCCGTGCGAACCCGGGGCGGGTCCCTAGTTTAAACTAAGCAAGTGCAAAATTTGAACAAAAAAAAACAAATACGTAATGTAGATCTTGACTAAGACTTTGAATGAACGAGATCAAACGTTTATAAGATTGACCAAATTTTTAATAACCGCAAACATAAGTAAAAACAAAAGTTATATTTGGTGTCAACAAATATTGTGGTATTTTGGTTTAGTGGAAGTAACTGGATCTCTAAGTTCAGTTAAAGTTGGCACAGAACCCTCAGTCGGACTCGCGACTCGCAATGGCCGGTTTTTTATATTGTTGTTAAAATTTGCTACCTATATTATATAAAATATACAATTCTTTTTTAAATATAAATAATTATTTTGATCCTTTGTGATGACTTGTTTTTTCAATAAATCCAAAATATTACATAGATCGGAACTTGAATTGTAGTGATTGACAAAATTTTATCGGTATAAAATGGTCTACGTCCGAATAATCGATAGTCATTCATTATACTAACAATCTGGATCGCAGTAGTCTGAAATAATTACTTTTTATTTTTTGTAATGGTAAATACACGCAAAACAAAAGATAATGATCGATTACTTTTTACGTAGAATATCGCTTCATCACTAAAATTATCGATAGACAAATTCCCAGGGATCAACTTTGGCAAAACCAACTACAGTGCTAAATGTAATCAAAATTACTACAATCATAACAGGAATCATTTACAAAAAAAAATGCCTAGCATTAACAGAGTTCTAAAATAAGATAGATAGATAGATAACTCTTTATTGCACATTACATAAATTGATTTACAAATTCGTTTTAGGGAAATGTACAATTTTAGCGGTCTTATCGCTATAAGCGATCTCTTCCAGACAACCTTTGGGTAAAGAAACTATGAGTTTTATAGGAAGGGGTATTTTGTGCATAAAAAGAAAAGAAAATGAAAATGAAGAGCTGAAAAAGTGGAATAGAAATATATCTGTATAATAAAAATAATTATATAAAAATAAGAACAGATAAATAAATAATATACATATTTATAAAATATATATATAACACATTTATATATATATATATATATATATATATATATATATATATATATATATATATATATATATATATATATACCAACACAGTAATAATCATACATAATAATATATACACAAACCAATATGAAATGAAAGGAAATAAACTGACTGACATAAGAGTAGATAGAATTATTTTGAAGAGAGTAGATGTTCTTTAAGCAGTTTATTGAAAATAGCGATAGATTTTGATTGCTTGATAGCCAAGGGTAAGGAGTTCCACAAGCGTACTGATTGGACAGTAAAGGAGTTTGAGTAATAGCTCGTTGTGTGACAAGGGGATTCAAGGAGGAGTTTCCTCGATGACCGCATGTCAAGACCGCGCAACGGTTGCAAGAAGTGGAAGCGTTCCTTGAGATAAGGTGGGAATTTTGGATTGAAAAGTATGGAATACAATAAACATAGAATATGGTAATTTCGCCGAAGTCTAATTGGGAGCCACTTGAGCCGAGAGCGGTATTCGGAGACGTGCTCATACTTGCGTAGACCATAAATTATCTGAATACAGAAATTTTGGAGACGTTCGAGCTTGTCGAGGAGATTTTCGTTAAGATCAAGATAGCAACTATCTGCATAATCCAAAATTGGAAACAATAGAGCCTGAACAAGCGCAATTTTAGTAATAGTAATCTTTATAATAATCTGATTATACACATATTTTTCCAAGCAATTGTTGCTTTGTCCCACGAGACTTAATCTCATTCCACCTGAGCTGCCAATTATCGCCATTTACATGATTGCGAGAACAAAGTCGCCGCTTTTAGCAACTCCTGTTATGCGGATTTACGCCAATTGCCGAAACTCCGCGTCTAAATGTTTTATAATTCAATTAGCACAGACATGACAAAGAGGCTAGAGGGGACAACGGAATTTTGTTTTCAATACTACGTGTATTCTTCCGTCCGTATCTTGTACCTCTTAAGCAAATTAAGTTTGTTGTTAGTGTTTGTTTCCTGTTTTATCTCAAGATTTTCACGTAGGCCGACCATGGTGGAGCCTCGCATTCGGAGGTAGAAAAATACTTTTAGAACTTAAGACGATTCTCCATTTTTTGAGCAACACGGTAATTTAAAATGACACTGACCTATTTGTATATCTCTTTTTACTGCCTTCAAAAAAAGAGGTAATCAATTCAATGTGTACATATGTGACATCGTTAGAATTTATTAATATTTGAGTATGTTGATCACTTAAGGCTACCAAAAACGTTTGCATAATTTCGTTAGTTTATGTATGTTTGTCCACGGTTTTCTCAAAAATGAAAAGTCATAGAAAGATGATTCTTTTTATTACGATTAGATATATTTCTACTTCGGGTACAGAGTAATTTTTATCAAAATCATTCCAGTATTTTAACAAAGAAAGATGAATTATAGCTGTAAGCTCAAAATAACATTGCATTTGCACTCTGTTGGTTTTTTTAAACAAATTTTGAACATTAAACCACTAGTAAAATGGTTAGAGGTAATAATAGTTTATTTTAAAGAACTAAAGAATTATTAAAAAATTTATTTTTTAATTTTTATAAATCAAAGTGGCGTCGAGGGAATTCATAAACGTAAATAATCAAATGCCACGCAAAGGTGTGACGCCTGGGATCTTTCAATGACAGATAGGAGTGTATTGACCATAAAATTAATATTCCTATCGGAATAGAAGGACAAGTAAAAGCTGTCAAACGAAACCGATTTAAGATGTCAGTAACTAACATAAGTAAGTAACATTTGAAGCTTTAAATGACATAACCTTTCGATCAGGTGATTTATAACAATGTTCCTATAGTAGTATAGTAGTTTACTGCATGATAAACAGTCGACATAAAATATTGAACATGCAGCTCTAGTGTAAAACTAAATATTATTTCATTATACAAAATATTCGTCGATATCCATTTCCTGTGTTATTTTGTCTTTACTTTTTACGTAAATTAACGTTTGTAGAATAGAATAATCAAACTGCGTACTTTAACTTTGAAGCGCATTGGTAAATATAAGTCGTATATTAAGAGACTTCGATTTGGACTAATCTACCTGTTAAATAATTATTTGTTGGGGTTATGCCGCTGTAATGCATAACAATCAATCACCGATCAAGTCACCATGTTTCAGACGCATTATTTCTCCAAAATATACACAATTTGACTTTTAAATATAAAAAATCAAAATGCACGTAATTTTCAGCGAGCTTCTGCGGGGCGGTCAACTGTTTGACATCTGCCAAAAAAGGTTCTGCTACCCATCTCTTTTTATCACACAGTTTGCTGCTAGTGACATCTTGCTTTTGTCGTTCTATTCCAAAGGGATAATAATTTTATGGTATTGACACGTCGTGCCTCGAACAAAATGAAACGTTTCGCTCCTCTGAGAAATCGGCGTGAGAGGCCGTTGTTTGCATTAGATGATGAGATTGACGGAGGGAATGGCTTGGATATAGAAAACCAGACCCGATGTAGTAACAATGTTTATGTTTACAATTTGTACTAATTTCGGGAAGATTATAAATAGATACAGTTGGGAGGATAAGTTGGTATTTAAAAATGACTTTCTTTGAAATCTGTTATGAATTTCCGCACTACCGACAAAGACTTTCCTCGCTATTACTAATACATATTTACCGCCATTGTACTTTTTTATTAATGAAGAGTGGTTCTAGGTGGGCAACGTCTCTCACTAAATGTGTTGTTTATGTTGAATGTCCAATCAATTAAAACGAGTTTTAGCGCTGCGAATATAATAGCTTATACTCAACAAATAAAGTTCAAACCAATTCCAAGAGTTCTCCATTCAGAGTGAACGAGAAAGGAATCGAAATCTTAGTTTATTTTTGGACACCAATAAAGCCGTAAAAAGGGAAAAATTATGCAGGTGGCATCAAACATTAACGATTTTCGTTCTTCATGAAGGTTTCACCACGGTAATGTTATCCATACAGTATTGTAACTCGGCCGACTCTTTGAAATAAATATCTACAGCCGCGCGGTACCTAAACGTGCGATAGGGCCGCCTGCCCGCCTCCAGCATTTTAATTACAATTGCCTACTTTGTGTTTACATTTAGCTTTGCGATTGTAAATATATTTTTTTATATAGACAAAAAATATATTTTGTGATTCAGTAGGTAGAAAAAAAAGTGCGTTGTTTTTTCATTTGTAGATTTAATTAATAAACATTATTATGTTTAAATGCTAATCGGTCTTATAAATTTGCTAAAGAAAAAAAATTGTGCCTTGACTAAGACGTACGGAATGCTTTATTTTTAAATTTAAAAGTATAAAAATCCGCATTATAATATAAAGCTTCATTTAAAAAATCATACAACCAATAACAGCACAATATATCCTATTCGTTATATTAAAAAGTACTTGAACTTATTTTTCGTGAAAGAAATCGCGCCGCTATTGTTAAAAAAACAACACGCCGTCCGCTTGTCACTGTGGCACAGTTGCGACTGTCTGCGTACGTCGTCCGTTTGTATGAAGTTGGAATGGAATAGTCCCCCTAGCCAATTTCGACTACGGTGGCCAGTCACAACGACTAACCGACTGCGCGGGACATATTATAGTGCACAAGAGTGTGCGCAAACAAAAGTGTACTCTATTCCTTTCACTCTCTTAGCCTGATGGGACAGCAATCTGACACGATCGGCGAGAGATCAGGCGCAGGACCAACGGCTTTACGTGTTTTTTCCGAGGCACGGGGGTGAAACACCGATAACTTCCAAACTCCGGGCTACCCTAAGAATTTCTGAACAGAAATACTCAGGTATGTATTTTTTGCCCGACCCGGGGATCGAACCCGGGACCTCTGACGCAGCCGTCGCTTTAAAATGCGACCCTTCTACCGCTGCGCCACCGAGGCAGTTGGAATACTGTATAGATTACATTACCGTGGTTTCACTACCAAACTTGCATTTTATAGCGGGAAACCAATTTTATAGGAGACCACGGAATATCTTTGGTAAATGTTTAAATTTCCCGTGGTGTTCCCACCACATTTTATATAGTCTGCACCACATATTTACTTAGTTCTGTAATAGTAGACTTATGCACTAAACCACATACTCACTGTGTGTGACTTATGTAACTCCATTGTATTCACTGAATTACACATTCTCTTCGTTAAATAAATCATAATTTATACACCTACCCAGGTTTGACATTTAAAGTTTGTTATAGAAATGCCGGAAGTGTCCACCATGTCGAAAGTAACTCGGCTATGATATAAGCTTAGATTATCTTATTATTATAATAATATTTTATTAATAGTCAATTGATTAATTAAAGATTATTGGGACACTTATCAGATTTTTATGTTCATTTTGGTGCCCAAAGGAAGTCGACTCTGATTGATTACTGGAGGTTAGATTTATTTCAAATATTGTAACTATTAAAATAAAAATCTAAAAGGCTTACTAAATAAGGTACGATGAATTACTAAATAATTAATTAATTTATATATTTAATTTTAACTATCCCTACAAATAAAAATTATAGTAAATGTTCAGATATGGAAACGGATGTCGTCCCAACGGTTTTCTACAGTTGTTCAGGATTTGAATTGTATAAAAGCGAGCTTCACGCCAGAATATGCGCTCTTTTTGTACTTTTTCTCACTTTTTGTATTTTTGTGCTATTTTGTTAGAATAAAACTATTGGAGAAGAACCTGGAGATTTATACTATGTTTTTAAAATTCAAGCACCCAACACGCGGTCACACAATACAAAAGTATGAAACGTGCAAATTATAAACAATCAATCTTGAATGTTTCAATCTTGGTATTAATCTTGATCTTAACGAATAAAGAACTTGAATTTTGCCGTTTATACTTTCATTAAACGTTGACTAATGATGTTGCTAAAAATATATTTCCACCATAAATTTAAAGGTAAATAAAAGGACATGTTTTGGTTTATAAGGGGAAAATGCTAACACCTTGTTCATGACACAAAATATCTCTTATGTTATATAAAGAGTTTAATCGTTTTCAAATGATCGTCGTCAATAAAATATAATGCGTGTCTTAAAAATCTTGTAAGTACCTGTCAGCCAATCAACAACTTTGTGGCACGTTTTCTGTCCTTTATCGCCCGGCCGGCATTATGCTTGCTCATGCGGCAGCTGCTTTTTCCAACTTATCTGACAGTCCTTGTCATTGACCGCCGGCAAAGCCGCCGGCAGGTATGGGTACACCAATAAATACATAATTTTAGAGTTAGAATAGACTTAAAGAGTTGCCATTTTTGTAGATTGAATATGGTCTGTCCAATTACGAGTACATCATCATCATCATCATTATCAGCCAAAGGACGTCCACTGCTGAACATAGGCCTCCCCCACGGCTTTCCACAGCGACCGATCACTAGCGGTCTGCATCCAGTTTGATCCTGCGATCTTTATAAGGTCGTCTGTCTATCTTGTTGGTGGACGGTCTCCAATCTAGAACTTTCCTGCCCCAACGGCCATCAGTTTTTCACGCTATGTGCCCTGCCCATTGCCACTTGAGCTTACTGATTCTCAAAGCTATGTCCGTTACTTTAGTTACCTCCTCATTTCTGATTCGATCCCGTAGAGAAACACCCAGCATAGCCCTTTCCATCGCTCGTTGTGTGATTTTGAGCTTCATTATAAGGCCCATAGTAAGAGACCATGTTTCGGATCCGTATGTCATCACTGGTAACACACACTGGTTAAAGACTTTCGTCTTCAGACACTGAGGTAGATGAGATGAGAAGACACTCTTGCGTAATTTCCCGATCGCTGCCCAGCCGAGTTGGATTCGTCGATTGACCTCTTTCTCGAAGTTGGACTTACCCAATTGGATCACTTGTCCCAGGTAGACGTACTCGTCGACAACTTCGAGAGTTGAGTTCCCAACGGATAGTGGTGTGGGTACGACAAGGGAGTTCGACATAATTTTCGTCTTCTCCATGTTCATTTTAAGACCCACTTGTTGGGATACTCGGTCAAAGTCTTCGAGCATAGTGCCAAGATCGTCCAGCGTCTTTGCCACAACGACTATATCATTGGCAAATCGGAGGTGTGTGATGTATTTGCCATTAACATTGATGCCGATTCCTTCCCATTCCACAAGTTTGAAGGCGTCTTCCAATGCCGCTGTGAACAGTTTCGGAGATATCACATCTCCCTGTCTCACACCTCTCCGCAATGGAATCGCCTTCGTGTTCTGCTCCTGTACTCGGACCGACATGGTGGCGTTATTGTAAAGGCACTTTAACACATCTATATACCTATAGTCTATGTAGCACCGCTGCAGAGACTGAAGCACCGCCCAAGTTTCGATCGAATCAAAGGCCTTCTCATAGTCCACAAACGCTAAGCATAGAGGCATATTATACTCCTCGGACTTCTGTATAATTTGCCTAAGCGTATGTATGTGGTCTATGGTACTAAAGCCTTTTCGGAAACCGGCTTGTTCGGGAGGCTGGAAGTCATCAAACCTACGTGCGAGACGGTTCGTGATGACCCTTGAAAACAGCTTGTAGACATGGCTCAGGAGTGAGATGGGTCTATAGTTCTTCAATAAGGTTTTGTGTAATTACGAGTACGTTTAGCTATTTTCAACTGACTTCAAAAAAGGAGGAGGTTATCAATTCGATTGTTTGTTTTTATTGTGGCTGTGTTACCTCGTATTACAGTCATTTGTAGACCAATTTAATTGTATTTTTTTTTACCTAGAGGTTATACCTTCTATAAAAGTAAGAAGAAAAATGAGATTGTTTCAACTGGTCAACAATGGGATTTACTGTAGCCAAGTTGGGATTTGATGAAAGGATCTTGGTTCAATCGAGAGAAACTCTCAAATTTTCAAAGGCACGTATAGCAAGTAGTGTATTTGTACTAGAATCTAAATGTTGACGTGCTGTTACGTCTGTTTTGTTAGTTCAGTGATTATATTGACATGCATATTAGTTTTGAAGTCGGTTTTAACTTTTTTAAGAGATACTGTAGGTACCTACACTGTCTTGACATTTTTAAAACATATTTTTTCATTGTTCACTTCTACAAAAATCTCAGCTTTACATTATTTTCACATATTTATCAACTTATCGAGTCCAAATTTAAAAGCAACTTTGTAAATTATATTGATACAATACCAACGACAAACAAAAAAGATTTTCAATTTACAAAATTAAAAGTCGACAAACATGCCAGCCAAAAAACTCTAAAACTGTATTCGTAAATTGTAAAAGCCATGGTTAGTAGTTTTTCAATCAATATATTTGTAAAAGTTCGTTTCATCAGAATTTGAACTGAAGTAGAACGATAACCAGAATCGATTTTGTAATGAGTTAGTGCACGGTAGTCAGTCGGTCAAGTTATACTGCACCTTGTGGTATTCTAGTTTATTTATTTATTTAAAAGTATGTTACTGTTATTTTAGTGGATCAATACAATTTAATTGCTGTGCAAAGTTAGAACACAAGAAACAAATACATAAAAACAGACAAATCACAAGTACAAAATTGGCAGTCTTATCACTGGCACTTCCAGCTAGATTTAGGGTAGAAATTGCAATCTTCGAATCCAATGTTTCAGACGATATCATTCGCCAAAAATAACGATGAAATTGTCTTTAACAAAATATTCCATTTTTAGGGTTCCGTAGCCGAATGGCAAAAACGGAACCCTTATAGTTTCAACAAGTCTGTCTGTCTGTCTGTCTGTCAGTCTGTCAGTCTGTCCGTCCGTATGTCACAGCCATTTTATTCTGTAACCATAAGCATTACACCGTTGAAATTTGGTATGAAGATGTATCCTGTTAAACGCTTACCGATTCTCGTACAAAAAATAACACTTAAGGGGGCTCCCATACATGAAACTAAAACCATTTTTTTTGTCAAACCTATGCGTGTAGGGTGTCTATGGATAGGTCTTTTAAAATGATATGGAGGTTTCTAAAACCATTTTTGTTTTAATCTAACGTTTCATAGCTAGACGCTTCCAAATTGGTAAAATGGGCGTCCCCCCCCCCCCCTCATCTAACTTCTAAACCAGGCAAGTGTAAATTTTGAAAAAAATAAATAATGTAGATCTTAACAAATACTTTCAACGGAAATTAGTTCGGACGAGATCGAACGAGCAGTTTTTGTGATATAGCACTTTTTCAACAACCGCAAACATAACTTTGTACTTTATACAAACACTATGAAAAACAAAGTTATATTTGCAGTCAACAAAATGTTATGAATTCCCTATGATTCCCTAATTCAGTTAAAGTTGGCACGGAACCCTCAGTGCGCGAGTCCGACTCGCACTTGGTCGGTTTTTTATTAAGATAGGGTTATTAAAACGATAATATATCACACATCATATTGAACGTTCAACGTGTCTTGCATCTGTGTAAAGAACGTGGTTTCACTATTTCTGTATATAGGATTTTCCTATTTCCCTTAATTTAATTCAAAATAAGATATCTTTATCGTTTATTTATTCAGAACTTGACCTATTTTCGTCGAGGTGGATATCAAGTGGAAATACAATTTACAGCACAAATTGGTATTTTTTTCAATGGTCAGATAAAACTTATCAGACTGATAAATTATAAAGCGACAGATTTTAAGACATAGAATATAGACAACGTCTTAGACCCCTTCCACACTGCGACTTTTAGCATCGGTGCAGTCGCGCATTTTAAAAACGTGCTGCAGCATCGCGACGAATACATCACGCGATGAACAGATTTAATTTACTAGCTAAAGTTCAGTACATAATTTGTCGATTTCCAGCTTCTGTATCGCGACTGTATCGATGCTAAAAATAGCGCAGTGTGTAAAGGGTCTTACAGCTGCAGCATAGGGAAATTAAGCATTTTCTTTACAAAAAGTAAGGGTAAGTCTTCACTAAATAGTGGCGCATATACCTTATCACTGTGGATGGTAAAAGGTAACTCAGCACCGATTGGAAATGAGAATGAGGCCACTGGGTTCTGATGCTGGGGTGGAAGAGTGCTTGCATTATTCCAACCTACTTACTTGACGTCGAGTCGCGTCGACCAGATGCCAAAAGTGTGCCAGGTAGTTAGCTGCATTTTCCGGGCAGAGGGTATGTATGCTTTATACATACCCTCTGCCTCTGTATTTCGAGTAATAAAATGTACTAACCATAGCGTGGGCGCGTAGTCTGCGCCGGCGCCGCGTGGCGACCGCATGAGCTCCAACGGAGGTCCGCGCGCCTCCACCCACACGTCCAGAATTATGGGCTCCAGTTTGTCAATCTGAAAACAAACTTTCACTTTACGTCAATGGTATGAATGACACAGAAAAATTTACGGCTGACTTACTATAATCATGAAGTATTAATAGTAAGAATTGGATAACATTTTAGTATGTTGATCTATTCAGGCTTCCTTACACGCGTGTGAAATTTTGTCAGTATATGTATATTTGTATGATTGTCTCAGGATTTCTCCGAAACGAGATGCGCGAGAGGATCCTTTTTTAGTTTAATAAGGTTAAGTTCAACTAAGAGTACAGTGTAAGTTTCATCAAAATCAGTTCAGTAGTTAAAACCTTACTTATTACTCATAATAATATGAGTAAAAGCCTGCATAAACCTTAAGGTAAGGTATGAAAAAATATACTTAAAATATATTGGTACAAAAAATATAAAAAAAATATTTTTTTTCCAAAAATTTTATTTAGGAATTTAATTTATTTGTTACTTTTTTGTAGCTATTTTAGTACCTACTGTGTATCGATGGACTCTTGGGAGGGGTTTTACACCAAATAAATCTTGATATCCTTTCTTGTGAAAAATGTTATATTTTATGCGATTTACATATTTATACTTTCTATTATGTCAGATTGAGCAACAAAACTACAGTGATTTTTTTGACCAATTAAAATGAAACTACCAGTGGAAGAAGAAAAAAAAGTATAATATTTTTCACACGTTTCTCGAACTCTGTATTATCCAAATAAACTGATTTTTTGTAATTTTTAAATAGTAAAGCCCGTGCAAATACAATATTATTTCAGGCCGTGAGGATCGAAACAAAACAGAGGCTTATTTTTATTGATAATGGAGCGTTAAAAGGTTACGTGACTTCGCGAGCGATTTGAATAATATTCGATGTTCATTGAGTGTCAGCCTCGCCAGTGAAATAAGCCTAAAGCCATAAACTTTGTCAATATCAAGGTGCCATTCATACGATATTGATATTTCATCGATACGAACTTAGCTCTATTCATCAACATTCATTATGCTCATAAGGAGGAACTCACTGCGTGTACGTGACAGTATTTCCTAAGGACGGCAAACCTGTTTAAATTGGAAATAACGATGAAATCCTGTTAAGATGTTTTTTACATTTAATCACGGAACCCTGATATAGACTAAATTAAGTAAGTTTATTGCTGCGTGTCATTTGACAACAGTATTAATGGACTTATTATGGTCTTGACAGTCAAATACGTTATCTTGTTATAACGACAAGATGATGTATTTGACTATCTCCGTGTCACGTGATAATCTATGAAATTAGTTTCCACCGCATAAGCGTTGTTTGTATCGGAGATTAGTTACGAATATCGCATCAAACTTGAGAGTCACTTCTTTGCCTCTACACACAAAGCATTGATGATGTTTGACGATAGGAAAATGAGATCAGAAAGCAAAATTACTCGCCACAACCGGTTTTGAAGTGAATTTAAGGGAAATTTGAGATATAATGATACATCTGTAATTTAACTATGTTTCAGTTTCAAGATTTAGGTTTGATTTCACCTTAAAATTTGTAGCTGATTTTGTCTTATACTTTTATGCCATTTATACCGACATAAAAAAGTAAGAAATTTGTTCAATGTGCATGTACGAGTATGTCATATCGTTGGATTTGATATTTTTTGACGCCTAGAAAACGTTTGCTGAATTTCGTAAGAGTATGTACGTTTGTTTGTTTGTAGACGGATATCTTGAAAACGAGAAGTCATACCGAGATGATTACTTGAAAACTAGGAGTCATAACAAGATGATTACTTAAAGTGCAGATAGGTATATTTCAACTGAGGGGAACAAAGTAAGTTTTACGGAAATTGGTTCAGTAGTTTTTGAGATAAAGGTAATTACTACAAATCATAATAATAAAGCTTCTCGGTCAGTTTTTTTGAAGGACGTTTAATAAATATATGCATAATAAAAGGTAGCTGCTACATATTTGTGTAGACTTTCCTAGCTACACTATGACCTATTTTGACGGACTACGTATATCAGAACTAATCCAAGTTACGGAGTGATGGGCGCAACTTTTCCCTCTACCCTCACAAACATGATTAAAGCGTGTGCCAAAGTATTGAATTAACATGTCTTTGGCTTCTAAAAGAAGTGCGCTAAGATGATACAAAGGATTTTACTTCCATGTTAAGCTTGCGTAAGGAACCTAAAATAAACCTAAGTTGGATCCCATTTACAAAAAAAGTACTACACATATTTTACAAGTTACCATGCTATGTGAACAGAAGTAATATAGTTATCATAGTTATTCCTTAATAATTATTAAAACCTTTACCATTTTGAGGGGTCCCGTAGCCGAATGGCAGAAAAAGGAACCCTTATAGTTTCGTCAAGTCTGTCTGTCTGTCTGTCCATCAGTATGTCACAATCACTTTATTCTGTAACTATAAGCATCACACTGTTGAAATTTGGTAGCAAGATGTATTCTGTTAACCGCTTTAGGATTCTTATGCAAAATATAAAAAAAATATTTTTAAGGGGGGGCTTCCATTCATAAAACTAAAAACGAAAATATTTTTTTTTTGTCAAACCTTTGCGTGTAAGGATAGGTATTATAAAATGTCATAGAAGTTCTTAAAACCATTAAACTCTAACGTTTAATAGCTAGACGCTTCCAAAGTGGTAAAATGGGCGTCCTTCCCTATCTAACTTCTTAACTAAGCGAGTGTCAATTTTGAAAAAAAAAATGTAGATACTTTCAACGAAATTTGGTTTGGACGAAATCAAACGAGAAGTTTTTGAGATACAGCACACTTTCAACAACCGCAAACATAACTTTTTTCTTCATTTCATTTTATCACTATGAAAAACGAAGTTGTACACAGTCTGGCCATAAATAATGTTACAATTAAAAATAACATGTAATGTTACAATTAATAAAACAAGTTTCACAAACGGTTCAAAAAATATGGTAATCCTAGAGATTATGATACTTTTAGTTTATTACGATCTAGGTGCAAGCTTTTTACGAAAAAGTGTCATGAAAAATACTTGTTGTCTGTACAAAAATCTTTACAAAAGGACGTCAAATCTTTTCGGAGGTGTGTACAAAGTCTGGCTATAAATACTGTTACAATTAAAAATATGAGAGATATTACATTTGAATTTGGAATCTGTCATTTTTATACGATTGCTCATTGTGTTTTCTGATTTTGGCGCCAATATTTCTTATAATATTTTGCGATTTTAAAATGGAGTGGGGTGATAAAGAGAACCGAATCGCTGTGATTGCCTTACACAAAATTGGTATGGAGCCAAATGCAATTTTTAAAACTCTCCATACGCTTGGTATCAGTCAAATGTTTGTGTACCGGGCTATCAATAGGTACAATGAGACCTCTTTTGTTTGTGACAGAAAAAGATCTGGCCGTCCACGTAGTGTTTGTACGAAAAAGGTAGTCAAAGCAGTAAGGGAAAGAATTCGCAGAAGTCCTGACGAAAAGCAAAAGATTTTATCTCGGGATATGAAGATAGCACCCAGAACCATGTCGTGTATTTCAGAAAATGACTTAGGACTTGCAGCCTATAAGACACGCACTGGTCATTTTTTAACTGATAATTCAATAAAGAATAGGGTGGTAAAATCGAAAAAAGGGAGGTCAAAGAAAAAAATGTAAACATACAAAATGACCGTATTTATGCTTAAACCTCTAAGGAAGCTTCCCAATTAGTTGGCAGAGTGCAACGTAGGCATTACCCGACTCTAGTGATGGCTTGGTGGGGTGTTAGCTATGAAGGAGTGACTGAGCCATATTTTTGTGAAAAAGGTATAAAAACAACGGCACAAATGTATCAAGATACCATTCTTGAGAAGGCAGTTAAGCCCCTTAACAACACCATGTTCAATAACCAAGGAAGGTCTTTCCAACAAGACTCGGCGCCGAGTCTTAAAGCTCCGTCCACGCAGTCTTGGTTAGAAGGGAACGTTTCGGACTTCATCAGAGCTGAAGACTGGCCGTCGTCTAGTCCCGTTCTTAATCCGCTGGATTATGGTTTATGGTAAGTTTCAGAGAGAACGGCTTGCTCTAAACGCCATGATAATTTGGAGTCCCTAAAACAATCCATACGATTGGTAGTGAAGAATTTTCCCATGGAAAGAGTGCGTGCTTCTATTGATAACTGGCCTCAACTTTTAAAGGACTGTATTGCAGCCAATAGAGACCACTTCGAATAAGCTTTTTATATTTTAAATTGTTTTATATTTATGTATAAAAGTATCACACTGTAAAAGTAATAAATATTATTTACATTTTTTTCGTTGTGACAATATTTATGGCACGGCGGTATTTGCGGTCAACAAAATATTGTAGTATTTTACTAAGTGGAAGGAAGTGGATTCCCTAATTCAGTTAAAGTTGGCACGGAACCCTTAGTGCGTGAGACCAACTCGCACTTGGCCGGTTTTTTATTCAAATAACTTACTCAGTTGTGTTCTCAAATGTAAGCCCACTATCAATGAAGGTAGAGTCTAAAAGGAAATCCAGTTACAGAAAACGTAAATATGAGCTCCCACTGGATTGTAATCTACGTTTCAATATACAAAGGCTTGGAATTAAGCTCGAGATGAAAAAATAATATTCGTAATTTCATACCTGGATGACGGCAAAGACAACGCCGCTCGGAAAGCAGAAAATTATTTTTTGTAAAAAGATTTACTCGCTATGAAGTAAAAATATTCTCTGTTAATAAAGATAAAATAAGAAACCAAAAATTTGCGCACGGGCGGGACTTGAACTAGCAACCTTTTGGCAAACCGGGCCAAACGCTCTTACCAATTGAGCTACCGTGCTGTCAGTCCGACCCTGCGATATTTGTGGTCTCCTATGAAAACGTCAATTGCGTGACTGCGACTTGCGAATTGCGTATTTGTCAGCAATCATTTATGTAAACGACATTTTAAAATCAGTCGTTTAAAACTAATTGTCTTATCTGACGTTGGTAAAATCGATCCAAAGAAACGTTGTCGTAAAGGTCAGAATTGAATGGATTGCTTTTGAAGTTTAATTTTATTTTTGAGCACAAAATCTATATTTATTAAGTGAGACTTTGAGCAGCACAAGTCTTGGTTGAGTCCCGATGGCTTCACGAGAAACGAGATTGACTTCTTCATTACCTCCAAGAGACGGTTATTCAATGATGTCTCCGTGATCAACAGGGTGAAAACCGGAAGCGATCACCGAATGGTTAGAGGCACATTGAATATAAATGTGAAATTGGAAAGATCCCGCCTGATGAAGTCCACGCTCCGACCGACTCGTGCTCATATCCAAAATCCCGAGAGCTTTCAACTCGAGTTGTCAAACCGCTTTGATTGCCTAGAAAATTGCGTTACACTGGACGAAATTAACAACGGGTTTGTGGAAACTGTTCAAACGGTGGGGTCTAAGTATTTTAGGCCTGGCCGTAAAAATAGACCTCAAAAACTGTCGGTCCACACTCTCGACCTTATGGCAAAACGTCGATCTATGGCACTGCAGACCTCCGTTAATGCTGAAAACTACAGGCAGCTCAATAGACAAATATGGAAGTCCCTGCGACACGACATTCGTTGCTTTAACACTAATAGTGTTAAAGAAACGATAGAGCGTAACCAAGGCTCCAAAGTGTTTGCAAGGGACTTGTCTATTGGGCAAAGCCTGTTGACGAAGCTTAAGACGGAGGACGGCAGTGTAGCGTCGACGAAAGCAGAGGTTTTGAGGGAGATCGAAAGGTTCTATGGGCAGTTGTACACCTCAGTAGCCAAACCCGTTGATAGCTCGGCCAGAGACCCACGAGCTATCCTGACCCGTCACTACACCGAAGACATCCCGGACATCAGCCTCTACGAGATTAGGATGGCCCTTAAACAGCTTAAAAACAACAAGGCACCTGGCGAGGACGGAATCACAGCAGAGCTTCTGAAGGCGGGTGGAACACCGGTACTTAAAGTCCTTCAGAGACTCTTTAATTCCGTGCTGCTAGAGGGCATCACGCCTGAGGCATGGAACAGGAGTGTGGTGGTGTTGTTCTTCAAAAAAGGAGATAAAACCTTATTGAAGAACTACAGACCCATCTCACTCCTGAGCCATGTCTACAAGCTGTTTTCAAGGGTCATCACGAATCGTCTCACACGTAGGTTTGATGACTTCCAGCCTCCCGAACAAGCCGGTTTCCGAAAAGGCTATAGTACCATAGACCACATTCATACGCTTAGGCAAATTATACAGAAGTCCGAGGAGTATAATATGCCTCTATGCTTAGCGTTTGTGGACTATGAGAAGGCCTTTGATTCGATCGAAACTTGGGCGGTGCTTCAGTCTCTGCAGCGGTGCCACATAGACTATAGGTATATAGAGGTGTTAAGGTGCCTTTACAATAACGCCACCATGTCGGTCCGAGTACAGGAGCAGAACACGAGGGCGATTCCATTGCGGAGAGGTGTGAGACAGGGAGATGTCATATCTCCGAAACTGTTCACAGCGGCATTGGAAGACGCCTTCAAACTTCTGGAATGGGAAGGAATCGGCATCAATGTTAATGGCGAATACATCACACACCTCCGATTTGCCGATGATATAGTTGTTGTGGCAAAGACGCTGGACGATCTTGGCACTATGCTCGAAGACTTTGACCGAGTATCCCAACAAGTGGGTCTTAAAATGAACATGGAGAAGACGAAAATTATGTCGAACTCCCTTGTCGTACCCACGCCACTATCCGTTGGGAACTCAACTCTCGAAGTTGTCGACGAGTACGTCTACCTGGGACAAGTGATCCAATTGGGTAATTCCAACTTCGAGAAAGAGGTCAATCGACGAATCCAACTGGGCTGGGCAGCGTTCGGGAAATTACGCAAGAGTGTCTTCTCATCTCATCTACCTCAGTGACTGAAGACGAAAGTCTTTAACCAGTGTGTGTTACCAGTGATGACATACGGATCCGAAACATGGTCTCTTACTATGGGCCTTATAATGAAGCTCAAAATCACACAACGAGCGATGGAAAGGGCTATGCTGGGTGTTTCTCTACGGGATCGAATCAGAAATGAGGAGATACGTAGAAGAACTAAGGTAACGGACATAGCCTTGAGAATCAGTAAGCTCAAGTGGCAATGGGCAGGGCACATAGCGCGAAGAACTGATGGCCGTTGGGGCAGGAAAGTTCTAGATTGGAGACCCTTCGACCAGAGACGCAGCGTGGGACGTCCACCAACAAGATGGACAGACGACCTTATAAAGATCGCAGGATCAAACTGGATGCAGACCGCTAGTGATCGGTCGCTGTGGAAATCCGTGGGGGAGGCCTATGTTCAGCAGTGGACGTCCTTTGGCTGAAAATGATGATGATGATGAGCACAAGTCTTAAAACTGAGTAGCCGATAAACGGATGATTTCCGAATAATTAAATTAAATTTATTAATAAGAGTTACCAACAAATATCCAGAACAAAGCCATACCTTTCAGTTTTTAGCAGCAGGAATATGAAACAAACTATGTATCTCTGGCTATTTTAATGAAGTAGACTGGCTGTAGTTACCCATTCGTGCCAGATGGTTTCCGCGATGAAAGAAAAACATAGAACTGGTACTAAGGTACTTAAACTTATGGGTGCATTTTACATTTTTATTTTATTTACATACAATTATCTATATTTTCTTTTATCAAACATAAAATGACACATTTAATGTCTTCACGTTGTCGGTTAAAAAAACATTTTTATTTTTATTTTATCTTAAAAAAGGAAGTCATGTTAGTTACGCCACTTTTTACTCGATAACAGATGGACTCTGGTTTTGAGGTTTTCTTTTTTGGGTTTGTCTTTGCCCCAAATATGACATTGATGAGAAATAAAAATTACTTAGACCGCTAGTATAGAGTAATAAAAAAAACCGGCCAAGTGCGAGTCGGACTCGCGCACTGAGGGTTCCGTGCCAACGTTAATTGAATTAGGCAATCCACTTACTTCCACTTAGTAAAATACCACACTATTTTGTTGACAGCAAATATAACTTTGTTTTCCATAGTGTTTGTATGAAGAACAAAGTTATGTTTGCGGTTGTTAAAAAAGTTCTATATCTCAAAAACTTCTCGTTCGATCCCGTTCAAACTAATTTTCGTTGAAAGTATGTGTTATGATCTACATTACATATTTTTTTCAAAATTTACACTCGCTTAGTTTAGAAGTTAGATGGGGGGGGGACGCCCATTTTTCCACTTTGGAAGCGTCTAGCTAAGAAACATTAGACTTTAAAAGAAAACGGTTTTAGGAACTTCTATGTCATTTTTAAAGACCTATCCATAGATACCCCACACGCATAGGTTTGACTGAAAAAAATTTTTTCGGTTTTAGTTTCATGTATGGGAGCCCCCCCTTAAATATCATAACTTTTTATTTTTTGTATGACAATCGTAAAGCGGTTAACAGGATACATCTCCCTATTAAATTTCAATAGTGTGATGCTTATACAGACAGACAGACAGACAGACAGACAGACAGACAGACAGACAGACAGACAGACAGACAGACAGACAGACAGACAGACAGACAGACAGACAGACAGACAGACAGACAGACAGACAGACAGACAGACAGACAGACAG